>JASUUG010000442.1:600000-1087500 GCA_030449905.1 Luvunga scandens | reverse complement strand
CAAACATTTGGGGATTATAAAGGAAATCAATACAATTCTATAGAGAAACCAAGTTAAAAAAATTTCAATCATGATAAATCACCTCACTAATAAGAGTTTAATGAGCACATAAAAACATAATGGTACAAAATATACTATGATATAACCTTTTACGAAAAGAAATTAGCCTCCAAACTTAAATGATCAATATAATAACACATATATTATTTGTTTGGGGAATGGAAACACCACGACTAGATAACCACAAGGTGGAACCTGCTAAAAAAAGTCTCAAGCTGTAGCATGAGTATCCTGGTCACCAGGATGAGGAAGAAGCCACTTGGTCATTTTGGCTGTTGACCTAAATACTGCGAGATGACCAGAACTGGCTTGGGCAATTAGAGACCCCTGATCAGCCTCTGAACCATCAAGTTGTTAATCTTATAATATTGATTTTGATGATAACAAAACTTATATGATCTTAATTAAAATATTGGGGCTATTAAAATAAATTTCTTAAAGACGTAAACTTTTTTAAAGAAGCTTAATGATTGTTAATTTGAGTTGGAAAAACTTTTTCTAAACAAAAGTTAACAAAATATAAACTCTGAAAATTAACGGTGGACCTTTTATAAAATAAACGGTGGACCGTTTATAAAATAAACGGTGAACCGATAATTTAAAGACAGGAAATTGTCTTCTCAATCCTGAACCGTTTATCTGACAAGATTCTGGAAATTAACAGTTTACCATTTATTACAAACGGTAAAATGATAATTTACAGAAAAATGAGTTTTTCTAATCTCAGCGAGACTTACTTTGACAAGATTCTGGAAATTAATGGTGAGTCGTTTATTAGAAAATGGCGAACCAATAATTTACAAAAAGGAGAAAGTTTTCTAATCTTGAGCCGTTTAGCAAAAACAGAGACCTAAGTTTGTTTTGCAGATTTTTGAAAATAAACGGTGATTTGATAATAGTAAACGGTAAACTGTTTATTTAAAATTTAAGCACAATGACTATTTAGACAAGTCAAAACGGTTAACCGACAGTAGCAAATGGCAATCCGATTATTCTCAGAAAATCAACAATAGCTAGTTTTTAGCTCCAACTATAAAATAGCTCAATCAAATTCAAATCAAAAGTGATCCAAAAGTTATCATTGAACTTCAAACTTATTTATACTTCATTAATTCACACTTTTTGGATTTCATTGATTACAATACACATTGTGTGAGAGATTGTTTATTTGTAATTTCTATTTTTGAGTGATTATAAGTGTTGGGATATACTTGTGTTAAGAGATTGAGAATAATCTCTTGTTGTAAATGTTTATTGACACCTTTGAAGTCAATTGTAAGAGTGGTTGAAGCCTTAGAGGCTTGCTTAGTGGATTCCTCAAGCCCGGTGAACTTGGAGGTGTGGACGTAGGCACGGTTGGCCGAACCAGGTAAAAATCGCGTATTTGATTTCTCTTCCATTATCCTTTTAATTTCAAGTATTGTTAAAATTATTTCTTTTGATTTTATTAAGACATTAGTTTAAATTATTGTGTGGTTTTATTTGCTAAGTTTTAAGAACTCAATTCACCTTCCCTCTTGGGTAGCCTAGTTAGTATTTCATTTGGTATTAGAGCAAGGTTCTCTTGTTAGGACTTAACCTTCTAGAGTAAAAGATTTATGACAACCCAAAATGATTCTAGCTTTAGGGAAGGACAATCCACCACTAGGCCACCATTTTTTTATGGTAATGATTATCCTTATTGGAAAACTAGGATGAGAATTTATTTGAAAGCTTTAGATTATAAAATATAGGAGGTTGTGTGTGATGGTCCATTCATGCCTATGACTAAAGATGAGGAAGAAAAAGATATTTCAAAACCTTCACGTGAATGGAATGAGCTGGAAAAGAGAAAAGCTTCTTTAAATTCCAAAGCTATGAATGCCCTATTTTGTGCCTTAGATAAGAAAGAATTTTATAGAGTTTCAAGTTGTTCTAATGCTTATGAAATTTGGAAGAAACTTGAAGTTGTTTATGAAGGTACAAATCAAGTCAAAGAATCTAAAATAAGTAGATATACTAGGCAATACGAATTGTTCTAAATGAAACAAAATGAGAGTGTCTACTCTATGTATACTAAATTTACGGACATTGTAAACACTCTAGGGGCACTTGGTAAGACCTTTCCAAATAGCGAGAATGTAAAGAAAATCATTAAGTCATTACCAAAAGAGTGGAGACCTAAGAGAACTGCCATTGAGGAAGCCAAAGATTTAAATATTTTATCTATTGATGATTTAATTGGCTCACTTATGTCTTATGAAAAAGATTTGGCAGTCGAGAGAAGAGATGAAGATAAGAAGAAGAAAAGTATTGCCTTGAAAGCATCAAAATCTGAAAGTGATGAGGAAAGTGAACTTGAAGATGAAGAGATGGCCATGATAGCAATAAAATTTAGGAAGTTTTTCAAGAAAACCGATGAGCGAAGAAAGTTCAGAAATTTCAAAAATCAAAAGGAGAAGAAAAAAGCAATCATATGCTATGAATGCAAGAAGCCTGGCCATTATAAAATCAGAATGCCCTCTTCTCAACAAATTCAAGAAAAAAGCCATGATGACAACATGGGATGATAGTGATGAAGAATTAAGTGCAGATGAACAATCACAAAAAATGTCAAACTTGGCACTTATGGCAATAGGAGAAGATGAGCTTGATGAGGTAAGTGATCTTCCATCTTATAATGAATTATATGATGCTTTTAAAGAGTTACATAGTGATATGATGAAAATTGGTACAAAAAATGCATGTCTTAAGAAGAAAATGTTAAAACTTTCAAATGAAAAGAATGCCTTGCAAAAATGCAATGATTTGCTAAATGAAAAGATCAAAGGACTAGAAGTGGATAATGAAATATTGCATGGTAGGATTGCATCCTTAAAAGGTAAACAAAGTACTTCATACGAGCATGAGCATGAAAAATTACATGTTGATGACTTGATCAAAGAAAATGAAGAATTTAAAAAAAGAGCAATGAGCTCAATGAGATTATGTTAAAATTCACACATGGTCAAAAGAACTTAGAAAAATTACTTAGTTCTAAAAAATGTGTGTTTCATAAAGGAAAAATTGGGTATAAGCATAACTTGAAACAAAAATATTATAAAAACTACTTTGTTAAGGCTACCTCTACTAATAATCATAAAATTATTTGTCATTATTTCAATAGAAATGGTCAGATGAATTATAGATGTCCTGTTAAGAAAAATGCATATTATAGAATTAAATGTGTTTGGGTTCCAAAAGGAACAGTTGCTAGCATTCAAGGACCCAAACGTTTTGGGTACCTAAACCTTAAGATCTTCTCTACAGGAATCAAAGAAGAAAGGAAAGAGAAATAAATGGTATTTAGACAGTAGATGTTCAATACATATGACTGGCGATTATTCATGGTTCTCAAGTTTTACCAAGATCGAAAATGGTGGAGATGTATCCTTTAGAGATAATTCAAAAGGAAAAATCATTGGTATTGGTAATGTCGGTAAAGTTTCCTCAACTCTAATTAAAAATGTATGCTTAGTTGAAAATCTAAAACACAACTTACTTAGTATTAGTCAATTGTGTGATAAAGGATATAGAGTTATTTTTGATAAAAAATGTGTTATTGAAAATGCATGTGATGGTAAAATTTTATTTGTTGGAAAGAGGTGTGTTAATGTTTATATTATTGATATAGATTGTGCATTTACTCTTGATAAATGTTGCATAATAGAAGTAATTTATACAATATCTTCTTTATTCTTCGATAATATGATATTTGTTTGATTTGGATGTGTTTTAATTGTGTAATCATGCATTATATTGGCATTTCAAGACATTTTTTGTCAATAAAATGATTTAGAAATGTATTGAGTATTAGTCGTAGATTAAAACAAATGTATGAAATCATGGTCGAGAAAAACGGATTACCGTTTAAGCTAAAACGGCTTACTGTTTAATTACAGAAACACTAGAAACATTGTTGGACATTAGCGGCTAACCGTTTATGAATAACGGTTATCCAATTAAAAACAGAGAGGTTGCTATGATAAATGGTGACAAACTTATACTTTCCTAGCTCTCTGGAAATTATCAGTGAACCGATTGAGGTAAAAGGCTCACCTTTTTTGTACAATATAAACTGTTTCAATTCTTCTTCCTCATTTTCACTTAGCCCTTCACTGTTTTCTCTCAAACCAGCAAACCCTAACTCTCTTTCTAAAATCTTTTGTTTTCCTTGCGATTTCTTGCCAAATCAAGGTCATAGAAACATTTCCCATCATCTTTAGACCAGATTTATCCATTCAAAACATCAAATTGAGGCCCAAACAAACAATCCCAATTTCAAACCCTAATTGCAGTCAAACAAATTTCTCTAATTTTGGCTCAATTTTTAACGTTTTCTTACCAAATTGAGCCTTCAAATCCCTTTCTCTACCCTTCATTGTTCTTCTAATTGATTCCATTTGTTTCATTTTCATCATTTTGTCAAAATCCCAAATTCTCAACTTCAACTATGGCTGAATCATCAAGAACAGGCCGTAAGAGAAAAAGTGTCCCCAGTAGAAACCCGATACCACTTAGGGAGACCTCCGAGTTTCAAAAGATTCATTTTCCAACAGGTCCACTAGCAAAACCCTTCAAAAGCCAATTCATGGGTCACAAGGTAATCGATTCTTACTTTATGAACTTGGATGATTTTGCAGAGTTGGTTGTTTGTGGTCGGAGTGTTAAGGAGATGTTATTACCTTGGGAGTCTGTATTGGACCTAGAGGAGAGGATTTATCCCAACATAGTCCGTGTTTTTTACTCAAACATGGAATTGTCCACAGATAGATTAGATAGAATAGTCACCTATGTCGAGGGTGTTTCTATTGATTTTGTTGTCGATGATTTGAACCTCATTTTAAGAATCCCGCAATCTGGGCATTTGATTTAAACTTCTAGGAAAGAGTTGTCATTTACCGATTTCGTTCACCATCATGGGGTTCGAAACATATGTAGGCGTCGGGATCTCTCATATGAGATTTGTTCCTTACCATTTAGGTCCCAGTTGTTATCATTACAGATTAAAATTCTCCATACTATTTTGTAACATATTGTCACCCTGAGAAAGGGACATTCAGATGAGGTGACTCAACTGGATGTTGGGATTCTTGATAGTCTACTTAGTGGTCACCTTATTAACCTAGGATATATTATTTTGCGACATATGTTGAGTACTCATGTGGTTAACCATAGGTTACTTCCATACGGTAGCATTATTTCTAAGGTTTTGTGACATTTTCGAGTATCCCTTCATGACTCGGTATATGTTGAGACTATCTCGAGGATTGGGTTTTCTCGAAGGCATCGGGATTGGATCAAAACAAACACTACAAAAAACCAAGACACCTTCATAGCTCTAAAGGATAACTGGTTTCTAAACTATATTTTCACTTCTGATCAGCTACCCGATTTTAGGCTCGGTGCTAGACCTCCGCCCCCTCGTCATGGATCTGTCTCACAGCCTCCAACAAAGTCTGATTCTGAGGAGCATGAGATAGAGACCAATCGACCAACGGCTTCAGATGCTTCACCTGCTCTCGATAGTCTTCTTCAGTAGCTTGTTAGCGATGTTCGAGCACTTTCCGAGCTGCAGCAGCAGATACTAGATGGACAGCTGCATATCTTTTCTATTCTCGGCATTCCACCCTCCTCCTCTTCTCCTCCTCCTCCTCCTCCGTAGTTTCTTAGTGTTTCGAATGCTTTGATTTGGCACAAACATTTTCATGTTTTTTTTTATACATTTATGTATGATAATTATGGATGATTATGTTATATATATGTGTTTTTTCTTATTTTGGCATTGATTTTATTGCTTGGTTGAAGTTGATTTTATCTTAATTTGGCTTATTGGGTGTAAATTATTGCTAATATTTTCTAGCAGATGCTTAATGTACATGGAAAATTCTGTTAAAATTTTTACTTCTTAAAAACGGATATGCTTTTGTTCTTTTCTTTTTTATGCTGACGGGGGAGAATAAGTTATATTTTTATATTTTTTAAGGGGAGCTTATATTTAGGAGGAGTCAACTAAATTTTCTTAACTTTACATATAAAGTTTGTCATCATAAAAAGGGAGAGATTGTTAATCTTATAATATTGATTTTGATGATAACAAAACTTATATGATCTTGATTAAAATGTTGAGGCTATTAAAATAAATTTCTTAAAGATGTAAACTTGTTTAAAGAAACTTAATGATTGTTAACTTGAGTTGGAAAAACTTTTTCTAAACAAAAGTTGACAAAATATAGACTCTAAAAATTAACGGTGGACTGTTTATTTTATAAATGGTGAACTAATAATTTATAGACAGGAAATTATCTTCTTAATCCTGAACCGTTTATCTGACAAGACTCTGAAAATTAATGGTTCACCGTTTATTACAAACGGCAAATCAATAATTTACAGAAAAGAGAGTTTTTTAATCTCAGCTAGTCTTGCTTTGACAAGATTCTAAAAATTAATGGTGAACTGTTTATTGGAAAACGGTGAACCGATAATTTACAAACAAGAGAAAGTTTTCTAATCTTGAGCTGTTTAGCAAAAACAGAAACCTAAGTTTGTTTTGTAGGTTTCTGGAAATAAACGGTAGTCCGATAATGGTAAATGGTAAACCATTTATTTAAAATCTAAGCACAATGACTATTTGGACAAGTTAAAATGGTTAACCGACAGCGACAAATGGCAATCCGATTATTCTCAAAAAGTCAACAATGGCTAGCTTTCAGCTCGAACTATAAAATAGCTCAATCAAATTCAAATCAAAAGTGATTCAAAAGTTATCATTGAGCTTGCTGCTGAGAAAACAATCTTCATTGAGCTTCAAACTTATTTTTACTTCATTAATTCACACTTTTTAGATTTCATTGATTACAATACGCATTGTGTAAGAGATCGTTTATTTGTAATTTCTATTTTTGAGTGATTATAAGTGTTGGGATACACTTGGGTTAAGAGATTAGGAATAATCTCTTGTTGTAAATGTTTATTGACACCTTTGAAGTCAATTGTAAGAGATTGTTTATTTGTAATTTTTATTTTTGAGTAATTATAAGTGTTGGGATACACTTTGGTTAAGAGATTAGGAATAATCTCTTGTAGTAAATGTTTATTGACAACTTTGAAGTCAATTGTAAGAGTGGTTGAAGCCTTAGAGGCTTGCTTAGTGGAATCCTCAAGCCTGGTGAGCTTGGAGGCATGGATGTAGGCACGGTTGGTCGAACCGCGTAAAAATCGCGTGTTTGATTTCTCTTCCCTTCTCCTTTTAATTTCGAGCATTGTTAAAATTATTACTTTTGATTTTATTAAGACATTAGTTTAAATTATTGTGTGGTTTTATTTGCTTATGTTTTAAGAACTCAATTCACCCCCCTTTTGGGTAACTTAGTTAGTATTTCACAAGTGCCACCTATGAAGTCAATCGTAAAGCCTGCAGATGAATGGATGTTGTAACCATAGCCCGATTAATTACCTCATAATGGGTATCTTATTAAAACATGGTTTAATTAGAGCATTAAATTTAGAAGCGGTAATACGTTAAATAGGCACTACGATGCAATAATGTCAGGAGCCTATAAAAACTTGGGAGAACCCAAAGAAAAGGACTTTTTCCTGAAAAAGAAAGGAGAGATTATTCTTTTTTAAAAAACAAAAACCTTATCCAAAGGAAAACAAAACAAAAGCAACCAAAAATATAAAGTTTTTCCTCCTATTTCCCAATCATTGACTTGAGCGTTGGAGGATTATAGCCGGAAAAACATCCAACCCCCTTAACTGTTTTGCTATGAGTGCAAGAAAAAGGAAAGCAGAGGACGTGAAAAAGGCAGCAGCTTCATCCAACTGAAAGCAGATTGTCCCCAAATACAAGTGCTTGAAAAGTAATCTGGTTGCAAATATATCTCGACTCGATTTCAGCATCAACATTTGGCGCCATCTATGGGAAAGTGTAAAAAGTAGTTGTTAGCTAAGTAACCTAATGAAGAGACAAACGACATGAATACTAGAGGAAACAGATCTCGCGAAATTGACAACCCTGCAAATGAGCCAAGAGTTTTGAGGGGAATAATGATTAAAGAGAGGGAAAGATTAATGTCTGAGCGGATGAAACGAATGGAAAGGCAAATGGAGACTCTCACCCCTGTTCTTCAAGAGCTAAAGGAAGGACATAGAAGAACTAGAGAGAAATCTCTAATATGCGATCCCAGTACTTTTGGGCGCAATAATGGAATCGCCCGTGGTGAACAGGGAAATCATGGGTTCAGCAGTGAAGAAAATTTTTTGTTTGGGGAGGTCTAGGGTCGGGATGGTAATGGAAGCGGGGTAGGTGCTGTAAAGATAGAATTGAGGCAGCATCTTAGTAGTATTGAATGGGTAATCAAGTCGCAACTCATAATCTTAGACGAGTGATAGAGTTGAAGAGAAAGGTGTGTAGATTAGCTCAGGTGATAGGCTAGCTTCAAGAATGTCAAAAAGCGCCCGATTGAAGGATTTTGTTAGACAATAAATCCCCTATCTCAAAGAAGATTATGAGTATAGTGATTGCAAGAGATTTTCGATTTTCAGATCTTAAATATTCCGGAAAGAACGACCCTTTGATCCACATAGAGCACTTTAATGATATAACAGATGTGCAAGACTTGATGCAAGCATAGAGATGTAGAGCGTTTCTGTTGACCTTGAAGGGAAAAGCACAAGAATGGTATAGGAAATTACCCTAATGTAGTATTAAGAGCTACGATCAAATGTGCAAAAAGTTTGTGGAGCAATTTAGCGAGGCGATGGCATCGGAGGATGATATGATGGAGTTACTAGTTATCAAGTAAGGAGAGAATGAATCTCTCAGAGAATTCTTGAAGAGATATCACTATGCTGTTCTTAATCTTGGGGCTTTCAACTATCTACAAGCTGTAAAGGGACTTAAGGAAAAAGTGGAGATATGATGGCTTTAGTATAATCTGAGAAGCCTAGTTATACAAACGTACTCTCTAACATATGAACAGGCGAAGAGAGATGCTGAGATTGAAGAAGAGAAAGTGACAAAGATGAGAGTTGAACAGTTTCAAGAGTTGATAAAGAAATATAAGAACTCCGAAGGTGGGAAAACTAGTCAGCCGAAGTGATGTGCAGTCATCAGATGCAAGAACAAGCAATCGACTAATTCCATACCAACCATATTTGTGACCAACACAGTTTTAGAGGTTAGGAGACCCATCTCCTTATTTTTCTGATGGAAATCAATGGGGAGAGCTTGACCGGCCCAACGGACGGTCTTATTACAATATTCTAGGAGTCCGCTACTACCAAAAACCAGACCACCTCTACCAAGTTCCCTGTATTTTAGGAAAAGAACTGTACAAATGATTAACTAGAGTCACTCATACAGGCAGTACCCCCCACTGAAAGTTCCGCTAGAGGAGTTGTATCATATTATCAAAGATCGTGACTTGTTATATCCCCCAACCCCAACAGTAAAAGCTGCTAATAAGAGGCAGGTTCTGTTAATTCCATGAAACCCGCGGCAATACTACATCTCAATTCTAAGACTTTAAGAATCAAGTGGAAGACCTAGTAAGGAATCATTACTTAGATAGTTTTATCGAAGGTGCTTACCCAGCTGCTGATTCTCAATGTGGGATAGAAGGGAGTGAATGCGAGCTTAGGCGTACACAGCCAGTGGTTAGGGCCATTGCTGGAGGCCTGACACTTGTTGGGGACTCGAATAAATCTCGTAAGAACTATTTGAGGTATAAAATGACTAGCAAACAGGTTCTCTTTAATATGCCAGCAACGAAGCAAACAAAAATACGGCAGGTGCCCATCATATGGGCGGATGATGATGTTGAAAGGGTACTATACCCACATAAGGATGCCTTGGTGATCAGCGCTACTGTAGCGGGAAAAAAAATCGACCGGATATTGATAGATTTTGGGAGTTCCTTCGATGTATTGGTTAAATCATCTCTCGATGAGATGATGATTGCAAATTTGAGATTGGAAAATACTTGCACGTCTCATAAAGGTTTTGTGGGAGGAAACTTAACCCTCATTAGAGTAATCGAGTTGTCCATCACAATAAGACAATAAGAACCACACCATACCAAAAAATGATGATGTTGGATTTTGTGGTGATAGTTGAGGATAGTCCATAGCAGAGATTCTCGGCGGACCTTTTTTAAGAATTAACAAAGTAGTGATGTCTAACCACTACTTGGCTCTCAAGTATTAGGTGAATGGAGTATTAGGTGTTGTGAAGAGTGATCCGAGAATTGCTTATAACTGTTATACGACTGCTGTAAAGAAGACAATACATATAACTTTATTAGATACTTGAGCTGACTTAAAGAAAGGAAAACAAGAGCCGATGGAGGAAATAGAAATGGTAAGTGTAAAACCAGAAGATTCAGAAAAAGTTGTTAAGGTAGGGCGAGAGTCACAAAGGGATTTAAAAGAGAAACTAGTAGCCTATCTGCAGACATATGTTAACGTCTTTGCTTGGTCACACGAAGACATGCCTGGAATAAATTCTTCCATAGCTTACCATAAATTCATATTAAGAAAGGACATTTGGCCAGTAAAACAGAAGAAGAGATGCTTCAACCAAGAGAGATATGATGCCATAGGCGTGGAGTTGGAAAAGTTGTTGCAAGCGGGATCTATTAGGGAGGTTGATTATTTAGAGTGGATTTTCAATGTGGTCCTAGTAAAGAAGGAAAATGAGAAGTGGCAGATGTGTGTGAATTTTATAGACCTGAATAAAGCATGTCTAAAAGATAGTTTCCCACCACCCAAAATTGATTAATTAGTTGATTCAATAGTAGGGCATAACTTGCTTAGCTTTATAGACACCTTTTTTGGGTACAACTAGATACCATTGTTCTAGCAAGATGAGGAGCACATACTCTTTGTCACCAATATTGGCCTATTATGTTATAAGGTAATGCTCTTTGTACTTAAAAACGCGAGGGGCAGTATATTAGAGGATCGTAAAAAAAATTTTGAAACCGTAAATTAGTCAGACGATGGAAGTCTATGTAGACAATATGATCATAAAATCCAAAGACCTAGCCGACCACATGATGCACGTGGAAGAGACCTTCAAGCTGCTTAGAAAGTACCAGATGAAACTTAGCCCCGAGAAGTGCACGTTTGGCGTAAGTTCAGGAAAATTCTTAAGAATTATGGTAAGCTATAGAAAGATTGAGGCAAATCGCAAGAAGATCTATGCTATTGTAGAAATGAAATCTCCGTGAACTATTAAAGAGATACAAAGCCTTACGGGGAAGCTAGTTGCTTTAAATCAGTTCATTTCGCGAACGACTGACAAATGTTATGTTTTCTTTTAAGTGATGCAGAAAGGGAAGAAAATTGAGTGGTTTAAAAAATGTGAACGGATGTTTCAACAGCTCAAGGAGTATCTTCTTAGGGCTTTACTGTTATCCACGTCACAGGAAGGGGACACGCTGTACTTATATTTGGTCGTGTCCTAATAGGCCACAAGAGTGGTGCTAGTGAGAGAAGTGGAGGGAGTTCAACAACCGATATATTACACAAGCAAGTTGTTGCTGGATGCAGAAATTAGGTATTCAAAAATGGAGAAATAGGCTCTAACCTTAATAGTTTCAGCGTGGAAATTAAGACATTATTTCTGACACATTCGGTGATAGTGATGATAGATCAACCGTTAAGGCGGGTATTGCATAAACCAGAAGCTTTTGGTCTCTTAGTCAAATGGTCGATAGAGTTAAGTGAATTTGATATTAGCTATCAACCTTGAACTGTGATCAAAGCTCAGGCTCTAGTTGATTTTGTCGCTGAATGTACCGACGAAAAGGGAGAGGTTAGTAAAGACAGTGAAGAAAATAAAAGTGTCAATGAAATTTCAACGGTATCAGTGGATGGCTCAAGCAGAGATCATGGGGTAAGGGCAAGGGCTGGCGTAGTCATCGTTAGCTTTGAAGTTGTTGAAATCTCTTATGTTGTGAGGTTCAAGTTTAAGGCAACTAATAACTAGGTAGAGTATGAAGCCTTTATTGTGGGATTAAAGTTAGCCTTAACGCTGTGAGCAGAAAAAGTGAAAATGCGAACTGACTCACAGCTTATGGCCAATCACCTCAACGAGAACTTTCAACATAGGGATGAAAAGATGGAACGATACCTTAAATATAAAAAGTATAGAATGGGCAGATTCAAAGGGATAGATGTCTAACAGATACCGAGTGAAGAGAATTTCCGAGCCGATATCTTGGCAAGGATGGTTGCTACTTTAGATGCAAAGATTCCTAAATTTGTTCCAGTAGAAGTTAAGGCTTCTCCAAGCATTGAGCAAGAAACAAAGCTAATGTGTATTGATTTTGTGAGAACGTAGATAGATCTGATAGTTTCGTACATCTGAGATAGAATTCTACCTGAAGCCAAGATAGAGGCATGGAGACTCAAGTGCCAAGAAGCTCAGTTTTCGTTAATCGATAGGGTATTATATCGACGAGGATATACCCTACTCTTTTTATGGTGTTTAAATGATGAAGAAGCAAACTATGTCCTAAGAGAGATACATGAAGGAGTATGCATCAAGAAGCAAATTATGTCCGACCAGGAAACCACTCTAGGGAAAGATCATTAGCTTTTAAAGCCCTAAGGCAAGGTTATTTTTAACTGACAATGTATCAAGATGCACAAGAAAAAATGAGAACTTGAAAAACTTGCCAGAACTTTGCCAATATTCTTACACAGCTGCTAGAAAAACTAACTTCGATGTCATCACCCTAGCCCTTTACTTAGTGGGGAATCAATTTGATAAGACCCTTTCCCAGAGGTTGAGGAAGGCCAGTACATGCCATTGTCACAGTAGATTATTTTACGAAATGGGTCAAGGTCGAGGGTCCCAAGTAAGATAACTGAAAGAAAGATAACATATTTTATTTAGAGGAATGTTATGTGCAGATATGGGATCACCTATACCTTTATTACAGACAACGACAAGTAGTTCGACAATAACAACCATTGGGAGTTTTATAGAAATTTAGGGGTAAAGTTAAAATTCTGTTCCATAGGCAAATAGATAAGTGGAAGCGGTGAACAAGATAGTAAAGAGGCTCTTAAAAACCAAGCTTGGAGAAAAGAATGGTGCTTAGGTCGATGAGCTATCTGTTATATTTTTTGCTTGTAGGACTACACACAAGACTGCCACAGGGGAAACCCCTTTCGCCCTAGCTTTTGGGCTTGAGGGGATAATCCCAACAGAGATTGTGGTAGGAACATACCGCACAAGCATTTCGACAAAATGCAAAATGGTGAGCAAATGTATTTTGACCTCAACCTATTGTTAGAAAAAAGAAAGACAGCGTCGGGAAAAGCCACTGAATACCAACAAAGGGTGGCGAGATATTATAACTAGAACGTGCTCTTGTGGCAATTTAAAAATGGAGATTAAGTGCTCAGGAAAATAAACTAGAATACAAAGAATCCAAATAGTAGGGAGTGTTGCTCTTGTGGCAATTTAAAAACGGAGATTAAGTGCTCAGGAAAATAAACCAGAATACAAAAAATCCGAATCATAGAGTGTTCCCTTCTAATTAGGCCCTTCTTATCAGGTCATAAGGGTAACAAGACCAGGGGCATACAAACTCACTTATACTGATGGATGGGAAATTAAGAAGTCATGGAATGCAAAACATCTACAGAAATATTTTCAGTAAGCTATTTTGTGATAAAGTTTAGTTATTTTTTAGTTGGTTTGTGATTGTTAACCTGTCTGCTGTAATCTTTTTATTATAAGTAAAACATTTGAATAAAGTTAAGATTTTGAGTTATTTGCAATGCCTTTCAATGAGCAAAAGACTTAAAGTTTCAAAGCATGCTCAGGGCGAGACAAAAGTCAAGGCTCACCTAAATCGACTCAGTTTACAAGTATTTACTCACAAGTTGTAACATTAAAAAAAATGAAAAAGAATCGAAGTCCCAAAAAGCCTGCTTAAGGTGGGACATGAGTCGAGGTTTGTAATAAGTCTATTTGATTAAATGGAAAGCAAACAAGCAATGATCTATAAAAACTCGCCGAGTGGAAGACAAAAGCAAAGGTTCTTTGTATGCTCGACAAACTATATTCGAGCAAACAAGCGGCTATAAAAGGATAAAAGTCTTAAAACATACACAAGATGACACATAAATCTAAAATTCACCTAAGATTTCATGTAAAGCCAGGTGGATAATCAAGATTAAGGAAAAATTCCTAACGAGAATTAATGATCTCAGAATTAAGCCAATAAGAAAATTCCCTTTTTCTGTTCAAGCTCTTAATTTAAACAGTACAGAGCAAATGATAAGATTCAAAGACTATAAGGCAAACAAAAGTCCTAAGGAATCAATACTTATCCGCAGTAAGCCAAAGTGGTTAAATGTTAACTACTTTTAGGGCAAAAGACAAGCAAACATTAATCAATAATCAAATAAGTATCTGGATTTACATTAGTTGAATATTATTTTTATTAAAATGCTACGAATTGAATAAACAAGTTCAATTTTAAGAAGTTTCAACAAGAGGGTCTGCACTAGCTCCATAGGGCACGTCTTCAGGCGGTGGAGGCGTAGCTTCAGATGGATGTGGCGTATCATCAGCAACTTCAAAGGGGCCGTCTTGCTGCTCGTCATTCTTATTATACTCGTCCATGAAAGCAGCAACGCCAGCCTCAAGCTTAGACATATCCAACCCCGGGTATTCCTTTATCAACGCTGATATGATTTAATCATAGCAAAATGTCAAGCCGAAGTTATATTCATATATACCCTACTTTTCTATAGTATCTATCTTGCCTTGAAGGTGATGCATCTCATCTTTCAAGTGCTGGTCGAAGGCAAACCTTTGGGTGTCAAGGTCTTTCTGGGCATGGACCAGCTCGTCTCACACTCTCGCCAACTCGCGTTTAAGTATCATCACTTTGGAGTTAGACAAGGCAAGCTTATCTTTAAACTCTTGAATATCATTCTAAAGCTTGGCAGATTGCTTCCTCCTTCGCTCCACCTCATTTCTTAAGTTTTGGACGTCTCTTTTTAACTTCTTATCATAATTGGTGACTTGAACTTGTAAATAGAGGAAACGATAGAAAGCTTATGTGCATTATACTAAAGGGTATTGAACAATTCGCCCATCTGTCGGTCACCCAAATATGAGAGTTGCTCCTGTTTCACATATTTTGTCATATCTTGCTGGAAGGGCTCAAAGCAGATAACCTCTTTGCTTTGGCATGTTAATCTAGCTTGGGTCCTCGTAGTGGCAGCGAAAACCGAGGCTGATGATTTTTCGACCAAGCCTTCACCTCCAGTATGAAGAGGG
This sequence comes from Luvunga scandens, assembly GCA_030449905.1. Taxonomy (NCBI): domain Eukaryota; kingdom Viridiplantae; phylum Streptophyta; class Magnoliopsida; order Sapindales; family Rutaceae; genus Luvunga; species Luvunga scandens. The sequence continues at coordinate 1,072,109 of JASUUG010000442.1, read as the reverse complement.
AGAACTCGCAGAAGAGAGACCTTTTTGGTGATGACAGGCCCTTTTAGTGGGCCTGAGGAGCTGTTTGAGGCACTGTTAGTGCGACTTTGCTTCTTTAATTGCTCGAGGATGCTCCTCACTTTGCTCGCTTCAGACACATGTTGGGATCGAACCAACCTTGTGGTTGATAATAGATCTCTGTATGAGCTCGTATTAACTAACGCAGTCTTGGCTCATAGCTTTGCCTTTTCATTTATATCATAGACCACGCTCCAGGAAATTATAACACTTCGAAAGAAAGTGGGTTGGTAAAATGTATAATAGGATGGAATGAAAAAGAAATGCAACGAGCGGTGAGCAGCCTGGGGTATAAAAGAAAGTAGGGATGCGAATGTCTCCTTTGGATGCAGAGGCCACCTAACCTGAGTTACCCCCAGTAAAAAAGAATTTGATCTTCTAATTTCCCCTAGAGGTAGGAATATTTACTATGGGTTTTCTTTTCTTCGAGCTACTTATGAAGTAGTACCAGCCAGTATCTTTAGAACTACTCCTTAATTGGTAAAGATTTTTAATTTCTTCCACAATAGGTTCCCCCATTCTACATCTTTGGTATAGCACAAAGATACTAGATAGAGCCCTCAACCCATTTGGATTCAACTGACATGGTGATATGTTCAATTTCCCCAGTATCTTAGCAAAATAAGACTAGAGAAGTAGTCTAACCCCAAATTTAAAGCATTCTAAATATAGGGTAGTATATTCTTTTGGGGGGCAACTAGGGGTATTAACCTTACCAAGTATTCTAAGATCGATATTACCAAGAATCTTGTATAACGTCTTAAGTCTATCTAAATTTTCTTAGGTGGTTTCACAACTCATATCATCAATAAGAAAAGATTGAACCTCGGCTCTATAGCTCATCTTAGGTCTCTTCGCCGGTCGAGGTTCATTAGGGAAACTCTCCTCACCACCCAACCCCACCAATACCTTATGTTTCTCTAATCTCATGGTTCCCATTAGAACTAGTACTCTCCTCACCACTCTCACCACCAAATTCGATATTTTCAGATGAAGAGGAAACTTCAGGGGACATCCTCCTAAGGCAATCCTTAAACCTATATGGACTAGTTCCTTTTGCAGAAGTTTGGGGATTGGGGCTAAGCCTCTTATGGGGACTAGCCAAAACATTCAATTCATTCTCACTATCAATTTCTATCACAATATCTTTTCCCTTAGACATTGTTGAAAAAACAAGAAAATAAAAAGAATACTGGTATGGAAATACTTAGCAAAGATTAACACAGTAAGGAGTTAAGAGAGAATACCTTAAAAAGATTTGGAGTTGGGAGAGCTAATCTCGCAATCGTAGGGCGTTTTTTATTTGGAAATTAAAATTGGAGTTCAGCCGTGAAATAATGAAAGGGAAAGAGAAAAAAGGAATTAGGGATTTATAGTGAGAGGCAAGAGGTTTCAGTGATGACGTCACGAAAACTTGAAATAATGCGCTCAAGAAGTTTAGAAACCGCCACTTTAAAGATTCAAATGCTTGGTTGAGGATTGGCCATTCATGTGCATTTAAGGTGACATGTCGAGAAGACAGATCGATGAACGTTCGCGAATGAGAGAAGCCACCTTTCTTAAACTACATTTATAGTTTCTAGTCTTGTTTCGTTTCACTTTAAACATTAGAAACTGGGGGACTGATGTTCAGGGAATGGAAACACCGCGACTAAATAACCACAAGGTGGAACCTGGTCAACAAAGCCTCGAACTACAGCCTGAGTATCCTTATTAACAAGATGAGGAAGAACCCACTTGGTCATTTTGATTGCTGACCCGAATACCGCGAGATGACCAGAACTGTCTTCAGCAATTAGAGACCCTCAATTAGCCTCTAAACTGTCAAGCACCACCTACGAAATTAGTCGTAACGCCTGCGTGTTAACGGATGTTGTAACCATAGCCCGATTAATTGTCTCATAATGGGTATCTTATTAAAGCGTGGTTTAACTAGAGCATTGAATTTAAAAATGGACGCACGTTAAATAGGGCGCTAATGATGCAATAATGTCGGGAGCCTATAAAAACTTGAGAGAACCCAAAGAAAGGGACTTTTTTTCCAAAAAAGAAAAGAGAGATTATTCTTTTTTAAAAAACAGAAACATTATCCAAAGGAAAAAGAAACAAAAGCAACCAAAAATATAAAGTTTTTCTTTATATTTCCCGATTATTGACTTGAGCGCGAAGGATTATCGCCGGAAAAATATTCGGCACCCCCTAACTATTTTGTTGTGAGTGCTAGAGAAAGGAAAGCAGAGGACATGAAAAAGACAGCAGCTCCATCCAACTGAAAGCGGCTGTCCCCATCAAAACAAATACGAGTGTTTGAGAAGCAATTTGGTCGCAAATATATCTCGACCAAATTTCAGTATCAACATTATTAAACCGTAAGAATCAAATTCTCATACTTTACTTTTCTTGTTTTAAGAAATAAACTTGAATTTGATATTAATTTTTCTAGTAGCAAAGTAATGACGTTGACCACCGTCAAAATAATTTTTATCCTTTACAAGCACAAATAAAAAACAATCCATCCTAAAAAATTCAATACTGCCTAAAAAATTCAATACTGCCCACCTCACACATTCAATGATAAATTAATCAGAATCTAATTTTCTTGCAACATAGAAGTTTGATTAGACCTACTTGCTATTATCACTATGAACGTTTACAAAACATGAAACTATTGTATCTCGTCATTCTCCACAAAGAAATTCCTTTATAAAGAAAAATGTAATTACAATTCACAGCTGTCCAACCATAGAAAAATATAACAAGCATGCAATTCCTTTATAGAGATCACTTCAGTACTTCTCTGAATCTATCCAGACTCAGGAATTACCAATATAACTATCAAATTTCAACGAAGCACATTTCTCTAAATTTCAAGGAAACAAAAGCGAAATCTTAATAACAGAATAAGCAATTGCAAATAAAAAATTGATTTATTAAGATCTAAACTTCTCTTTTAACATCAAAATGACCTGCAAATATTTTTAATATCAATATGACCTATATATTGTTTTTTACATCTAAAATGACTGCACATCGGCTCAAGAATGGTGGAAATGACTTAAAACCCCCCCTTTTTTATAAACATTAAAATCACATACAAACCACTAATTTTTAACTTGCAATTGTTTCTTTAGCTTAATCACATGGAAATTTGATAAAATAAACAACTTTTATCAATATTGGCACACTTCTACAGTGTTAAAAACCCAAAAGTTAGCCTAAACTAAAATTCTTATGCAATGGTAACACAACAGCTTATTAACTAGCATAAAAACACAAGTAAACAAGTATATATCATGCAAACAACTTTCAAATCAGCTTAAGACAGCAAAATCAGTAAACCCGTTTTCTTTTTTACGTAAAAATCAACCAAATAACATATAATTTAACAAGCGACAGCTTCTTTAACATATTATCAACAAACCCATTTATATTTTCATAAAATATAATAACACCAGCAGATTTTTGAACAAGATAAGATTTTTCATTCTTGATAATCTAAATAATTAAAATCACAAATTCTAAGATGCAAGGAGTCTTTTTCAAAGAACCAACCTTCTCCTCGTGTCAATACTAGCCGCTTCTGAGGCTGGCCGCTGGCGATACTCGCTCCATGACACCTTTTTGCCACAGCCTAAGCTTTTCACGAGTGAAAATGGTGATGATTTTTTATGGTTACAATAGCTTCTTCGAAACTTCATGTATTTGCAAACGGCTTCGGTCTTCAGTGAATAAAAGCGAAAATAAAATGCTGAAGTTTGTTTGATGAAAAAGATGAAGCTTTTTTCACAGGATGTGTAAAAGGGTGTGGAACTAGGTAATACGGTGTTTTGAGTAGAGATGGTCAATGGGTCAGACAGCACGGGCACGTACAACACGGGCACGTACAACACGGGCACGTACAACACAGCACGGTACGAATATGTTTCGGTGAAGCACGAGGCACTGTACGACACACACGTGGGTTGGGCTAAATTTAGAATTTTAGGCATGCGGCCTTAAAAGAATGAAATAATTAGAGATGAGTTAAAATACGACATGAGAAAAAGTACACAATAAGCACGTTTCACTTTTAATGAAAATAAATTTAATATTTTATGATTTTATAAATAATTTAAAATTAAATCTTTTAATATATTTTATTAGCTCAAGTTTTTTAAATCTATTTAATTCTTAGTTTTAAAAAAATTATAATTGATATCATGATTTTAGTAAAAAAATTATAAATGTCATGATTTTATAATATATGTATTAATATTATTATAAACTATGATTTATGACTCTACGTAATTTCAAGTTAACAATTAAGTTAACCTTTAAGAAAAATTTATTATTATTGTTGTTATTAAGTATAATAAAAGAATTTTAATACCATAGAGTTAAACTTAGTAATTAATATTACATTCTCTTATTATTATTAATTTATTATTATTGAATATGGACTTGAGTTTTGAATTTTTTATTTTATTCAATTTGAATAAAGGCACATGAATCCAAAAAGATATATAAACTTGAAAAAAATACACCAATAACTTAGTATTCACTCTTAAAAAAATTAAAAAAAAAAACTTAATGGATTTTTTTTCTTAGGCATGAAACGTGTGAGCACAGCACAAGGTGCCGAACCGGACCTAAGAAAAAAATTAGGCACGACACTGCATAAAACACATAGTGAGCACGGCACAACATGAAACATATAGTGGATACGGCATAACATGAAACACATAGTAGGCACGGCAACTAATAACTTAGTATGCACTCTTAAAAAAATTAATAAAAAAATTTTAATGGATTTTTTTTTCTTAGGCACGGCACGTGTGGGACAAAGATGATGAGTCTTGAGCCGGGACCTAAGAAAAAAATTAAAAGACGACATCGCATAAAACACATAAAGTGAAAGACGACACAATATGAAACACATAGTAGATACGGACAAATACGAAACATATAGAGACAAAGCGTGAGCGCACGAGCCGAAAGCAAACGACGACGCGTCATGAAACTTTTCTTTATCGGCACGGCTCGTTGGCCACCTCTAGTTTTGAGTGTACAAATTTCAGGTATCAATGCAATTTTTGTTTAAGGTTTGATTTTTTTTAAAAATATCAATAGCCTTTTTACAAGTTTACCCTTATATACTAACTTGCGCGGATATTTATGCTAACGGCAAGAAGGAAACTCGACATAAAATTGTAATTACAGAAACCTCAGGGGAGGCTTTTAAAAATAACCTTTTGTGGAAATAGTCCAAGTTAGTGTTCTTTTGACTTTTCCTCTACAAACTTTCGGCCTTGTTATCATTAGTCCACCCTTTAGGATTGTGGGGTTACAGCAGTTTCACAACTCAAAAATCAGGTTGGTTTACATTAAAATGACCAAAGTGTCCACAATTATGCATTTAAATAGGTGGAAACCTAATGATTGCAGAGGGCATAATTGTCATTTCAAGTAGCTCAGTTGACCTGGGGCAGGACTATAACATCGTTCTTCTTCTCGATCTCTCTCTCTCTCTCTCTCAGGCTGTTGTCTTTCTCAGTTTCTCCTATAAACAATAAAACAATACATGATATGTAAATTATTTGTCGCTTTGAATATCTATCTTGACAGCACAGAATTTTTTGTTGTTGCAGTTGCCATGGAAATCATCAAGAACAATTCATGGTTGATGCTTTTTGTTCTTTTCACGTGCTTCTCACTCAAATGCCATGTCTCCTTTGGAGCTGACACCATTTCTGCAAACCAATCTCTCTCTGGTGATCAAACAATCGTTTCTAAAGGTGGGGTCTTTGCATTTGGTTTCTTCACCCCAGCTCCTGGTAAGTCTTCAAACTATTATATAGGCATGTGGTACAATAAAGTCTCTGAAAGAACTGCAGTTTGGGTAGCCAACAGAGAACAGCCAGTTTCTGATAGATTCTCTTCGGTTTTAAGAATCTCAGATGGTAACCTAGTTCTTTTTAATGAGTCCCAACTACCCATTTGGTCCACAAATTTGACCTCTACCAGCAAACGTTCTGTGGAAGCAGTTCTTTTAGACGAAGGAAATCTTGTTTTGAGAGATTTGTCAAATAATTTGTCAGAGCCGTTATGGCAAAGTTTTGATCATCCAGCTCATACTTGGATTCCGGGTATGAAGCTGACGTTCAACAAGAGAAACAACGTCAGTCAGCTTCTCACTTCATGGAAGAATAAAGAAAATCCTGCACCGGGTCTCTTCTCCCTTGAGCTGGCCCCAGATGGATTAAATCAATATGTTATTTTGTGGAATAGGTCTGAGCAGTACTGGAAAAGTGGGCCTTGGGATGAGAATGCAAAAATTTTCAGCTTGGTCCCTGAAATGACACTAAATTATATCTACAATTTCAGCTATGTGTCGAATGAAAACGAGAGCTATTTCACCTACAATGTGAAAGATAACACTTACACATCTCGATTCATTATGGATGTTTCAGGTCAGGTTAAGCAGATGAATTGGTTGCCTACTAACACTTGGTTTCTTTTTTGGTCCCAACCAAGACAGCAATGCGAGGTTTATGCCTTTTGTGGTCAATTTAGCACCTGCAATGAGCAAACTGAGCGTTTCTGTACTTGTTTGAAGGGTTTTGAACAAAAATCGGTGAGTGACTGGAATTTGGAAGATTATTCTGGTGGTTGTGTGAGGAGAACCCCGCTGCAGTGTGAAAATAATAGTCTTGCCAATGGAAAGAGCGACCAATTTTTCCAGTACAGTAACATGAAATTGCCTAAACATCCACAATCTGTGGCAGTAGGGGGTATCAAGGAATGTGAAACATACTGCTTGAATAACTGCTCGTGCACTGCTTATGCTTACAAAGACAATGCTTGTTCGATTTGGATTGGAAGTTTCGTGGGTCTGCAACAGCTACAAGGAGGCGGAGATACCATTTATATCAAGCTTGCAGCTTCCGAGTTCGAGAGTTCCAAGAATAACAAGGGAGTAGTCATTGGCAGTGTTGTGGGCTCAGTAGCTGTTGTAGCTCTTATTGGCGTGATCATGCTTGTATACTTGAGAAGGAGAAAGCGAGCAACTGTAACAACCAAAACTGTGGAGGGTTCTTTGGTGGCATTTGCATACAAGGATTTGCAAACTGCCACAAAGAATTTCTCTGAAAAGCTGGGGGGAGGTGGTTTTGGTTCAGTTTTCAAAGGGGTGTTGCCGAATTCAAGTCTCATAGCTGTGAAGAAGCTTGAAAGCTTGAGCCAAGGAGAGAAGCAATTTCGGACTGAAGTCAGTACCATAGGGAATATCCAACATGTCAATCTGGTTCGGCTTCTGGGTTTCTGCTCTGAAGGTACTAGTAGGTTGTTGGTCTACGATTTCATGCCAAACGGCTCTTTAGACTCTCATCTCTTCCCTGAGAAAGATTCGAATGTTTTTGATTGGAAGACAAGATACCAAATTGCACTAGGGACTGCCAGAGGTTTGGCTTATCTCCATGAGAAGTGCAGAGACTGCATCATACACTGTGACATAAAGCCAGAGAACATTCTGTTAGATGCTGAATTGTGTCCCAAAGTGTCGGATTTTGGGCTGGCAAAGCTTGTTGGGAGGGAGTTCAGCCGTGTCCTAACAACCATGAGAGGAACAAGAGGTTACCTTGCACCTGAATGGATTTCAGGAGTGGCCATAACAGCCAAAGCGGATGTCTATAGCTATGGAATGATGCTCTTTGAATTTGTATCGGGAAGGAGGAACTCTGAGCAATCTGAAGATGGTAAAGTGAAGTTCTTCCCATCTTGGGCTGCTAAACAAATAGTTCAGGGCAGCAGTCTCATTAGCCTATTAGACCCAAGACTGGAGGGCAACGCGGATGAACAAGAGCTTGCAAGACTTTGCAAAGTGGCTTGTTGGTGCATCCAAGATGATGAAACTCACAGGCCGTCAATGGGTCAAGTAGTTCAAATTCTTGAGGGAGTTTTGGATGTGACACTGCCTCCAATTCCCCGAGCTCTCCAAGTATTTGTTGATAACCATGAACACATAGTCTTCTTCACTGAATCATCCTCATCTCAGAGTTCCTTATCAAAGAGCAACAATTCAACTGCTTCATCTCAAGCTAAGAGCACCACATCATCAAGAAGTTCTTAAACCGTCGTGAAGAAAATATTTTCACATTTGTGTTTAAGAATAAATATTTGGCTTTTGTCACTTGAAACAAACTGTATGCATATTTGGATAGAAGCCTTGCTTCATAGTGTACAATAATAATGCAACCTGCCAAGCAATTTTAAGAATCACAAGCCTTGTGCGTCGCTGTTCTCTCTAATGAACTCTGATTGATCCATATGCTCCTTTACATTCAGTATTCGCTTTCACCTAATCGCTTCAATTGTCAAAATTAGGTATTGAAATGAAAGCGAAACGCCGAAAGCAACTTGGAACTTGGAAGTTATCCAGAAGATGGGGAAAAACAGCAAAAACAATCAATCAAACAAACAAACAAACAAACAAACGTGAACGTGACGTTGTAATAAATAACATGGGTCAAGATATGAATCAACTGGCCAACATTGTTGAATTGTCCGTATTTGTATTGACTTCAATTGACTAACAACTTCCTTCTTCTCTTGAAGGGCGGCTTTGACGGCTTTTCTTGAAGGATGGCTTTGATGGCTTACGTGACACAAATAATTTAAGTTAGACATTTAAATGTTCCATCTGAAAAAATTTATGTGACACGGTTGAGAGTATTAAGCACAGCGACAGTGATTACTAATTCTTTCTGCTCAGGCCCGCCACACCCAACCCCCCAATTTCTCCCGTATGTATTTTATAAATAGACCATCTGTTGTTCATAAACAATATCTTGTCTGCACAGAAGTTTTCCAGCAGCCATGGATATCAAGAACAATGTATGTTTCATGCTCTGTGTTCTTTCCATATGCTTCACTCTCAAACCTCATTTCTCTTTAGCTGCTCGTGACTCCATCTCTTCAAGCCAATCTCTCTCTGGCGATCAAACTATTGTCTCTGCTGGTGGGGTCTTTGAACTAGGCTTCTTCAAGCCAGGTAACTCTTCAAACTACTACATAGGCATGTGGTACAAAAAGTTGTCAGAACAAACCATAGTTTGGGTGGCAAATAGAGACAAACCAGTTTCCGATAAAAACTCCTCAGTGTTAAGAATCTCATCAGATGGTAATTTAGTCCTTTTCAATGAGTCCAAGCGGCCCATCTGGTCCACAAGTTTGAACTCTAGTAACACAACAGCTTCAATCGAAGCAGTTGTTCTAGATGAAGGTAATCTTGTTTTGAGAGATTCTTCGGCTAATTCAACCTTATGGCAAAGTTTTGATCATCCGACTCATACATGGCTTCCCGGAATGAAGTTTGGAATAAACAAACGGGCAAAAATAAACCAATTTCTCATCTCATGGAAGAATAAAGAGGATCCTGCACCGGGTCTCTTTTCGCTTGAGCTAGCCCCAGATGGATCTGATCAATATGTTATAATGTGGAATAGGTCTGAACAATACTGGAATAGTGGAGTCTGGACTGGAATAAATTTTGCCAATGTTCCGGAAATGATATCTCATCATAATTTCGACTTCAACTACATTTCGGATGAAAATGGGAGGTATTTCGTTTATTCTGTTACAAATTCTATGACAACTCGTTTTGTTATTGATTCTTCGGGGCAGATTGAGCAGGTGTTTTGGCTGGAGTCTAGCAAGGCTTGGTTTCAGTTCTGGTCACAACCAAGGCAACCTTGTGATGTTTATGCTTATTGTGGTGCATTTGGCAGCTGCAACGAGGGAAACCAATCTTTCTGTGCTTGTCTGCCAGGTTTTAGGCCAAAATGGGAGAACAATTGGAACTTGATGCAGGATTATTCTGCTGGCTGTGTGAGGAAAACCCAACTGCAGTGTGAAAATAATGTTGTTACTAATGGAAAGAGTGACAAATTTTTAACAAATTCTCACGTGGTATTGCCTGAACATCCACAATCTGTGGCAGTAGGAAGTATCAAGGAATGTGAAACAACCTGCTTGAGGAACTGCTCTTGCACTGCTTATGCTTATGAAGACAATGCTTGTTCAATATGGATTGGAAGTCTCTTGAGTCTGCATCAGCTTTCACCAGGTGATGCAAATGGGAAAACTATTCATGTCAAGCTTGCAGCTTCTGAGTTTTCAAGTTCCAGTAATAACAAGGGAAAAGTCATTGGTGCTGTCGTGGGTTCAGTGGCATTTGTAGCTCTATTAGGCTTTCTTGCTTTTGTCTTTTTCAGGAAGACCGAGAATAAAATGAAAACAAGCAAATCAGTGGAGGATGGTTCATTGGTGGCATTTACATACAAGGATTTGCTAGCAGCCACAAAGAATTTCTCTGAAAAATTGGGGGGAGGAGGTTTCGGTTCTGTTTTCAAAGGGAGGCTGCCTACTTCAAGTGTCATAGCTGTGAAGAAGCTGCAAAGCATCAGCCAAGGAGAGAAACAATTCAGGGCAGAAGTCAGCACAATAGGGAACATCCAACACGTCAATCTAGTTAGGCTTCGTGGATTCTGCTCTGAAGGTACAAAAAAATTATTGGTGTATGATTACATGCCATATGGTTCCTTAGATTCTCACATCTTCCATAGAGAGGATTCAAAGGTTCTTGATTGGAAAACAAGATACCAAATTGCACTAGGGACTGCCAGAGGGTTGGCTTATCTCCATGAGAAGTGCAGAGACTGCATCATACACTGTGACATAAAGCCAGAGAACATTCTAATAGATGCTCAATGGTGTCCAAAAGTGGCAGATTTTGGCATGTCAAAGCTTGTTGGGAGAGAATTCAGCAGAGTGCTAACGACCATGAGAGGAACAAGAGGGTATCTTGCACCAGAATGGCTTTCAGGTGTGGCCATAACAGCTAAAGCTGATGTTTACAGCTATGGAATGATGCTCTTTGAAATTGTATCAGGAAGGAGAAACTTTGAATGGAACTCTGAATACTCTGAAGATGAAGAAATGAAATACTTCCCAACTTGGGCAGCAAGCCTATTGAGTGAAGGTGGCAATGTGCTTAGCCTTTTAGACAAAAGTCTTGAGGGTAGTGCTGATGTAGAAGAGCTTTCAAGGATTTGCAAAGTTGCTTGTTGGTGTATCCAAGATGATGAAACTCATAGGCCACCAATGGGTCAAGTGGTTCAAATCCTTGAGGGGATTTTGGAAGTGTCTCAGTCTCCAATTCCAAGATCCCTTAAAGTAATCGCAGATAACAAGGAGGATATAATCTTCTTCACCGAGTCATCTGAGACTTCAGCTGCTTCATCTCAAGCTAAGTTCGCTGGATCCTCAGCAAGTTCCTAAATCCTTACCAAGATAATCAATTTTATTTGAGTAGTACTTGCTATTTCCGTTTTTTGGATTTGGGTGGTGTTTTGTTATTTCTGTTTGACTGTAGTCTTGAGTTTATTGCCCTTATTTGAGTACTATTATCCCAGATAGTCTACCATACTTGTATGGTTGTAATTTATATTAGTTTCATATGGTTTGCACCTTGAATGTCATTGCGTAATGTTTATCAAAATCTCGTCTGCAAGATGTTTATTTTCTAACTGTTAATAACGTCCACTAGAATGAATACAATTTATCTACCTCTTAATATATGATTTTACAATATGTTTGTATGGAGAACACAACATAACAGAACCAACCATTTGAAATTTCATTTAAAGTTGGAAGAGTTATCTAAAGTTGAATTTCACTGTCATCAATGGCAAAACAAGGAGTCCAGTTCATACTTCACAGTCATTGCAAATTAACTTTAATGACTAGAAGAATAGAACGAATAACGAAATAGACAAACTGAGGTGATAAGATAAACAAATAATAGATAGAATAAATGTAAAACTATGTACTGAAAACATCTGAATTTGTTGCACTGAATTGCAGCACTAATTTCATTTGGGCCAAGAATGTACAAAGAAGCAAAATCTTGCTGAGTTATGTTCGAAATAAAGTTCAATGCAGATAAATGAACAAACTGAAACTAACCCCCTGCATATTCCAGTTTCTATTCTGTTTCCAATGCCCCGCAAAAACTTATATGCAGTAATGAGACTGCAGTAGCACATTACAAAATGATACATCTACATGTCCCCTAACCCGAATCTGCACCGGTAATTGGTTGAAGAAAAAGAAGGGTACTAGTCATATCATAATACTGAATATGGCCAGCTTAGTATTATTTATGGGAACTGAAAAACTCGTAGTCTCTGTGTTGATTGACTACCTTGATGCCATCCGTCCAAACACAACCTCTAGCAAAAAGGGATGCATTTTCCTCCAGTATTTTGAGCTGTTCCTGAAGAATTTCAGACCAGTTGAAAGGTGAAGAGTCTTTGAAAGAGGATTCTTCAGGTATTTTGAGATCAAACCAGCTTTCTGCCTGCAGGTATAAAGCTTGTGAAGCACTGTACCACAGCTCTGATCAATCTCGAAAGAAGAATTATAGCTTATTTCAAAGAGAGTGAAATTTAAAAAAAAAAAAAAATTCAGGCAGCATTTAACAAAGCAAACTTAACATCTTACAGTACTTCTATAATCCATTGAGTTCATAGTTTTAGATATCTTGATAAGAATTCCAACATTGCTTCTACATAAACGAAGACATTGAATGCAGTTTGGCTTATTTATTTCTTAACAACATCATGGTCAGTAATTCAAAACTCAAAACATGAATTTCAAGGATTATCATATCTATGTGGCACGTGTGTCAAGTTTAGTAAAACCTAAAACTGCAAGGGAATCCGGTGAAAATCAACAAGTTCCTTCTTAGTCATATGTCCAGGTGGCAAGGATTATTCAGTTTTGACTTTTGATACCTACAAGCCTGAACAATTGATTAAGGACAAACCTATACTATGAATGTCAGATAGTAGTAGCAGAACTACTCAAAATAGGTAGAAGATTGAAATCTAAACCAATATATGACAAGGGAAGAATATATAGAGCCTAAACTTTACCTGTGCTTTGTAGCTTAGCAATCCCACTACAGGACAGACAACACAAAGTGTTTTCTTTTTGAGAGTATCAGTTGGAACATCTCTCATAACCATATGTCCTAGCGAGTGATAAGTCAAGAAAGCTGCACCAAATTTTCCTTCAGGAATTCGATATATGGGATACCAAGCCACTGAAAACCTAAAACCAATTTACTCGGGTTGTAATAAGAATGTCACAGATTGGTTCCCCCACACCAAAAAATAAATAAATAAATGAAAGCACCATGTGGTGATTGATTCTCACCAGGATGCAGGATGCAGATCATTCAGCTTTAAAGATCTCAACTTCAATATGTCTCCAAATATTTGAAGATAAGAAGATTCAGCATCAAAAAGATCCAGAATTCTGCAATTAGGACTTAGTTAAAACCAGATCAGATACATCTTAACACCCCATTTCAAATAAAAATGATGATGGTTTCAATGAATTGTAAACAGAACGAGAAGAAAGAGTGCAAGCAAAAAAAGCCTACATGATAAGCGGTGATTGGAAATGGATGACTATGAGTGAGTACTAATTAAGATAAGAAGATAAAAGAAGAGACAACCACAGCAATGAGGACAAAACATGTCAAACCTTCAACTAGGGCAATCGTTGGGCTCACCATACAAGAAAAGATGAAACGGAAGTACAAATCAACTATGTAGAATCATCATTTTCATGCATAACTTTTATGAATTCCGTAAATATGCCAATGTAAGTTTTGAGGTAAGAAAGCAGAGCTCCTAATGCATATGGTACAATAACCTACAACAGTATCATAAATACTCAAAGATGCAATTTCTTCAAGTTAATGAATAGACTAAAGATTAAATACCATGTGAGAGAAATACGCCAGGCTCAAGTTTAGAAAAATAGTTCTAATAGTATCCACTATAAATAATTGATTGTACATCAACCTAGCAATTTGAACTAGCTCCTGCCTGATGATTATAATTTTCAATACAGCAAATGAAAGATAAAGGCTAGTGGCGAAATTTACTTATTATGAAGAGGCCTTCGCAGCCAAGGATTCTCAGTTTCAAAAAATTCAAATACAAGTTCACAATTACTGGAGCAATCAGGTGACGGAATGAAACTCTGGGAGCAGTCTCCAGGACAGAAAGTGTTATATGAATTGACATTCTCTTTAATTGAGCCAAATTTCAGCTCTGGGGCCAAAAGTTTTTTCCCCTCTAATGCTGTTGAGCAATTTCTGATATGCATGTCAGAGTTGGAGCGCTCTTCACTTGTACCACAAGAATTAGATAGATGTGAGTAGCCAAACAATTGAACAGCTGAAAGGTAAGGAACAAAATGAGCATCAAATGATGCTAATTCGGTAAGCCTCCCCTTTAGGTTCTGAGAATCCCCTACTTTGACTTTCAGTCCATAATTCCCTGGCTCCTCGTACCAGTTCCAAACAGAAAACAGTGATGTATTAGGTATCTGGTGCTCACACAAGGAGCTATCAGACAATTGATCACCCAAACATAAAGAACATTTTCTTTGTTGATATAATGAGGCAATAGCAGGAGCAGCGGAGTGGAGGAATCTTTCGAACTCCGCAAGCGGACACCCTGTTTCTAGCTCAAAACCCTCAGATAGTAGTTGCATCTTGTAAGCAGCATTTACAGGATCCATTACCATTAAGCCAATGATGAGCTGTTGAACATCTTTCAAATTTTGCACGTATTTCATTCTAATTTCAGCACTCTTGATGGGATGGACTTCTGTTGTGGTACTCTGACTGTCTGAATTTGGAGCTTCAGTTTCAACTATATTCAAACTGTTGCTACCAATTAAATCAGTGCTTTTAAATTTGCTTATCATGGCAGATGCATGATGATCAATTACGTTTCTCCCCAAATGGCCATCCTTCTCTACTTCATGTAAAAATGGCAAGTCTCTATTACTAACATGACAGATACCAGCAGAACCAGTATTTTCTGAAGTACTTGACCCCTTAGTGCTAACAGGAACCCACTTCTTTACATTCATTCTAGAAGTAACATCTTTTCTGAATTGATTTTCATTAAATTGTTCAAAGTGTATGTTTGATTGACTTTTTGCGGAAGCATGAAAAGATCTAGCTGATACATAATTCATCCCTGGTATCTTCACCCCACTGTATGGTTGAGAGCATACCCTAGTTGGCTGTCCATGAGAAGAAAAATCAGAATAAGAATACAAGCAGGATGCACCATGGGTAAAACCATGCTGGCTACTGTAAGTTCTCTCTGATATATAAGGATTCTTGTAACAGTTCAGTTCAAATGGCTCCTCTGAAAACTCTTTCCTACATAAACAAGACTTATTATGAGGCCTCAAGAAATTGTGCCCCTGACATTCCAGTCCTTTCTTCCTTCTGCAATAATTTCGAGGGTCAAAGGATCCCTTTGTTTTCAATTTCTGTTCTTCATAGCCATCCAATTCACAAGTGACAACTTGACTTGATTGGGACACATCTTGATCAAGTCTCCTATTTAATCTCTCATGAGCAACCCATTGAGAAGACTCAGCCAACACCTTCTGGTGGATTCTCACATCTGCTTTTGTCCTTTTATTCCCTGCATTTGCTACACCAATGTGCCTAGAAGATTCAATTAATGGAGTGGGCAGCAATCCTTTACCACAAAATGAGTTGTGCTTGACAAAATGGTTCTTTTGAAGCATACTCGCATCTTTCTGCAGATAATTGCCTTCCAAGTTGTTACCCTCACTGGTCTGTGTTTCCCTTACAATCCTCTGCTTTTTCCGCCAGGCTGATTGGCTGGTTTCCTTCCCTGTCATGATATGTTGGTGATTTCTACTCTTACTGACAGCATCAAGTTCAGATGCTAAGTTATGGCTTTTAAATCCATTTCTTTCTCTGATAGAATGAGAACTAGTGCAGACGTCACACCCTTGCTTATTCTCATTTGGAACTTTACAGCAGGTTCTACTATGACAGTTGGGATTCAGATCTTCAGAACACAGTTTCACCTGTATTTCACATAGAAAAGTTGAATTGACCAGTGGGGTATTATTCTCCAAGCCTTTTTCACAGTCTATGGCAGGATTGAGTATATCCTCCATAATTGATGGAGGAGATGACTTTGCATCATTAACATCATATTTACTTTCTCCTGTCCTAGAAACAATCTCATTGAAGATCTGTTTACTTGAATAAGTTCTCTTTTTGTTGTTCTTCGGTTTCTTTCCAAAATGTTTTTCTAACTTCGGATCATCAGTAATTGAATCCACTTCGCTGTTTACCTGCTTATCACTAAAGCCAAGGGAAGCTGATTGGAAAGATCCAGCACATGTTGACTCCTCATAACACACATCTGGTACAGCTATATCTCCGGACAGCTTCAAAGCTTCAGAGATACAGATGTCACCAAGAACTGCACAACCTAAAGAGCTTGAAGAACTGCAGATATCATTTCCCCGTTCAATATGTTGAACCAATGCCCCTGAAACTTCCATCTCTAGAACATTTATCAATTTAACGATTTTCAGTCCTTATCTATCTAAATCAACACCAAAAAGCAAGGCCTGCAATGGGAAATGAACAAGTTAAGGAAAAGAGGCGCAATCAAGTTCAAAATGAAATCAAGTCCTCCTAGGGACAGATACTATGTTAACAATAAAGTTAACAGATTTTGAAGGAAACAAGAATCCACTTCAACTTGTTAAATATTAAAGCAACAGAAAAGGAAAGAACCAAAAGAGCATTTCAGTTCTCATATGACCCAAAGATTGGATAAAGTCAATAATAAATAATTGGAATAAAAAGCAATGAACAAGCACTCAAACCAAATATATTCATATGATACTAAAACTTGCATTTTTGTTAATAAGATGCTAAAATGAATTAAAATAACTACCTAACAGTACAAGCAAACATCTCATGAAACAAACCAATTTATCAGGGCATTTATGTACATACAAAAGTCCAAATATCTCTTTAAATTAAACCCACCTAATTTTTGCCAACAAAAGTTATTTTTCTTGACCTAATATAACTCAAGGGTAAAACTAACTATGCCCCCAAGAAATAACCCAAACCATGTAATTTATTCAAATGCAAGTTTTCAAGTACTTCTCAGACAGTTATTTAATTCATTTGCTACCCAGGGAAAAAAATGAAAGTAGAAAAAAGAACAAGAACAAGAATGCCACTTTACCAAGTGGAGGTGATGGGTTCTTGTGACTGCTCAAAGAACCCAGAAAATATAACAAAAAGGAAATATTCATGTTCCTTTAACCAAATTAAGAAACATAAAAAGAAAACGACAATTTTTGAAACAAGAAACGTGAATAATACTGATCAAATTATGACACCCGTATTTAACTTATATCAAACAAAAGGATTAAACAGAAGAAAAAAGGAAAGAAAAAAGAAAAAGAAAGTACCTGAGAGACAAAGGGAGAAGCGCGCCAGAGGCCAAAATATGAAAAATGGGTTTTTGGGGTTCTGGCTTTTGAGTCTGTTTTGATTTTTATTTAACGGATTTCTTCGAATTGCTAGGAAAATATTCTCTTATTCAGAGTGTGGAGTACGCATATAACAGTTGATGTGGTCTAATCTGTCTATGGGCGCCATGTGTCTAATACATATGATGATAATACTACCAAAATATCATGGTGGACGGATTATGGGCAGACCGCGGAATTGTCTGTTTTACCCCGCTATTGTAGCCTTCCGGGAGGATCCGTTTTATTTATTTATTTATTTTTTATTGCTGCGCTTTAAATATTCCTATAAATTAATTAATTAATGCTTATAAATAGTGTTATGCAAAAAAAGGGCGATGGTGAATAAATAATATTATAATTTTTTTAAAAAAGTTACATAAATAAAATTAATTGTTTTTGAAATAAAAAAAATATTGCTCAAGAAACATGAATTAATGCCAAGTAGCATGTGAATACACATTTAATTATTCAAAAAAGAATGATTATGCACTCTTTGATGTGTATTACTATATCAATTGGTGAGAATGAAATATTGTACAATAAATTATCTTAAAAATTTGTTAGAGTATACTATGTACAAATGAATGTTATTTTTTCAAATGAAAATTTTGGGATGATAATATTAGGAATAAGACTTTTTGACTCTAAACATTATTTTAAGTACTCTATTATTCTACAGATTCATATGCTATGAACTCTCTGGTTTCTTCCAATAGTTAGTAGTGTGGAAGTGGTGTAATGGGGGAGTGGTGTGGTGTCTTAATTACTCTTCCCTTTAGCTCTTTGTTAGTGTTTTTTAGGTCTACTGTTTTAAATTTGTGAAGTTTCTGTGTTGTCGCTATTTTCCATTACTGGTGCCGGTGGTCTATATGATGGGTACGGTGGAATTAGCGAAACTCTGTGGCTCTTTAACTTTGCATCACAAAACAAGTACGATTGTTGTCTCAGATGTTGTCCAAAAGCGAAGGGAGGCAATGGCAGTGAATTACTTGATTGGTAAGATATTGACGAAGCGGGTGACTCCCAAAGATTCCTTCATTAAGAATTTTCCGGTGATTTGGAAGAACATTCAGGGAGTTGAGATCAAATGTTTAGAGAAGAATGTATTCCTGTTCCATTTTGCCTCTGAACAGGAGCGCTGGTGAGTTCTTTTGTTGGGACCATGGCATTTTGATAGGGCATTGGTTGTTCTTACTCCATTGCAAGGTAATGGTGATTTGACTGTGCAATGTTCTAACAAAGTGGCACTCTGGGTGCAAATTTATAACGTGCCCCTATAGTATATATCAAAAGAGATGGCGGAACTTCTTGGGAGTATACTGGGAACGATGGAGAAAGTAGATATGAGATCATCTGGTGATTGTATGGGAAGGTATCTGAAAGTCTGTGTTACCCTTGATATTTCTTTTCTGTTAAAGCTAGGTATACGTATGCAATTCTAATCATTGGATCCCGAATGTGTTGCCAGTACTATATGAGAAGTTGTTAAATTTCTATTTTCACTGATAGGTTAAGGCATATATTTCATAAGTGGGAGGTGCATGAGTTAGTAAGGGCAGAGGATGGCTGCCACACCACTTTTTCGTTTGGGAATTGGATGAGAGCGACTGTTGGTGCTTTCATCAAACGGCTAGAAAATCCACTAGTGGCCGAGGTTAATACTAAGAGTTGTGGTGAGGAGTTGAACGCATCGTTGTTGACACCAAAGAAACCGGATACAGTTACTAATGGTGCAAAAATTTTGGACGAATTCCAGAATGTGTGGGATTTAAATTTTGAAAGCGCTAGTGTTGCAGACGAGGGAGGGCAAGTCGTGGGGTCTAATAATCAAGGTTGGTCATGTGTAGAATTACACTCTAACCGTGTTACTGATGTGGTATAAGAGCATGGTGTATCACTTGACTTAAATCTAAAGATAATTGGGCCTGTTGACATTGTTTTTGTAATAAGAAAAGCCCAATCAGTAGGGAATTAGGTGTTCATGTGTTGCCGTCTGAAAGGAAAATGAATAGATCAATTTCACATGACAAACCTACAGTGGTTAACAAAATTTTCCAACCTTTTAACATGGTGAATGCTTTTGTTCTCCTGGAATCTTCAACTTCTAAGATGATGAATTCGTAACTAAACAATCATTTAAAGACGAAGAAGCTTACTCGTCAAGCGCACTCGCCTCTACCTACTGTACCTATATGGGTGAGGAAAAAGCAATTACTACATGGCTTAGATTAGGTGTTGGGGGGGGAGGCAAAACTTGCGAGTTAAGCCATGTGGGTCTGGAGCTTCATCTTTGGCTAGTGGTGTTGGTGGGGAGAAGGGTTCTAACATGGGTGCTAATCATTATGGTATAGTTTTGACTGATAAATTAACGGTGCTGTATTGCAGCCCCATCAATCGCCATGAAGATTATGGTGAGAATGTTGGAGGTTTGAGGAATCATTTAACATTTTGAACATTTCACAAAATTCTTAAGGGGTTGAGGCCTGAGATTGTATTTTTTTATGTGAAACTAGAACCGTGGTCGCAAAATTGGAATCAGACAGTAGGGAATTAGGATACAACTATTGCTTAACTGTGGCCGCTCTAGCTTTGGGGGTGGTTTGGCTTTGATGTGGTGACATGAGTTGGACGTATATGGTCGTTCATATAATCTTCATCATACTGATATTATTATTAAGAAAAATAAAGTACTATCTTGGTGGTTCACTGGTATTTATGGTCATCTTGAGACAGGTATGAAAAGACACACACTCGTTGCTTAAATTCTAGTTTTTATTTATCGTGAGTGTGCCGGAGCTGAATGAGAAAATTGGGAGATGAGTTCAATGTTTGGATGCCATGGTAGATTTTCGACGGGCACTCTGTGACTATAATTTGGTAGATATGGGTTGTTTTGTATATCTTTTTATGTGATCTAATTGACATTTTGGCTCAAAAAATTTAATTGGAGAAAGGGTGGATAGATTTTAATATTATCATTATTGGTGGGATTTGAATATCTTCTGATCTGTGTCGCATTTGATATCTTGGGCTTTTGATCATTGTTAGGTGTTGATTGACGTTCGATATCAATTTATAAGGGGGCTGAATACACGAGTTAGGCCTGTATTTCATTACGAAGCTTTTTAGAAAGGATAAGCTGGCAAAATGACAAGTACTGGCAAACTGATCAGGTGTGGATTTTGAAGTAGAGGGTGTCAGTAGGTGTCAAGAATGGTGTCGGCATTAGCTAATTGGATGTCTCGTGAATTTGGCGGCAAGCGTAGAAAGATTGATTCACTAGAGATTAGATTTGGTTGTTTGAAATAGAATTATGGTCATTTTGATAATGCTTTTAAGATGCAAGAGTTAGAGAATAAGATTGATGGGTTGCTCTATAATGAGGAGATGTACTAGAAACAACGGTCAAGGATCCAATGGTTAACAGAAGTTGATAGAAATCCACATTTTTTTCATGCTTGAGCATCCACAAGGAGAAGACGAAATACTACTCAGGCTTTAATAGATCATGAGGGGAACTGGGTTATTGATTTTTGTGGGATTGAAGATCTCCTTTGTAATTATTATTTTGATTTGTTTACTTCTCTTTGTCCTAACCTAAGTCAAGTAAACATCTTTGTCTACGAATAATTGATGCTGTGAATGATGATTTGAATATGTTTTTTTACTGATGAGAAGATCAAATGTACAATGATGCAATCGCATCCATCAAAATCGCCTAGCCGGATGGCTTATCACCTGGTCTTTTTTAAGATCATTGGGGGGTGGTGGGTAAGCTAGTGATTTCTACATGTCTTTATGTTTTAAATGATGCGTGGATGTGTCTACATTGAATCATACAATTGTTGTTCTTATCCCAAAGAATACAAATCCATAACAAGTGTTAGATTATAGGCCTATTAGTATACGTAATGTTATATATAGGATTGTAGCCAAAGTGCTTGCAAATTGATTGAAGGTAATATTACATGATGTCATATCTTGTTATCAAAATGCGTTTATTCCAAGCAGGCTTACTACTGATAACGTAATACTGGGTATGAGTGTTTGCATAAATTGAGATCTTGTAAATTGGGAAAAAATGGGATTGTCTCATTAAAACTGGATACTAGTAAGGCATACGATAGGGTTGAATTAATTTTTATAGAGTGAGTTATACTTAGATTGAGATTTTCAGAGAGGTCGGTTTGATTAATTTTAGTTTATGCCACCAATTCTACCTTTTCTTTTATGGTTAATGAAGAGGTTTGGGGTATAGTATGTCCTTAAAAGGGGCTTGCGGTAAAGATGTCTTTATTGATGGTGTCTCATTTATTTTTTTGCAGATGACAGTCTTATATTTTGTAGAGCTGCTAGTAGTTATTCCCGAAATTTAAAGGAGTTTCTTTTTTTTTTTTTTCATTTATTCTATTGTATCTGGATAGTGTTTTAATTTTGAAGAGTCCTCAATGCTCTTTGTTCCCAATGCATGTGCCGCTGTCCATTCGAGGTGATTGAGATTTTAGGCTTTGCAATGGTGCCTGCCTATGAGAGATATTTAGGTTGCCGGCTATGGTGGGATGGAAAAAGGAGTTTTTTCATAAGCTGCAACACCGTGTGATGAAGAAGTTGAGTGGGCGGTCTTCACAGTATTTTTCAAAAGAAGATAAAAGAGGTGTGTTGATTAAAGCAGTGACCCAAGCAATAACTGCCTATGCAATGGGTGTTTTCTGTCTACCATGGGGGGTTTATGATGAATTGCAAAGAAAATTCACTGTTTTCTGCTGGGGAACATTGTGGCAGCAACGGAGGATTCATTGGTTGCGTTGGGATCATATGAGTTGCCCTGAAAAATTAAAGTGGTCTGGGTTTAAGAGATTTGAGATTTTTAATCAAGCGATGTTGGCTAAGCAAGGGTGGCGGCTGCTGCTAAATGATAATCCTTTAGTGATATATGCATTGAAGGCTAGTTATTTTCACAGATTTTCTTTTTCAAACTTAGATTTAGAGAGTAATCCATCATATATTGGGCATAATATTACATGGGACCGAGACCTATTAATGAAGGGGCTTCAGTGGAAAGTGGGGTATGGGAGAGATGTTGGTATCTTTAATAATAACTAGCTGCCACGTCTTAGTACTTTCAGGCTTATTTCCCTACTAAATTTACCTCCTGATCCGGTAGGTGCAGATTTGATTTTAGATGGGAATTGTTAGAATAAACCTATGCTTCAATAACATTTTTTGACAATGTATGTTAAGCAGATTTTAAGTATTAAACTGCCATATCAGCCTTGTGAGGATAGAAATTTATTACATTATGGTAGGCAAGGGGAGTATTCTATAAAGTCAGGATATCTTCAGCAGATGATTCATGTAGGTGGCAAGCTATTTGGAAGTTAAATATTCCTCCATAGATACGTATTTTTCTTTGGCGAGCATTATTAAACATTTTGCCACAATGGAAAAATTAATGTCAAAGAGAGTTGTACCAAATTGAATATTCTGTGCCGCCTTTTGGAGGAGACAGTCATGAATGTTTTGGGAATTAACTAAGTTTGAGGGGTTAGCTTTGCAGAATAATAATGATGATTTATGGGAGTTTTTTTGAGTATGCTATATCTATGCTTACACTCGCTGAATTGCATTTACTTGTGATGCTCATATAGGGTATTTGAGAAGCTCGAAATAGATATTGGTACGAGAGGGTTCAAGTGGTGCTATCATATGTAGTTGTAAGAACTGAGGAGTATGTTCCAATCTTTTGGGTCTGCGGAATCTGTCACTTAATGGTGTTTTATCTATTAAGAAATAAGAGGTGCCTCTATTGGGTTGGTATAAATTAAATATGGATACAACTGTGGATAAAGTGAATGGTAGGACGGGTTATAGAGCAGTCATTCGTAATAGTATTAGAAAGTTTGTGGTTATGCAGTTGATTGATAAGTACATATTTTCTCTATACTTATTATTAATTTTTCCATCATTTTTTTTTATTTGGGTCTTAAATATTCTAATTATTTTAGTTAATTTTTAATTTAGTTATTTTGTTAAATTATATTTATTATGTTAATTTTTATATTTTATTATTTTAGCTATATTCTAAAATTAAAAAGGAATTAAATCTAAACATTCAGAAAGAAATGTACTTTAAAGAATCATAAAGAAAGAAAGAAAG
This sequence comes from Luvunga scandens, assembly GCA_030449905.1. Classification (NCBI taxonomy): domain Eukaryota; kingdom Viridiplantae; phylum Streptophyta; class Magnoliopsida; order Sapindales; family Rutaceae; genus Luvunga; species Luvunga scandens. Next base: position 1,048,438 of record JASUUG010000442.1, on the reverse strand, counting down.
AAGAATAAAGAAATTCAATTAAAAAAAATTAAGGAAGATGCAATTTAATTATCCATCATGCATGCATTCACTGGAGCACTAGGAAACAATTAGGCATACATGCATGTGGAATTCAAGCCGATCAAACTGAGGCCAATAAAATTAATTCATGCATATGCAGAAGCTTCCGACCATCACGTGGGGAATAATGAAGACTTTAGGAACAAGCGTGCATAAAATAGTAATTTATTTAATATACATGGCTTTGTAAGTTGCGTACAATCATTATAAATTTATGTGACCAATTTAAATGCATGCAAAAATCTTACCTTGCTTAATCGGTTATTGAAATCATTATATAAAGGTATGGTTAGTAACGTTTGACGCAACTAAAAGCCGCACATAACGAAAAGCGGCCCAAACCCCAGAGTCCCCATTCCACAGAAACACGAATTGGAAGAGGAGTTGGCAGAAGACAAGTGACCAAGAGATATTCGGCCGAATATAGACAAAAGCAGAGACAGCTGCTTGGATTAATCTCCCTGATTGGTTTTATTAACTCTTTTATACCCAATCCAATCGTGTTAGGTTAGATTTTTTATTTGGTTAAGGATGAATTGAAAACCCTAAAAATGATATATAATTAATATATAATTTCTATCATTCAATTTATTTAATTGAAATTATTTATGTTCTTTTATAATTAATGTTTATGATTCTACTCTTATCTTATTTAAGTGGCCAATTAGATAGGACTTTAATAAATTCTATTGCTAGATTAAAGCACATGATCTGTAATTGTCTTCATATTTTAATCATTAATAGCAAATTAGAATCAATGATTACAAATGGAGAACATAACCTAGGTTCACTACTACAAAATTGATCTTTAATGACAGTTATAAAAGACATAAGATGATAGTTTTAAAACCGTCATCTTAGGCAGCGACATTAAAAGGGGTAAACTTTTTATGACGGTTCAAAAACCGTCATTAAATGTTAACTTATAATGACGGTTATTTTACGATTTTTTTTGTAAAAAAACCGTCATTAAATGTGCATTTATAATGGTGGTTATTTTAAGAAATGGTCATTATATGTCATAGGTACGTAACATTTAATGACGGTTTTTTGTAGAAAACCATAATTAACTATGTATTTATAATGACGGTTATTTTATTAAACAGTCATTATTTGCAATTATACCAGCGATTTAATGACGGTTTTTTAAAAATCATCATTAAATGTACTTTTTAATGACGGTTAATTGGGAAAAACCGTCATTAAATGTCTATTTTTTCAAATTTTTAAGACATTTTTTGTTAACACTCGTCATTAAACTAACATTTTTAATAATGGTTTTACATAAAATAGTCATCTTATGTCATATTTTGCTACTTTTTATGAAAATTTCTATAATAATCGGTCATGATAAATGAATTTATAATGATGGCTTTGTAGGTAATAACGGTCATCTTTGACATTATAATATAATGATTGATTGTTTTTATAGAACCGTCATCTTTGATGTTATCTAAATAAAAAAAAATTACAATATTTTTTAACAATTTATTAAAGGCTCGCTTTAGTTGTAATTTTCTATTTAATAAATATATTTTCACAATTACTTTTTTACAAACTATATAATAAACAAAATATTTCTTTACAAAAATCTTAGATAATCTTTCATACATCTTCAATAAAATGTTATTCATTGAAATTCTCAAAAATACTCTTCCAATATAACAAAATCGACTACTAACCAAGAAAATTCGCATACTCTTTTGTAGAGAACTTTGACAATCCTTCATCTTCAACAAAATACTAGCTCTTCCACATGTAATCTAGCTACCACATCTAAATTTTCATCAAGTCTTCATATGCAATATTTTCCAAAAAATTACGCCGCCACTAGTGACCTATGACATTATTTGCAAAGAAAGAAAAATTAAAAATATCAAGCTCATTTATGATAAGTCATAGTTAAACTACGATAAGTTATATATAGTATCCAGTACTATTAGAGACTAACCTTGAATTACCAATTAATTAATTTTCATATGTAGCAGCAAGTTGCCATGTATACCTAGCCCACTCGCATCTCACCTCGTCAATCTCTCATTGAGTGTAGCTTTGAATCTTAACAAACTATAAAGTGAAAAATATATAAATTATTTAGTTAGGAAAAATAAATAAATATTTGATAACAAATTGTCAATACCTTTTCTAGAATAGAGACATTAGTATTAGCCATAATATCCCACATATATTTCATCATATAATATCTGCAATGCTAAACGTTTTTGGGTTGACGAGGACCCTACAAAAGAGAAAGTAATAGATTTAAGTTACACAATGAACAAATTCATGCAATAATAGACTATAAATCTTATATAAAAACTATTATGAATTTGAATGTTCCTTACTTTGATTGGTTTCTATACGCAATTCTTTCGATTAATTTTTCCATATGCTGCTCCAAACATTCTCAATGAACTTAATTTCAAAATTGTGAAGCATATATTAGAAGCTAATATAAAGAAAATGCAAGCTAAAAAGTACAATTTTTTAAAGTACCAATTAATAAACTCTTTTAGGTTTTGGCGCGGATCACGGCCAATTAAATCAAAAAAATAACACTGGCCTTCATATAAATGAATAACAACCAACATCAAATGTGCCCTGCATGCAAAATATTTATCATTGTAAAATTTCAAATATCTTAGCAATCTTATTCACTTTGGGTGTTGTCCAGCTACTAAAATTGTGTTAAAAACAATGCTTGTTACTTTTGGGTGTCAAACAGCAGCATGACAGTATCCAAAAATATTTTGGGTGTTGCCAAGCTGCTGAAATTGTGTTAGAAATAGCATCTGCAACTTTCGAGTACTTATTTTAACCTTGTACAGTAGCATGATAGCACCCAAAATTGTTTTGGATGCTGTCTGGCTTATAAAAACAGCACCTAAGACTTCTAGGTATTGTTTTTAACAGCAAAAAGAAGCATGACAGCACCCAAAAGATTTTTGGGTGCTGTCCAGCTGTTGAAATTGTGTTAAAAACAGCACCTGCAACTTTCGAGTGTTGTTTTTAACATCAAACAATAGCATGATAGCACCCAAAAATATTTTTAGGTGCTATCTAACTATTAAAATTGTGTTAAAAATAGAACCTGCAACTTTTAGGTGCTGTCTAACTGCTGAAATTATGTTAAAAACAACACTTGTAACTTTTGGGTGTTGTTTTTAACATCAAACAATAGTATGGCAGCACCTAGAATATTTTTTAGGTAGTGTCTAGCTGTTGTAATTTTGTTAAAAATAGAACTTGAAACTTTTGGGTGTCTCTTTTAACATCAAACAACAACATGACAACAACCGAAAAATTTTTAGGTGCTATCTAACTAATAAAAATAGCACTTGGAAGCTCCAAGTGCTATTTTTAACAGCAAACAGCAACATGATAATGCCCAAAAATTTTTTTGGTGCTATCATGCAGCTGTAATCATGTTAAAACAAACACCTAAAATTTTTAGGCTCTATTTTAACAACAAATAGCAGCATGGCACACTAAGAAAAATTTATAGGTGATGTCTGGTAGTTAAAATTAGTATTTGGAAGTTCCATGTACTATTTTTAACAGCATATAGTAGCATGACAACAGCAGAATAATTTTTCAATTGTTGTTTTCTTCATAAATCAGGGGCAATTAGAGCCTTTTTATATTTCAATATAAGGAAAGAACAATTAAATTAAATCCTTGCAATTGGGCTTGGGAGGAAGGAATACTTTTATTACATCAAAACAAAGTTAGAAAATAACAGAAAAGAAAAATGCTATAGCCCTTTCAAGGTTTCTTTACCTATTACTATTGGTCATGGAACTAAATAATCTAATGAAACATAGTTTGCTGAATTAAACATGAATTTCATAAAACTCACACCATAAAATTACATGGCAACCAAAAATTTTAAAACAAAATAGAAGAACTGAAAAAACCTTGTAGATGAATAAACTCAATACTGATCTCAAGCACACCAACAATCTCTAAGAGAAGTAGCCATATTTAGAGTCATCCAATGCTAGGTTACAAAATCATGAAACCTGCCCAACCAAATTAACGAGATTTATAAGTAATAAAACGAAAATGATACACAAAAAGAGAGAGAAAGTGGGTGAGAGAGAGAATGATTTGGCTTATAAATAAAATTCCTCAAATTCCTCTCCAATAATGCATGTGGCAAGTAAAGGGCTTTCAATGGAGGAGCTGATAATGTGTCAATTTGATTGCAAATAAATCAAAACCACAAATAGGGCTGACCTAGGCAGTGACCTAAGGATGCATTGGTGCATCAATGATGAGAGTCACCTCTGTGACTGCTGAGATGGCATAACTATCCTGGGGTTGTGATGGTTACGAAGTGGGTAACGATCAATCTTGGTTAAGAGCATATTTTGCATGATTGTTGATTCTGGAGAGAGATGAGAGAGTGATGGAAGGAATTTGGGTATTTGGGAGAGATATTCTTAATTGAAGAAATAAAATGGCAAAGTCTTGAAATCCATCGGCTTCACTTTTTTTTTTTAATTTGTATATTCCATGACCGATTATAAAATAAATGGTCATGAATGAAGAGTAATTAGTTTTGTTTGAACGATGGTTCTTAAATAACCGTCATTAATATTAGGGTTATATTTTTAGTGGATATACAATGACGGTTAAGTTTAAAAATCGTCATTATAAGTATAAACTTTTAATGACAGTTTTTATAACAAACCATCATTAAACTTAACATTATATTTTAACCATACATTTAATGACCATTTTTCGAATAAAACCATCATTGTAATCAATTATTTTTAATGACAGTTTTTATAACGAATTGTCATTAAAAGTAACATCATATTTTAATTTTACATTTAATGATGGTTTTCTTATAAAACCGTCATTGTAAGCATTAGATATTATGATGGTTGACATAATAACGGTCGTAAAATAGTTTTAATGACGGTTATTAAAAATGACTGTCATAACTTATGGTCATTATTTTTAATTTTTGTAGTAGTGGTTAAACAATCCACATTTATGTGTTTATTGCCTTGATCAACCTAATATCTTTCTCTACTTAATGCTTCCATTATTTTGAATTTAGAGATGTTGTTTTAAATAATTTAATAGTTAGAGATTAGGTGAAGAACTTGTTTTATCTAACAACATATGAAAGAAAGATTGAGATTAATAGAGCTTATTGTTATTTACGGTTCATAGTTTCAATAAAAACGAATGATAGAATTGATATATTGGTTATGTACATGTTTAGTGATGGCGAATGATCCTTTGACCAAAGTTTTCATTATTATTATTTCTTTCTCCTTTAATTTGAGTTTCTATTAAATTATTACCTTCGTAGTTTTATATTCTTTATTTCATGCCATTTAGTTAAAAATTCATAAAAGCCCTTTTATTTATAGTTGAGATTTTCTTTATTTAGATTAACTTATATTTCTAGTTTTTATTATTTTTATTATGATCTCATCATCACCATCATTATTTTATTGTAAGTCTTTGTTTTAGAGTTGATAATAAATAAAACTAGAGTAATTTTCATGGGATCAATCCTTACTTACTTTATACTAGTTGTTCTTATTATTAGTAAGGTTTTAAATTTAGTGTACCTTAATTGGACTACTAAATTTTTGGCATTGTTATAGAGGACCAGTGTCTAGTTTGTTTATTATCACTTTATTTTATTTATTATTTTAACTTATTTTTACTCATTTTATTTATTGACTTATTTTATTTTAATTAGTTTATTTTCTGTTCTATGTTTAGACCCTAATAAGTGTAGAGGACATTCAATTGAAACTCAAACAGCTTAGAACAACCTCATTACATCTGGAACTTGGTTTCACCATCCACATTCCACTCCCAATGATAGAGCCAAGTAGCCAAAACCCAAATTAGTGGCTAGGAACAACAACCGAACACTTAAAGAGCCGATGGCTTCTACCTTGGACGAACAACTATTATGCATTCAAAATCCAAATTCTCATGTAAGTTTCAAACTCAAATTGGGATGATTTATCTTCCACCTACTTTTCAATTTTTTACAGAAGAGGATCGAAATAAGCATTTAAAGGAGTTCTATGTGGTATCCTCTATAGTGAAACCAACTGAAGTTTCTAAAGAGCAAGTTAAGCTAATGGCCTTTCTATTTTCTTTGGCAGATTTGGCCAAGGAATGGCTTTACTATCTTCCACTGGTATTGTTACCATATGGAATGAGATGCATCAGTTATTTTTGGAGAGATACTTCTCAACATTAAAATGTTAGCCTAAAGGACTATACAAATTGTAATTTTGATGATAACAAACATGTGTTATTATATTTTACAATTTCACTAGTTTTTGAAGAGTAAATTTTATTCAAGTAAATCAAGTGAAATCGAGCTCAAAGCATTCAATGGATAACGACTCAACCAAGATCGAGTATTAGCGCAACTGACTTCATTGCTACAAATCTTGTAAAGCTAGTATAATTTAATGTATGCATGATTTAACATTTGAGAAGCTCAAGATTTTATTTAATAAATAATTATTTTTCATAAACCAAAGGTTTTATAATCATAAGCTAAGTATTTTATGGAATTGGTGATTTTTCAAGATATGGATTAAAATGAAAAAGTTTTACAAACTTTGATTTCAACAAGTATTGTTTTGAATTTTGAATTTAGACTTGTTTGAAAAAATATGAAACATTTTAGGCCATAATATAATTTTTTAAAATATTGAGCTCAATAAGTATTGTTTTAAATTTCGAATTTAGACTTATTTGCAAAAATATAAAACATATTAGGTCATAATATAAGTTTCACAAGTATTGGGCCATATTGTAATTTATAGAATTATTGGGACACATCATAATTTCTAAAAGGTTTGGGTTAAATTATAAATATAAAAATATGCCTAGAAGACAGAAAGTAAGCGGCTAGCTAGATGGGAATTAGCGGTTAACCACCTGGCCTCTAGTTTTTCAAATCTTAGAACCAAATTTGCAACGTTAACTTGCCATATACGTTTAGCGACTAATTGCCAAAACAAATGGTGATTCGACAATGCTCTGAAGGTCAATAACGGCTAGTTTACTCATCAAAACTATATAAACTCAAATCAAAATCAAATCTAATAAGTTTTTGAAAGTTTTTCAAGCTGAAATCAGTTCATACAACATCCCTTGAGCTTCGATTTTGCAATTCTTCATACATTGAGTTATCATTGAGCTACCATTTGTATATCTACTCTAATAGAGAGTGTTTTTTGTAATCTTCAAATTCATTATCAAATTTGTGTGAGTATAAGTGTAGGAAACACTTGGGGAAAGGTGTGAATGAGTGAAACACCATTTGTAAAGGTTTATTGACACCTTGGAAGTCAATTGGAAGAACTTAAAGCCTTGGAGGCTTGGATAATGAAATCCTCAAGCTTGGTGTGCTTGGAGGCATGAACGTAAGCCGGTTTTACCGAACTAAGTAAAAACTAACGTGTTTGATCTCTCTTCCCTTATCTTTTTAATTTTAAGTATTATTAAATTTATTGCTTTTGATTTTATTAAGGCATTAGTTTTAATTGTTGTGTGATTTTATTTGCTTAAGTTTTAAAAACCTAATTCACCCCATCTCTTGGGTTGCTTAGCTTGAATTTCATAAAAGCCAATAGCATTTAACAAGGAATTTGTGGAATCCAACGAAACAATGGAGAGTCACTTTACAACTACCAAGAATGATTTGAAAAGTTATATGCTAGCTGCCCCCATCATCAGATAAGTGATCAACTTCTTATTCAATACTTTAATAAGGGTCTAATGCCTATAGAAAGGAGTATGATTGAATTGGCTAGTGGAGGAGCACTTGTGGATAAGATATTGGAAACAGCTCGAAATCTTATTGTTATCATGGCTGCTGATCTTGAACAATTTAACAATAAGAAAGATCCATTACCGCAAAGTAAGCGAGTCAATGAGGTAAGAACTTTTTCCTTAAAACAACAAGTTTTAAATCTTATTTTTTGGTGCAACAATTGGTCCTAAGGTAATAGGTAAGACCATGTGGCATATATTCTATGGTCGAGCATGTGACTGATATATGCCCCACTCTCCAAGATGGTTCATATGAATAGGCCAACACAATTGGTGGTTCCTTGGGCCAACCAAGACACATTATAATTTTTATAATGAAGGGCAAAAGGATCACTTTAATCTTAAGTATGAGAACTAACAACAAGTCATTTGTAACATAACACCATCTTGACCACTGGGCTATCCTTAACAGCGAGTGCAACAACCTTACCAAGTTTTCCCATTCCCACTTCTTCAAAATCAAGGTGTATTTCTGGAAGATTTTGTAAAAGCTCTTATTACTAACTCAATGCAGTTCCAATAGACTACCCAAACACAACTCCAACACTTAGAAAATCAAATTGGCCAATTGGCCATATTTATAAGTAAAATAGAGGGCAGAACTTCAAGTAAGTTGTCTTCTTAAACTGAAGTTAATCCTAAGGAGAATGCTAGTGCTATGTCTCTTAAAAGCGAAAAGTAGTTGAACAAATCATTAGAAACCCATCAAGGATGTCAACAATATCATTGTATCTTATGGCAAATCCTTCTCATGCTGTTCTTCTTTTAACAAAAGAATATGATTCCTAATTTGCACTTTTAATCAACCTATCTAAGTAGGTAAGTTCCCTTTTACCTCTAGTTAAAACCCTTACCACTGATTAATTTTTTCTTAGTTGACTTAAAAAAATCCAAATAAAAAAAGAGTAAGAAAAAAATATCCTTGAAACCTTTTATAAAGTAGAGGTAAATATTCCTTTACTTAATGCTATTAAACATGTGTCGTATTATGCAAAATTTTTAAAAGAATGCACCAATAAACGAAAGTTAATCGGTAATGAAAAGGTAAGTGTAGGAGAGAATGTTTTTGTGGTGCTTCAAAAGAAAACGCCCTTCTAAGTGCAAGGATTTAAGCACTTTTACTATTCTATGCACTATCAATGATACCAAGTTTGAAAGATATATGTTAGATTTAGGTGCTTTAATTAATTTTATGCCATTTTCCATTTATAACTCTTTGAATCTAGGTCCACTGGAAGAAACTAGTATAATTATTCAATTGGCTGATAGATCTAGTGCTTATCTACGGGGGGTTATAGAGGATGTTCTTGTGTGGGTTAATTAATTAGTCTTTCCAACTGATTTTTGTTCCTTGAAATAGAGCGTAAGTCATTGCCTATTCCTATGCCCATTCTACTAGGCCAATCATTATTTTAGATAGCTTAAACTAAGATTGATGTTCACAATGGGACCCTTATGATGGAATTCAATGGCAAAGCGATTAGCTTTAATATTTTTATGGTGATAAGGTATTCCTGTGATTTACATTTTGTTTTCGCCATGGATGCTATCAATACTTTGGTGCAAGAATTCTTTGAGTCATCTGGCAACATCAATTTTAAAGTTTTCATATAAAAATCTTAAGGGGGAGGATTTTAAGAAATAGGTAAGTTTGAAAGAGTTGAATGACAAGGTAGAGAAAGTTGTGGTGATCTTATATGGGGCAACCCTATTACACACAAACATGTATGATGTTTCTTACCTTGAATTGCCTTTATCTAACAAGAAACTTTTACCTTTTGATGTATAGGAACCTATCTTATAACTTAAGCTACTTTTAGAGCACCTTAAATATATTTACTTGGGTGAAAATGAAACACTTCCAATCATTATTGCTAAAATTCTCACTTTAGTTCAATAAGAAAACCTAATTAGGGTGCTTCTGGATTGTAAGATGGTGATTAGCTAGAATATTGACAACATCAAAGGTATTAGCCCTTCTATGTGTATGCATTACATTTTACTAGAGGAAGAGTCTAAACTGACAAGAGATGCACAACGCCACCTCAATCCACCGATGATGGAAGTGGTAAGATAAAAGATGTTGAAGCTTTTTAATTTAAGGATTATCTATCCCATTTTTTATAGTAAATGGGTTAGTTTCCCTAGCAAGTCGGGCATCACTATGGTCAATAATGAAGAAAACAAACTTGTGCCAACTAAATTTCAAACCGGGTAAAGGGTTGGCATTGACTACCTCAAACTAAATGCAGCCACTTGCAAGGACCACTTTCCTTTACCATTCATTAATCAAATGCTTAAAAGATTAACTAGTCACTCTCGTTATTATTTTCTTGATGGTTATTCAGATTATAATCAGATCGTTATTGCTTCAGAAGACCAAGCGAAAACAACTTTCATTTGCCCATTTGGTATATTTGCCTACTGGCGCATGCCATTTGGCCTCTATAATACTCCTGTCACATTTCAAAGGTGTATGATAAATATCTTTTTTATTACATAAAGAACATCATTGGGGTATTTATGGATGATTTTATAGTTTATGGTAATTCTTTTGACAGATGTCTAGATAACCTCACACTTGTGCTTAAATGATGCATTGACACTGACCTTGTACTTAATTGGGAAAAATGTTAGTTTATAGTTAATTAAAGTATTGTGTTGGGACATGTTATTTCTGAAAGGGGGATTAAAGTTGATAAATTTAAGATATATCTTATTCGCTCCGTACCACCTCCCATTAATGTAAAGGAAGTTCATTTCTTTCTTGGTCATGCAAGTTGCTATCACAAGTTTATCAAGGACTTTTGCAAGATATCGTTATCCTTTGCAACTTGCTCAGAAGGATGTGACTTTTGACTTTAAGGTAGAGTGCTATTGTGCAAATTTTATTGAACTCGCAAGCGCACAAATCCATTGTAGAATAGATCAATGGTGACGAGTGTTGATCCCACGAGGAGGTGGATTTTAATTGCTTGTAGAATTAATTTTCGAAGTGGGTGATTGGATTTATAATGACAATGATGGAGGCTATTTATTAATTTAAATTAAAGTTGTGGGAATAAACTATTAAAATTAAGTGCTTGGATCTCCGGATCTGTACTCAACATGCATCATCAGCTTAACATTCATTATCAGTACCAATTAAATCATGAAGGGAGATTTTCCACTCCTTATGAACTACACTCTAATAGATATGGTGCTAAGTGCTTCCCGTGCCAAATAGTAATAACCTTGCCCAGGGAGGCGGTTATACCAGCCGATATCTAGACAAGATTATTATTATGTCTACGAAAAGTCAAAACAATCACATAAATTAAAAGGGAAGAAAAAGTAAATTTACCAAATTAAGCCCATGGAACATGTTGAGACTTCACCTTCAACCCAAGCTTGAAAAGAAATTAGCTACTCATAATTGAACTAGGGGTAAAATGGGAATTTTATTAAAATACGTAGAAAATACAAGATGGAGATGGAATTACAGAAAATGGAGCTCAAAAATGGATTCAGGGGTGTTCAATTAGGGGGAGTCCCTTTTTATAGATACAATGAGTAAATCATGGCTATCGGATTAAAATAATTTGGACACATCATTAGGGCTGTTATTCTGTGTATATGCATGTACCGTACACACATTTTTTCGGTCCACTAACATACTGCCACGTTGTCGGTCAACACCACATAAGCATTTTAGTCTAATAGGATTGTGACACATCATTAGTCAATACCACATCATCAATCAATGCCACATAAGCGGTCAATGCCACATCATTCGTTTAATCAAACCCCGCCACGTCATCATATAGTGCCACGTCATCGTATAGTGCCGCGTCATCGTACAGTACATATGAACAGTATCATGAACAGTGTTGTGTAGAGTAACGTATATATGAACAGTGCCGTATGTGTGAACAGTACCGTATATGTAAACAATACCATTTATCTTTTTAGGCTCCTCATAAGGTTTTCGATTGTCCTGAGTTCAAAATTACTGTCCGTTTTTTATTTGATCTCTCATTCATTGGGAAATGACCATGATGCCCCCTAGAATACATAAAATACTTAATTAAAATAAAACATATATAATTAAATCACAAGCGACTTTAAGACATAAAAGCAGGGATGTTAGTGAGACTTAGAGTGTAAAATGATGATTTTCTCCATTATAAATACACACTTTCTAGCACTCAACAAGTGCCAGATAAAATTTGAGAAGTTTAAAAAGGATTTGATATTAGCTCTTGTAATTAATTAAACCACCGAACTGGGATATACCATTTGAGATCATAAGCGATGCTAGTAACTGTACCGTTGGAGTCATGTTGGGCCAGCGTATGGGCAAGCTTCCTCATGTCATCTACTATGTTTCTTGTACGTTAAATGATACACAACTTAACTACTCCACCATCGAGAAAGAGCTTTAAACTACCATGGGAAGAATGGGTAGAGCACAAGCTCCTGACTATGGATATTCATAAAATAAAAGAAAATAAAAAAATCAATCAAGTGCATGTGGTAAAAAGAAAAATCAAAAGAAAATGCACATAAATGCCTATGAGAAAAAAAAATTAGAGATCAAAATGATAAGATTAGTTTGACCTATTCTTTTCTTTGTTTAAGGCAAAGTTGTCGATATTGAAGATTTTGGGAATGGATTTTGATTGGATTGATTCACATACACACTATTAGAATCAAAAGATAGATAGGATTGAGAATTGAATTAAAGTGAGAACTTTGACAATATTTGAAATTTTCTTTAAGCTATATAACTTATGCAATTTTTTAGGCTAGTTTTATGTTTTATTTAAAGTCTTTTGTTCTTCTTATGTTTTTTTTAAAGAAAATAATGATGTTGGTGGTTATCATTGCTAAAGCCCTCATAAGACTATAACTCATCCACTAAGACTACCTAAGGGTTTAAAAGCTTGTAGCATATGCTAAATACAATTGCGATTTCCTACGAAAGTGGACTAATTTAAGCTTTCTTTTTGTTTTGTATATTTTGTTTTAGTGTTTGCTCGAGGACGAGCAAAGGTTAAGTGTGGGAGAATTTGATAAGTGCATATTTTCTTTATATTTTACTATTTTTTCTCCATCTTTTTATTGTTTTGGTTTTAAATATTCTAATTATTTTAGTTAATTTTTAATTTAGTTATTTTGTTAAATTATATTTTATTATGTTAATTTTTATCTTGATTTTTATATTTTATTATTTTAGGTATATTCTAGGATTAACAAGGAATTAACTCGAAACATTTAGGAAGAAATCTACTTCAAAGAATCAAAAAGGGAAAGGAATAAAGAAATTCAATTAAAACAAATGAAGGAAGATGTAATTTAATTAGGGATGGCAATGGAGAGGGGAGGGGAGGGGACTGACAACCCCATGCCCATTCTCGATATTTTACATACGTCCTTGTCCCCTCCCCATCCTCGTTAGAATTGCTTAAATGGGTAAAGGGATCCCCGTCCCCTCCCCGAATAATAAGAAGGGATTCCTAAGAATCCCCAATCCTCAAATAACCTCCGATTAATCGATAAATATTTAGTATCCAAATTTAGTTTAATCATATTAAAATAAAAAATTTAAATAAAAGTGAAGTTTTATAGTATAGCTTTAGCTTTTGCTTTAGTTTTTGTTTTATTAGATAAAGGTTTAAAAAAAACAAATTGAGCCAAGGCCTTTTAAAGAAGACCTAATCAAACAATAATTCAAGAATATAATTAGTTAACTAAGCTTGAAAGTCTAATAATATATTTGCATAAATATTTTGTTATTTATACTAATATTTAATATTTAATATTTATAATTTAAATTTTATTATTTATTCATTAACAAGTCTAAAAAATAAAAATAAAATTAAAAAAAAAAGGAAATTGGGGTGGGGATGGGGATTTCAGCTCATCCTCGTCCTTTTCTTAAAAAGAAATTGGGTAAAAAATCGTTCTCATCCCTTTCTTAAGTAAGAAATTAGGTATAAAATGGTCAACGTACCATCCCCAAATGGGAAAAATTCCTAAAGGCCCTTGTCCCACGGGGAATTCTGCTATATCTAAATTTAATTATCCATCATGCAGGCATTCACGTGGAGCACTAGGAAGCTAGTAGGCATACAGGCATGTGGAATTCAAGCCGATCAAATTGAGGCCAATAAAATTAATTCATGCATATGCATAAGCTTGCGACCATCACGTGGGGAATAATGAAGACTTTAGGAACAAGCGTGCATAAAATAGTAATTTATTTAATATGCATGGCTTTGTAAGTTGCGTGCAATCATTATAAATTTATGGGACCAATTTAAATGCATGCATAAATCTTACCTTGCTTGATCGGTTATTGAAATCATTATATAAAGGCATGGTTAGTGGCGTTTGAAGCAGCGGGACACAACCAAAAGGGCACAAACCCAACAGCCCCCATTCCACAGAAACACGAATAGGAAGAGGAGTTGGCAGAAGACAAGTGAGCAGAGCTATTCGGCGGAATATAGACAAAAGCAGAGACAGCCGGTTGGATTGATCTCCATGACTGGTTTTATCAATTCTTTTATTCTTAATTCAATCATGTTAGGTTAGATTTTCTATTTGGTTAAGGGTGAATTAAAAACCCTAAACATGTTATAAAATTCATATTTAATTTCTATCATTCAATTTATTTAATTGCAATTGTTTATGTTCTTTTATAATTAATGTTTATGATTTTATTCTTATCTTATTTAAGTAGCTAATTAGATAAGACTTGAATAAATTCTATTACTAGATTAAAGTACTTGATCCATAATTGTCTTCGTATTTTAATCATTAGTAGCAAATTGGAATCAATGATTGCAATAGGAGAACATAACTTAGGTTAAACAATTTGAGTTTGTGTGTTTATCACCTTGATCAACCTAATATCTATCTCTACTTAATGCTTCCATTGTCTTAAATTTGGGGATCTTGTTTTAAATTATTTAATTGTTAGAGATTAGGTGAAGAACTTGTTTTGTCTAACGACATATTAATGAAAGATAAAGATTAACAGAGCCTATTGTTGTCTACGGTTGATAGTTTCAATAAAAATTGACTATAGACTTGATATATTGGTTATGTACATTTTTTGTGGTGGCAAATGATCCTTTGGCCAAAGTTTTCATTATTATTATCTTTATAATTTTAGTTTCTTTATTTTGTGCCATTTAATTAAAAATTCATAAAACCCCTTTTATTTATAGTTAGCATATTCTTTAATTAGATTAATTATTATTATTATTATTATTATTATTATTATTATTATTATTATTATTATTATTATTATTATTATTATTTTGAGTCTTTGTTTTAAAGTTGATAATAAATACAACCAGTGTACTCTTCGTGGGATCGATCTTTATCACCTTCTACTAATTGTTTATATAATTAGAAATGTTTTAAATTTGGTGTCTCTTAATGACACTAATCAATATAGGGAGTTTTTTTTAAAGGATGTGGTTATTGTTAAGGTTGAAGCTCTTTGTTTTGGCTTATGAGACTATCTAGTGAGACTAGTTTGTCTCTATTGGTGGTGTAGTTGAATTCATTGTGGGTTACTCAATTTGTTTTAGGCAAACGTCATACTCATGCAGAGTTATTTGGATCATTTAAGGGGTATAGAGGGTGATTTTAGCGCGACAGCACTTGAGGCTCCAGCATATTCCAAGATGTTTTGACCATGCTGCTAATGTATTAACTAAATTTGCTCTTAAGTGCTCTAGATTAGATATGGCCAATGGGCCGGACGGCACAAGGCATGGCACAACATGAGAATGTTTCGATGGAGCACGTGGCACGGCATGACAAGGCACGCAGGCCTTAAAAGAACAGCTCGATTAGAGATGAGCTAAAATACGGCACGCGAAAAGTCGACATTAAGCACTTTACAATTTTTAATGAAAGTAAACTTAAAATTTTATGATTTTACAAATAACTTGAAATTGAATCTTTTAATATATTTTATTAGCTCAAGTTTTTTAAATTTATTGAATTCTTAGTTTCAAAAAAATTATAATTGATTTATGTTTATAATATATTAACTAAATAATTGATATTGTGATTTTTATAAACATCATGATTTTATAAATATCTATTAATATTATTATGAACTATGATCTATGACTCTATATAATTCTAACTTAGCAATTAAGTTAACCCTTAAGAAAAATTTATTATTATTGTTATTGTTAAGTATTAAAAAAGAATACTAATACCATAGGGTCAAACTTAGTAATTAATATTACATTATCTTATATTATTAATTTATTGTTATTAAATATGGACTTGGGTTTTGAATTTTTTATTCTATTAAATTTGAATAAAGGTATATGAATCTAAAAAGGTACATAGACTTGAAAAAAAAATGCAAAAAACTTAGCATGGGCTCTTAAAAAAACAAAAAAGAAAAAAGTTTAGTAGGCTTTTTTTCTTAGGCACGGCACAACACGGCTGATGGCACGGCACGAATGAGCACAACACGTGTGCCAGGTTGGGCCTAAAAAAAAATTAGGCATGGCACGGTACAACACGGGCACGTATGGGCTTTACTTTAATATTGGCCCGGCTCGTTGGCCACCTTTACTCTAGATTTTTAGTTTGGTTGGAGGATTGTCTAAGCCTCTTATAGTGAATTAAATATCCATTTTTCATTCAAAAAATACACTCATATACTAATTTAAAAAAATTAAGTTTTACTTTGTATACACTTTATAATTCTAAAGAAAATCCTTACTTAAACTATTTAAATTAATTAATTTTATTTACATGAAATACCAATAAAACTATTTAGCACACTCAATTTGAAGAGATTTAACACGTGCTTACAACAATATTCACTATAAGAAAATCGATTATAACCAAGGGACAAGTTCCCTTGAAATTTCTCTAAATCCCTTGGTAATAGTTATTACCAAGGGATTTTTTCCATCGGAGTCCGTCGTGAAAGTGCATGTCGTTAATTCTGTACTACTAACAAACCCTCGAAAATAGGTACTATTTTCTATGGATATTTCCCTTGATATAAAAAGTAATGTCCCTCAGCAAAAGTATTCAAACGAGGAAGAAAAAACACTTCCTAGGGCTGATTTTTCTTGGTAATAGTTAACTTCCGATGGTTTGTTTTTGTCAGTATTATTATGGTCCGTTGGAAATAGAAATTTCGACGATATATATTCGCTCAGAACAAAAATTAGTCCCTTGGAAATGTTGAATATTAACCACTAACATTTCCTTAAAAATCAAAATTTCGTCAGAAATCAATAATTAATTAAAAACATTAGTATTACATTATTTTTTCTTTTTCTATTATATCAATTAATTCGGTACTAAAATTGTAGAATCAATGTGTAATAAAATTAAAATAGTTATTATAAAATATTGTAAGTTCATTAAATTAAAATAATAATCCACTACATGTAACAAAAGCTAAAAATAGTTCATTGATGGTTCAGCTTCATAAAAAATGATTCCTCATCTTTATATTCTCACACATCAACAACTAAGGTTGTACATTCATACTTTTTAAATATTCTAGGTACTTGGCTCATCACTTTCAATTTGTTCTTTATCTTTATCCTCTACTCTAATGTTCTGCATCATTATTTCAAAACCTATTTTATATATGTTCAATCCAAATTAATGAATGAAATCAATTTGGAATCCCCAAGAACTACTCTAAAGAACAAGATTTCTAATGGCTATTGATATTGCAAATAAGCTCATAATGATTTGGCAAAGTAATTGAAATCATCATGAGAATCAGATAAAAGAAAAGCAGAATAGATCACACACATTCACTGCATAAGAGTTTATAGTGGTTCAGCCTTATGCAAGCCTACATCCACTATGAAAAGAGAGGAAAGATTTCATTGATTTCTTTTTTTTTACAAGATACAATGATGAAGAGTGAGACTAACTGAATCAATCTTTGCTGAATAATAGATTATAAACCTATATATATAGCAGTAGAATCATTTAGAAACATTCCCAAGAAGTTAGCTCCTCCACTTGGGTTTCTCTGCAAATGTAAACTCAGTTACTAACTCGCATGAATAACATAATTAACAGTATTTTGGACTGGTGAAGGACACTTGTCACTCAACCATGCAATTTTCTACTCAAAATGCAAAAATGACTGTCGTTTAGATTAGTGGAACACGTGATGTATCATATGCACAACTAATTCATCCAACCGACAATTCACTCTTGTCACACGGCTGCTTTTGAGAATCTATATTCGACACGCAATCACTCACTCCTTAACTTCATGTGACATGTCAGTAATGTTTCCATAATTTAGATTTAAGCTTCATCTCTTCAACATTCTCCACCTTGAACTTAAATCAGTTACCCCTCAACCTTAGCTTTTCACCTCACACCTGCTTTCTATCACTTGCAGATTCCAACTGAGTTCATACAGAACTCAAGCTTTGCAACTCGTATAGCCTTGGTCAGCATGTTTGAATTATTATTATCAGTATGAATTTTTACCAACTTCACCACTCATTTTAACACTTTCAACCTGATAAAGTGAAGGTTAATGTCAATATGCTTTGTTCTTTCATGATGCACTTGGTTTTTGCTCAAACAGATTGCACTTTGACTGTCATAATTTACAGCCATTTATTTTTGTTCATATCCCAGTTCTGTAACCATCCCTTTAAGCCAAATCACCTCATTTATGGCTTCAACAGCTGCTGTATACTCTGTTTCAGTTGTTGACAAAGCAACAATATTTTGTAGAGAGGCTTTCCAATTTATGGTACAGTGACTGAGTGAGAACGCATACCCTGTTAAAGACTTTCTTTTGTCCAAGTCTCTAGCATAATTTACATCTACAAAGCCTTAAACCTTCACCTCAGTATCCCTTTTGATTCCATACACAAGTCCATAACTAGCAGTGCCATTTATATACCTTAAGATCCATACAACAGCCCTCTAATGATCCTTGTTTGGATTTGACATATATCTGCTCACCACACTTACAGCATAAAAGAGATTCGACCTAGTTAGAACCATTGTATACATTAAAAACCTTACAACACTTGAATACAGAATTGTACTTATTTCTACCTTTTTTTCTTCAGTTTTTGGGCATTGTTGGCAAGACAATCTGAAATGAGCTAGCAATGGTGTTTGAATTGGCTTTGAAGTCTCTATTTCAAACCGTTTGAGCACTTTCCTAATATATTTATGCTGAGATAGCTTCAAAACACTTTTCTTCCTATCTCTTATTAGATCCACTCCAAGTATCTTTTTGGCTGCTCTAAGATCCTTCATCTTAAACATATTCTTCAACTGATGCTTTAACATATTTATTTGATTCATATGTTTGCATGCAATAAGCATGTCATCAATATAAAGTAACAAGTAAATTTTACTGTCATCTTCTAAATCGTTATGATATTCACAATAATTAAAAGAACTTTTTTGAAACCTATTTTCGATCATGAACTTGTCAAACCTTAAATACCATTGCCTTGGAGATTGCTTCAGTCTATATAAGGGTTTTTTGAGATGACACACATGATCAGCCTTCTCTAGATTCACATATTCTCTAGTTGAGCCATTATCATCATTTCATCCAATTCACCATGAAGAAAAGCGGTCTTGACATCCAATTGTTCTAAATGCATGTCATTTATTGCAACCAGTGCTAACAAGATTCTCAAAGAAGAGTGTCATACCACTAAGGAAAAAACATTAGTAAAATCAATGCTCTCTGTTTGTGTGAAGCCTTTGGCAACAAGCTTGGCTTTATATCTTTGTGATCCAACCTCAAGAATTCCCTCCTTAATCTTATAAATCCACTTGCACCCAAGCACCTTCTTATTTGTTGGACTTTGTATGAAATCCCAGGCATGGTTCTTAGCCAATGATTGCATCTCCTCATCCATGGCTGCTACCCATTTTGCTGAATCATTACTGTTGACAACTTCAGAACAAGTTTTTGGTTCATCAATCTCAATACCTTGTGCTGTTGTTAATGCAAATGCAATCAAATCTACATAAGCATATCTCTTAGGTGGCCTTATTTATTCTTTCCATCTCTCACCAATTGATAATCTATTATATCATGATCTCTTTCAAATTCCTTTTCTGGTTCAGAAACATCCTCATCACATACAGATGTTGACTCTACCTTTGAATATAAGCTTGACAACTCCACCTCAAAAGAAATCTTCTGACCATTTCCCTCAGGTTTTGTAATAGTTGGCTTTTCCGAAACTAAATTCTTTAATATTTCAGACTCGTTAAACACAACATCCCTGTTGATTATTGCTCTTGGTGACTTTAAATCAGTACACCACAATTTATAACCCTTCACACCATCAAGATATCCAAGAAAAACACACTGAGAATCCAATACCTAATTACTTTTGGCCTGGCCATCAGAGGCAATAAGAACTCCAGCAGAGTCATAGCCATAAGAACTTGTATTTCTGATGCATCAGCAGCATCTCCATTTTTTCCTCTTAAGTCTTTCAACTTGTTTCTCTTTTCAGAATATTCTTTCTTGAAATAACCTTCCTTGTGGCATTGGAAGCATTTTAAATTCTTTGGCCTAGATTTTGACCTATACTTCTTTCCCTTGACATTTCCCCTTTTTTCAGTCCTCTCTATTACAGTTAAACCTTGTTCATCCCTGGCTTCTCTCTTGGTTGCAGCCTTGGAGCTCAGTGTTTCCTTACTATCCACCATAGTGAGGGTTTGTCTCCCATACATGAGTGTGTTAACAAGATTCTCATCAGAGCTTGACAATGAGCAAAGTAAAATCATGGCTTTATCCTCATATTTAATTTTCACATTAATATCTTCAAGATCTAGGATAATCTTATTAAAGGCATTAATGTGGTTAGAAATTGATAAGCCTTCTTCTATTTACAGGGTATATAGCTTCTTCCACAGTCCTACAGTTGTCTTTTCTCCACTAACTTCCCTAAGTACACCATCTCTAAGACTAATAATTATTGCACTGTGTGTTCTATCCAATATATTAGGTAATTCTTCATCAGTTACCTTCTTTGGCTTCTCAGATAATGATGCTTCATCAAGTGCGGCATTAAGCCCTTGATGCACCAGCAAAGCCCTCATCTTGAGCCTCCACAGATGAAAACCATTTTTGCCTGTGAATTTCTCTATTTGAAGCTTAGTTGTTGCCATAACTGAAATCAAGAACCTAGAGATAGGCTCTGATACCAATTTGTTGAATCCAAATTAATGAATGAAATCAATTTGGAATCCCTAAGAACTACTTTAAAGAACAAGATTTCTAATGGCTATTGATATTGCAAATAAGCTCACAATTATTTGGCAAAGTAACTGAAATCATCATAAAAATCAGATAAAAGAAAAATAGAATAGATCACACACATTCACTGCTGATAATCCTATGAAATGAGAGTTAACAATGGCACTTTTAGACTTAAATCAAGATTACTTAGAGACTAAACAATGTGTTTTAGTTGCATTTTATTTTGATTTTGCATATTTATCTATTTTTAGTTATTTGGAATAAATTAGGTGATTTTGGAATAAATTGTGCATGCTAAGATTATGTGTTTACATTGTAGGCAATTAGAAGTGCAAATTCACAGAAGAAATTCTGTGCAATGGGCTTCGAAAAATAAGGAATGAAATTGGCTGTAGAAATGTAAAAACTAGTCTGAAATAGTGCATTACTGTAGCACCATTTATGTAGCACAATTGCTGTAGCAATCCTGGAATAACAAAAGAGAAAAATTCACGCGAATCTCATGAAAAATCTGTGATCTGCAGTTTCTAAATATAGAAGATGCTTGCCCTAAGCGTCTAGTTACCCTAGTTTTCAATTATAAAAGGAAGCACATACAAAAGAAAATAGATTCATTTTATTTTGGAGAGCCGTCAATTGTAAGAAAATAACGAGAAAATAAAAGAAAATAGCAAAGAGAAAAGAAATTCAAGAAATCTCAAATGATCACTTGCCTCTATCTATATTCTCTTTGTTTTCTTTGATTCATGATGATGTATATTATGGTTGAATTGGTTTTATTTTCTGTTTTAATACAAATCATGAACTAAATCTATTTGTGGTTGAGTGAATGATAAGCTTGATGGTTTATTGATTGAAATTATTGTGCTGCTGCATGACTGCTATAGCATTTTGTTTTGATAGTACTTAATTTCATTCACTATTTCGGCTAACCATCCATTTAATGAGACAAGCTAAGAGACAGCTACAAAAGGGCCTGTTTTAGTGGATCATATAAGAACAATACTTTGTTTTAGATTAGGTTTCCCAAGTTGGGTTAACTCATTTGAATATGGTTATTCTTAATTTAAAATTAGTGATGAACTAGACATAGGGGTTCATCTTGTAGGTTAATTAGGAACCTTGATCTCATAATGTTATATCTCGTGTGATTTATCAACTGGCCTTTGTTAGGTTGCATACAGATATAAGAAATCCAATAAGCAATAGCTGAGGATGCATTAGGATTCTGCCCAGTGTTGTAGTAATTACTGTAGCAACGGTGCTGTAACAAAAAAAAAGTCAATACTATTAAGTGGGTTAATTCACTCAACTACATCATTTTTAGTGAATATATCCTTGTGTGAAACGCGTTGATTTTTTTAGTGCACTTTATTTTCTGTCATTTAGATTTCTTAGTTTAATTTAGTTATTAAAAGAATTTGATTTATTTGAAATTGCACCATAATTACTTGCTGTAGCAATTCTTATAGCATCAGTCCCTGTGGAGACGATACTAAAATACTTATCACTTTATCACTTGTTGTATACACTTGCGCACTGACACCTATATATTAAGAAATCACCTAATAAGTTTTTGGCGCCGTTGCCAAGGACTGATTGTTTATTTTGATTTATAAAATCAATTTTTATAGTGTTTTATTTAATTATTTGTTTAATCCTTATTTCTCTGTGTTGACAGAATGTTCCAACAACTGTTGCATACACACAGACAAACAAGTTAAGTTTCACTTTGATCCTGAAATTGAAAAAACTGTTAGGAGATTAAGAAAGGAACAAAGAAATTCAAAAGCTGTTATAACAATGGATCATTTACAAGATATGAGAGATTTGAACAACCGAGAAGAATTGTAACTAATAAATGGACAAGGGGGTCATAATGGCTAGAATGTTTATGAGCAACCAAGAAACAATATTATTCATATGGCAGATGACAGAGAAAGAGCCATTCGAGATTATGTTGTGTTTACTCCTCAAGCAATACATTCGGGCATAGTTAGACTTGAAGTTCAAGCAGATAGCTTTGAGTAAAAGCCAGTGATGTTTTAAATATTACAAATTGCGGGTCAGTTTAATGGACTACCATAAGAAGATCCTTATCTTCATCTCAAGTTATTTCTAAAGGTGAGTGATGCTTTTAAGATTACTAGAGCAGCACAGGAGCACTATGGCTCAGACTTTTCCCATTTTTTTAAGGGACCGACTAAGAGCATGGTTGAATTCCTTACCACTAGACTCTATCATAACATGGAATACTTGGCTGACAAGTTTTTGATGAAGTATTTCAGTCCCACTAAGAATGCCAAGTTGAGAAATGATATCACGTCTTTCCATCAATTAGAAGATAAAAGCTTGTATGATACATTCGAAAGATTTAAAGAGTTGTTGAGAAGATGTCCACATCATAGTATTCCTTACTATATATAACTAAAAACCTTTTATAATGCTCTTAATCCGAGTACAAGACTAA
Organism: Luvunga scandens; assembly: GCA_030449905.1. NCBI lineage: Eukaryota > Viridiplantae > Streptophyta > Magnoliopsida > Sapindales > Rutaceae > Luvunga > Luvunga scandens. The sequence continues at coordinate 1,024,808 of JASUUG010000442.1, read as the reverse complement.
TGGTAGATGCTTCAGCAAATTGAGCTTTGTTATCCAAATCCTACAATGAAGTTTATGAGATTTTAGAAAGAATAGCTAACAACAACTATCAGTGGCCATCAAATATGCAAGCTGCAGTCAAAAGAGCAGCAGAAGTGCACAATGTGGATGCCCTGACAGCTTTATCAGCACAAGTAACTTCCTTGACAAACGTGATGAATGTCTTAACCACAGTTCCAGCAACAGTAAACCAAGTGGCAGAAGTGTCATGTGTTTATTGTGGAGAAGATCACTTATTTGACAACTGTCTAGAGAATCCAGCTTAAGTGAATTATGTGGGCAACTTTAATAGATAGAATCAAAACAACACGTATTCAAACACCTACAATCCAGGATAGAGTCGGCACTTAAATTTCTCATTAAGTAATCAGAATTAGTATGCTGCACCAGCAAATGGACAAAACAGACCAATACAACCACCTACATTTCACCAGCACAACCAAGGTCCAAAAAACACCAACAATGACTAGATCAGCTATCTTGAAGCCTTAATTAAAGATTATATTGTGAAGAATGAGGCAATTGTCCAAAGCCAAGCTGTTTCATTAAAAAAACTTGGAGAATCAAGTTAGCTAGCTTGTCACAGCACTCAGCAACAGACTTCAGGGAAGTTTACCTAGCAATATAGATAATCCAAGAAGAGAAGGTAAAGAGTAATGCAAAGTGATTAATTTGAGATCTAAAAAGGATGTGCATATCCCAGTAGGTGTGTCAAAGAAGAGAAATGAATATATTCTCACTCAAGAAGAAATTCAGAATGATGAAGAACCTATTACTTCCACCAATTAACATACTAATGAGAGTAGCAGAGTTGCAACATCTATAGAAGTAGACAAGACACTGTCTATCAGAAAAGATGCTGTAGAGTTATCAGTTGCAGTAGAAAAAAAGAGAATAATTGAAACACAGCCTATGCAGGCCACTACCATTTCCACAGAAATTACAGAAGCAAAAGCAGGATAAACAATTCAGCAAATTCTTAGAGGTTTTGAAGTAGCTTAACATCAATATTCCATTTGTGGAAGCTCTAGAACATATGCCTAATTATATAAAGTTCTTGAAAGAATTTTGGTAAGAAAAAGGAGGTTAGGAGAATTTGAAATTATTGCTTTAACATAAGAGTGCAGTCACATGCTCCAAAGCAAAATACCTAAAATCCTAACAGATCCAGGAAATTTCACAATTCCTTGGTCCATAAGAAACAAATATAGTGGAAAGGCACTATGTAATCTAAAGGCTAGCATCAATATCATGCCTCTTTCAGTTTTCAAGCAACTAGGAGTTGGAGAATGCAGACCAACAACAGTGACTTTACAATTCGCCGACAGATCTCATGTCTATATAGAGGGGAAGATTGAAGATATATTGGTGAAGGTGGACAAATTTATTTTTCCAATGGATTTCATTGTACTGGACTTTGAAGCAGATAAAAAGGTATCAATCATTTTAGGAAAACCTTTGTTAGTCACTGAAAAGACTCTTATTAATGTGCAAAGAAGAGAGTTAACAATGAGGGTTAATGATCAGCAAGTTACATTCAATGTGTTAGATGTAATGAAGAATCTTGATGAGATTGAGAACTACAATTTTATCAATATTATAGATCTTGCTGTGGCAGAGTAGGTAGACAGTTATTGCAGTAACATGCAACCTGATGCTGTAGTTTTTTATGATGAAGATGTTGAGATAGTTGATATAGCATGGCTAGAAGAGAAACAACCATTCAAAGCAGACAAACATTTTGAATCTTTGGACTTATTACATAAGGAAGTAAAACCTCTTGTACCTTCTGTGGAATTTCCACCAGCTTTGGAATTAAAACTCTTACCTGTACGTTTAAAATATGCATATCTTGGTGACAATGACACATTACCAGTAATTATTTCATCTTCTTTGGATGCAGGTCAAGAGAAAAGCCTAGTGAACGTACTAGGGAAACATAAGCAAGCAATTGGTTGGACTATTACAGACATAAAAAGGATTAGTCTATCTATTTGCATGCATAAAATTCTGCTGGAAGACAGTTACAGCAATTCAGTAGAGTAACAGAGAAGGTTAAATCAAATCATGAAGAAAGTAGTGAAGAAGGAGGTCATCATATGATTGGATGCTGGAATCATATACCCTATATCAAATAGCTCATGGGTGATTATAATGCAATGTGTACCTAAGAAGGGAAGAGTGACTGTTGTAGCAAATAAGAAGAATGAACTCATATCCACCAGAACAGTCACAAGTTGGAGAGTTTGTATAGATTATAAGAAACTAAACAAGGGAACAAAAAAGGATCACTTTCCTCAACCCTTTATTGATCAAATGCTAGACAAACTTATTGGAAATGAGTATTATTGCTTCTTGGATGGGTATTGAAGGTACAACCAGATTGTTATAACACCAGAGGATCAGGAGAAGACAACATTTACATGTTCTTATGGCCCCTTTGTATTTAAAATGATACCATTTGGCTTATGCAATGCTCCAGCAACATTTCAGCGATGCATGATGATAATTTTTTCAGACATGGTAGAGCAAATACTAGAGATATTCATGGATAATTTTTCAGTCTTTGGTGAATCATATGAGGATTGCTTGCACAACCTGGAGAATGTTCTTAAAAATATGAGGAGACAAATCTAGTTCTTAATTGGGAAAAATGTCACTTCATGGTGGAAGAAAGGATAGCATTATGCTATAGAGTCTCGAGAAAGGGTATTAAAGTGGATAAGGCAAAAATAGAGGTTATTAACAAACTTCCACCACCCATCTCAGTTAAGGGTATAAGATGTTTTTTGGGTCATGTTGGCTTTTATAGAAGATTTATTAAGAATTTCTCAAAGATAGCCAAGCCTTTATGCATGCTACTTGAGCATGACAGACAATTCAAATTTGATGACAATTATTTGAAGGCCTTTAAGGAATTAAAAAGAGCTCTTGTCATAACACCTGTTGTTGTAGCACCAGATTGGAGCACTCCATTTGAGTTAATGTGTGATGCCATTAACTATTCTGTTGGAGCAGTGCTAGGACAAAGAAAGAACAAGATCTTTCATTCTATTTACTATGCCAACAAGACATTAATAGATGCTTATCTCAACTATACCACTATTGAAAAAAAGCTGTTGGCTGTTGTGTTTGCATTTGACAAATTCAAGGCATATTTAGTTGACACTAAAATAACTGTCTATACTGACCACTCAACAATAAAAATACTTGATCTCCAAGAAAGATGCTAAGTCGAGCCTAATCAGATGGATTTTTTTGTTGCAAGAGTTTGATTTAGAGATTAAAGATAGAAAAAAGACTGAAAACCAGGTAGCAGATCATCTATCAAGATTAGAGGCAGATGCAAGCACTCATTCGAGATAAGCCATCACAAAAACCTTTCCTGATGAGCAGCTGTTAATGCTTCAGCATGCACAAATTCTGCAGCAGTTAGGATTTCCATGGTATGCAGACTTTGCCAATTACCTAGTGAGTGGATTGCTGCCACTTGACTTAACCTACTAATAGAAGAAGAAATTTCTCCATGATGTCAAAAGCTATCAATCGGATGACCCTTACTTGTACAAGGTGTGCTCAAATTAGATCATTCGAAGATGTTTGCTTAATGAAGAAATTCCAAGCATACTACAGGCATATCATGCTACAGCATATGGAGGATATTTTAGAGGTCACAGAACAATAGCAAAAGTGTTACAAGCAGGTTATTATTAGCCTTCTATCTTTAAAAATACTTATCAGTTTGTTCAATGTTTGGACAATTGTCAAACAACATGAAACATCTCTGAAAATCATGAGATGCCACTTACCAACATTTTTAGAGGTGGAGCTTTTTTATGTATAGGAGATAGATTTCATGGGACAATTCCCACCTTCCTTTGGCAACTTATACATTTTAGTGGATGTGGATTATGTATCAAAATAGGTAGAGGCTGCAGCTTTACCTACAAACGATTCCAAGACAATGGTAAAATTCCTTTAGAGAAATATTTTCTCAAGGTTTGGGACTCCTAGGGCCATAATTAGTGATGAAGGCACCCATTTTTGTAATAAAGTATTTGTTATAGCATTGGTAAAATATGAGATCAAGCATAAGTATCTAACCGAGAGATAAAAAAAATATTAGAAAAGATGGTGAACCCCATTAGAAAGGATTGATCTCTTAGGCTATATAATGCTCTATGGGCTTACCGAATAGCATACAAGACACCACTTTGCATGTCTCCATAAAAACTTGTTTGTGGCAAAGCTTGTTATTTGCCATTAGAGATGGAGCATAAGGTATATTGGGCATTTAAACAACTTAACATAGACATGAATGCTGCAGTAGAGCATAGGAAGCTTCAATTATGTGAATTGGAAGAATTAAGATTGTTTTCTTATGAGAATGCAAAGATTTACAAGGAAAAAACAAAGCAATGGCATGACAAGCAGATTCAGCAAAGGAATTTAGTTCTAGGCCAACAAGTTTTGCTCTATAATTCAAAGTTAAAGCTATTCCAGGAAAGCTTTAACTTTGAATTATAGAGCAAAACTTGTTGGCCTAGAACTAAATTCAAGTTTTGCTCTATAATTCAAGTTTTGCTCTATAATTCAAAGTTAAAGCTATTCCAGGAAAGCTAAAATCAAGATGGTCAGGTCCTTTTAGACTTCTTAAAGTCTACCCTTATGGTGCCGTGGATCTAAAAGATGAAAGAACTAGTCAAGAATTCATGGTAAATGGACAAAGAGTTAAACATTATATGGGTGATACCATGCATGTCTCAAGAAAGGATTTATTCCTCAAAGATCCAACTTAAGTAATACAAGGAAGGTCAGGCTGAAAGACCTTAAAATCAAGTGTTGATTGGGAGGCAACCCAATAAGGGAAGTGTTTTGAATGTTTATGATTATTTTTGTTATTTTATTTTTAGTAGCTAGTGCTAGATCTTAGTTTGTTACTGTGTCATTTTATTTTATGTCAATGTTAATGTTTTCATTTATTTTATTGTTATTTTTGTAATAAAGTTGAAAAAAAAAATGCCAGTACAAGAGAAAGGGAGTTGCTATAGCATAAGCTCAAGCTTCAGGCAAAATAAATGAATACGCATATGAAAGGGAGTTGTGTAAAAATTACTGCAGCATTAGAGCAAACAAGCAGCTTACTAAAGACTTTATCGTTGCAGCTGAGAATTAATTTAAATTTTCACTAACCTGCTGACGACAGTAAAAAGATAAATTGGATAAAGGAGATTTGAAATCCCTATGAAATCGTGACAACTTTCTTTCTCTTTTTGAATTCAGAATTGATTTTAATTTTTAATTACTGCCATATTTATCTCATATTTACTTTCCTCTTAATACTTTACATACACTATACATTAGGGATTCTATTCGTCCATTTCTATTCTCAAGACAACTCTTCTTTTAAAACTTTTAATGTTATCTTTGAAATTCTGTTTAATTATGTTTTAGTGAACCAAAGTTTGGTTCATTGCTGCAACAATGGTAAAGATAAAATCTCGAGCTATGAGACTCAAGGATCCTGCATGTTTCCACAGTTACAGAGCCGAGGACAAGTTTGAAGAATTTATAGAGCCTTGGAAGTTGTTAGAAGAAAAGAGGTTCATCTTCCTAGCATGACCAAACAGAGTGATGAGAATCGTACACTCTATGGCAGCGCAAAGGGAATGGCTGTAGATTTTCTGTCATTCTCAGAACCTTGTTGTTTCGGTTGTTAAAGAATTTTATGCTAATGTGCTCCAGCAAGAACAACAAAACATCTTTTTCAAGAACGTTCAGGTACCATTGGATTCCCGTGTTATTAATGCATTTTACAGTTTACTCATTTCCATTGAGTGTGAATATACTGCCTCTGTTAAAAACATAACAAATAAGAAGTAGGGAGAGGCTTTTAGAATAGTAGTTATACAGAGGAGTACGTGGGCGAATAAGGAGGGAATAGTGATTAACAAAATTGATTTAAAACCCATTGCAAAGGTCTGAGTCAAATTTTTAAAATCCTGACTCATGCCTAAAACACACTACCACTGTATCTCAGGAGAGGTTAGTTTTGTTTTATACCATTCTCAAGGGATTGCAAATAGACATAGGAAAAATAATTGAGAAAGAAATCAGAGAATGTGCAATCCGCAAGCAAAAATCAACAGCCTTTTTATTTTCATCTTTACTCACGGGAATATATGGAGTTTCGGCCGTAAACTTTGAACCACAAGATGAGAGACTTAAGAATGAAGGGGCAATGACAGTAAGACTAATGAAAAGAGTTGTAGGGGAAGCAATTGCTGCAGCACTTACTGAGCAACATGCTGCGATCGAGATAAAACCATCTCTAGACTTGGGCACTAGGATAAACGAACTCAGCACAATGATACGAAACTATGTCCAGGCACAAACATAGGAGAATTGATTATTCTAGGCTTACTTGCAGTACTTGGAAGCCCAAAAACATCAGTTGGTTGATGTTGTACTTACAAAGTTGAGATGCCAAGATCCTCAGGTCATTGTTGTAGCAATTTGCCTTTGAAGCACAAGTAGAGGAGGCCCCAGCAGTAGCCAGCAAGGAAGAATCCAACTCTAAGACAGCCCCACACTAGCAGTAGGACAACAAACAGGGGAGGAAACAGACGAGCAGGCCAACGAAGGAGAGCAGCAAAAAGAAAAAGAAAGACGACCAGGAAATTGAGGAAGAAAATAAGGACGAGCAAGAGGAGGCACCCCTAATGGTACCCCCTAGGCAACATGGAAAGAAACTCGACCAGATAACAACCGAGCAGGAAGAAAACAAGCAAAGAGAGGAGGAGGAAACCGACCAGAAAGCAGAAGAGGAAGACGAGGAGAAGAAGAAGGATGAGCTACCAACTCCCTCTCGAAAAGGAAAGGAGAAAGTTGTGAGTGAAAAGGCTCTAATACCAATTTGTTGAATTCAAATTAATGAATGAAATCAATTTGAAATCCCCAAGAACTACTCTAAAGAACAAGATTTCTAATGGCTATTGATATTGCAAATAAGCTCACAATGATTTGGCAAAGTAATTAAAATCATCATAAGAATCAAATAAAAGAAAAACAAAATAGATCACATACATTCACTGCTGATAACTCTATGAAATGAGAGTTATCAATGACACTTTTAGACTTAAATCAAAATTACTTATAGAGTAAATGATGTATTTTAGTTGCATTTTAGTTTAATTTTGCATATTTATCTATTTTTAGTTATTTACAATAAATTAGGTGATTTTAGAATAAATTGTGTGTGCTCAGATTATGTGTTTACATTATAGGCTACTGAAAGTGCAAATTCAAAGAAAAAATGTTGTGTAATGGGCTTGGAAAAATGAGGAAGGAAATTGGCTGTACAAAAGTAAAAACTAGTCTAAAATTGCTGTAGCACAATTGCTGTAGCAATCCTGGAACAATAAAGGAGAAAAATTCGTGCGAATCTCACGAAAAATCTATGATCTGCAGTTTCCAAAAATGGAAGATGCATGCCCTAGGCATATAATTGTCCTAGTTTTCAATTATAAAAGAAAGTGCACAAAAAAAAGGATTCATTTTATTTTAGAGAGTCATCAACCGTAAGAAAATAACGAGAAAATAAAAAGAAAACAGCAAAGAGGAGAAATTCAATGGCTGATCAGAAGTTGCAGGCAAGAAAAAAAAGAAGAATCAAGAAATCTAAAAATATCACTCGCTTTTATCTATATTCTCTTTGTTTTCTTTGATTCATGATGATGTATATGATGGTTAAATTGGTTTTATTTTCTGTTTTAATACAAATTATGAACTAAATCTATTTGTGGTTGAGTGAATGATAAGCTTGATGATTTATTGACTAAAATTATTGTGCTGCTGCATGACTGCTATAGCATTTTGTCTTGATATTGCTTAATTTCATTCACTATTTTAGCTAACTACCCATTTAATAAGACAAGCTAAGAGAGAGCCACAAAATGGCCTGTTTTAGTGGATCATATAAGAACAATACTTTGTTTTAGTAGGTTTCCCAAGTTGGGTTAACTCATTTGAATAAGGTTATTCTTAATTTAAAATTAGTGATGAACTAGACATAAGGATTCATCTTGTAGGTTAATTAGGAACCTTGATCGCATAATGTTATATCTCGTGTGATTTATCAACTAGCCTTTGTTAGGTTGCATATAGATATAAGAAATCCAATAAGCAACAGCTGAGGATGCATTAGGATTCTGCCCAGTACTGTAGTAATTACTGTAGCAACGGTGCTGTAACACAAAAAAAGTCAATACCATTAAGTGAGTTAATTCACTCAACTACATCATTTTTAGTGATTACATCCTTGTGTGAGACGCGTTGATTTTTTTTAGTACACTTTATTTTCTGTCATTTAGATTTCTTAGTTTAATTTAGTTGTTAAAAAGAATTTGATTTATTTGAAATTGCACCACAATTACTTGTTGTAGCAATTCTTATAGAATCAATCCTTATGGAGACGATACTTAAATACTAATCACTTTATTACTTGTTGTGTATACTTGCGCGCTAACACCTATATATTAAAAAATCACCCAACAACTGCACAAGAGTTTATAGTGGCTTGGCCTTATGCAAGCCTACATCCACTATGAAAAGAGCAGCAAGATTTCACTGATTTCTTTGTTTACAAGATAAAATGATGAAGAGTGAGGTTAACTAAATCAATCTTTGCTGAATAACAGAATATAAACCTATATATATAACAACATCTAGAAACATTCCCAAGAAGTTAGCTCCTCCACTTGGGTTTCTCTACAAATATAAACCCAGTTACTAACCCGCATAAATAATAGAATTAACAGCATTTTGAACTAGTGAAGGACACTTGTCACTCGACCATTCAATCTACTACTCAAATCGCAAAAATGATTGATGTTTAGATTAGTGAACACGTGATGTATCATATGCACAACTAATCCATCCAACCAACAATACAAGTACTCTTTAACGTCATGTGACACGTCAGTCATGCTTCCATAATTCAGATTTGAGCTTCATCTCTTCAACAATACAAGTACACCATGCTATAATATTAACTAAAGAAAGAAAGGGACAATAATACTAAATACAATTAGTCCAAACACTTGACATATTAAAAACCAAACAAAAATTAAAGTAGATTTAAAGGCAAACAAGCACTAACATATTTAGTCCAACTAAAGAAGAGATGTACAATCCAATCACCAAAGGCAAAAACATCCTGCAACTCAATAAATTTTCACGAGCATCATATAATGGTACAATATAAATAAGTTAATACACAAGCACTACAACCCTTTCAATTACCCAAAGGAAATGATATCCTTATAAAACAACAGTCATGGCAACAAAAAATCCTACTCAATTTCTAAATTCTCTATTTTTTTTAGTCATCATTCATTTAACAACCCTAACAACATGTTGAAAGATTTATTACTCCAATTGTTGATGCATTTAATGTACATTAACTTAGCCATAAAAGATAGGTTGGACTCACATTCCGAATACAAAAGTTGTTCAACCTCATTCACCAATTCATAGAACTTTTGTGCCTCTTCGTTATGATATTGAGAAAAGCCTTCTTCTATCATATCATACGTCTTATTTTGTTGAAAGTTCTTAAGATTATCATTCTCATAATCTTTTTCCCTGTCATTATCAGTAACACTATCCCCATTCTCTCCATGATGATACCAAGTGCTGTAATCACACCTTATCCCTTCCTCTAAAAGATGTTTGTGTACTTCACTTCAAAATTTTCTATACCTATTACTACATTTCGCACATGGACATAAAATTTTAATATCATGTTCTTGGATATGATGATAAGTATAATTAAGGAAAGATGGTACTCCATTATACTATACCATTGTTGACCTTGGTAATTGCATCCAAGATTTATTTGGTGGCATATTGCTATAAATCATTAAAAATAAATATAAGAAAATTAATTTGATACTGAATAAACAATTGTTTATAGTTGGTTTCATATGTAATTATCTTATGAACTACTAAATAAACAAATAAAGAAAGGAAGATAAACCAATGGATGTCCTAGAAATTAATCACATAGTATGGACTCCAAGTAATATTAGCAAAAGAAATATGCCAAAAATTAAACAATGTTACATTACCGTGATCTTTCAAGAGCCACGAGGAACAATGAGAAAAATAGAGTTGGTACACGCCTTGGTCACCGAACTAGATACTCAAAACTTCAATTTGCTGCAAATTAATTTCAAGAATATTAAAATTTAATTCTAGCATTATTCTTGTCATCTTTTCAATTTCAAAATTAATTTGCAAAGAGTGGCTGTATGATCATAAATTTTTACCAGGACTGGACAAAATTAAGAGGAATCACAATCAATAATGCAAAATCAAATGGTATTGCAAATTTCTACAAACCAACAGAATTCTCAAATACTAAAGAATAATAAAATTAACACTATTAAAACATTGAAATTAAAATAGTACAAATATGTAATAAGTATACCTTTGTTCTTCAGATTTTGGTGAGTGGCATCATTACTACTTTAAATCTTCTTTCACAACTTGAAGCAATGAAAAACAAAAAGTAATATAATGAGCTATTATCATTTCATTCCTTAAAATACATGTATGTAAATAAAACAATCAGAATTTAAAGCTGGAGTGACATGGATTATTGCTCAATTAAAATCTGAATAAAGTGAAAAGACATTAAAATAGCATGAAAAATTTGGGTCCTATTTCATATTTATAAATTTTAAAACAAATAATTAAACAAAACTAGATTTTGAGTTTTTTTTTCCTTTCATCATTATCTCTTAAACAAAAAAATTTAAAAAAAAAAAACTTTTTTTCCCTTTCAGTGTTATCTCTATAATAATATTTGAAAGACATAAAATTTTCAAGAACTCTCCTTCATAATGGAAAGTCAAACCCAATGCCTCACAAAATTATGAGAAAAAAGAAAAGCCCAACCGCTGCCGAAGTATGTTTGGATTTTAAAAATTCTTTATAATTAAAATTTATTTTTATCTTTTTTAATTCAAAAATAAAAATCCTCTGTTTTAACCAAATAATATAAGAAAATAAGCAAACAAAATGAAAAGGAGAAATAAAACTCACATTGAAAATCGTGCTAAGAAAATATGAATTTGATGAAGAAAGATGCTACATTCCTCTCAAGTTTTCTGAAATTGAATCTGTTTGTATCAGAGTGCAAACAAGCCGTGTCTTTTCTCTTTGCTGGTGTAAATGTCTTTCGTGTATGCTTTTAACTTCCAAGGGATACTTTTATCTTTTCTAACAAATTTTTCCTTGGGTAATAAAATATATATATAATTTATACTTGCAAAAATTTATTTTCGAGGGAATACAAATTCGTCGCTCCAAAATTTGGCCCTTTCACTTCCCACGATAAATTATTCACTATATTGAGAGATTTTATACTCTTTAGCGATGAATTATTTTCCTCGATAATAACACGTGGATTTTTCTAATTTTACCTACAAAGGAAATTTTACCTACAAAGGATTAGCATCTGTTGAAATTACATTTTTTACCTAAGGAATTTTAGTTCCCTCGAAAATAAATGGTGGGAAATACCTAATTTTGTTGTAGTGTATATTATCAAACAAGTTGTAAATAAATTATTTAACATAGTTTTTAGTTATTAATCTTTTGTTTAAATCTATTAATTATTAGATTTTGTATTCAAAACAACTTGCAATGAAAACATAATAATTTCTTTTTTGTAAATACTACCAACAAAAAGCAAAAAGGATGAGAAGAAGACCAAGATAAAGAAGAACAAGAATAAGAGTCAAAAGACAAAAAAATGCTTTACAATATTTTTGCTTTATTTTATTTTTGAAAAATAAAAAGTATCACACATATTTTACAGTTAAAATTTTTCAAAATATTGATTTTCTCATTGTTGATCTAAATTTTGATTAAGATTTTATATATAAAAATTTTAAAGGCGAAGGTATAAGAATGAAAAATTGAATAATGAGTGTAATATTTAAGAATTCAAAATAATTATATAATATTAATTTAAAATAATTTGTCCTTAGTAATTATTCACATGATAGATATTTTTATAATAAGTTTTTTTTATTAAAATTAGAATGTTGGAAATAATATTTTTGAGTGTAAATAGTAACACGTTAATGTTATCATGAAAGTAATGGGAGTCTTATCGTATGCTAAGACATAAACAAAGTGCCCAATAACCATAAAAGTGCATGATCTTAAAATTAACGATCCAACCGTGCCCACTGTCCGTGCAAAGCACTTTTTTTCATCTCTTTCTAATCAACCTTTTTTCTGGTTATTGATGTTTAAGCTCTCTAGCTAGCTAGAGCCAAGAAGCAGAAGACGAGCCTTAATTGCCCACTTGCTTTAATTTTTTATAAAACAAAGTTTTTGGAATGTCTTTACTTATTCTAAACATGAAGCTTCATTTCTCATTGGCCACTCAATCTTAAAAGTGTTCATAGAAACCAACTAAAATCGGCCGTGTAGCATACACTGTTTGCTTACTAAAGAAATTGGAAGGTGAAACTATCATTTTCATTTCGGACAAATTAAACAACACAATCGTTTCTCAAGTGTCCAGCTATAGCCAAAAGCATATTGTTTTGCATCATATTCCTCACCATTCTTTGAACCTTACGCCCTTTGGTTTTGTTCATCGTTTTCTTTGTTTTGACTCTAGTCCTAGTCTTGATTTTGACGCATCTAGAATTGCTAGTATCAATTGACTGACTCTCTCATTTGAATTATATATATATATATATATATATATATATATATATATAGATATTTATGTACTGCTTTTCAGAAGGCATCACGAGTTTAATTTATTGTCAATTCGGCCATCTTTCTTGAACAAATTATTTTAGATTTTTGTGGTATATTTATTAAACATATATTTATAAGTTACAAAGAAAAGTTGGATAAGACGGTCTAATAAGAGTATTCAATAAAATTATGCTTTGTATTTTAATATATTGTTATTTGATCTCTCATACATAATCTTTGTTATTTTATAAACGTATAATGTAGTACATCCGTTTTATTGAAATTGTTAATACTTTTAGACATTGCTCTCTGGTCATTATATTTTTATAATTTGTGTCAATTCTCTCAAAATTAATTGAGAGGCAACAAAATCTAATATAGATGAAGGTACAAAGGAATAGGGTATACTTAACATTTCTAACTTCTTTTTTGTCACACATCAAAAGGGTTTTTCTTAATTTATTTCGAAATTCGAATTGCCTCACTATTCAATGCCACTGATATTTAAATTCAAAGAGAAGATATATATATATATATATATATATATATATATATTGGTCTCTTTTCCCTCAACTGAAACCAATTAATAGCTGGCTGGTGGGTTTATGTATTTACTTGGCGTTAAACGATCTTTCCTTGCACATTCTCCAACGAGTGTAAGCGTTTAATTCGGCCCACAACCTGTTAAAAGTTTCCCTTTAATTAATATTTTTCCTAATACATACACACATAGTCACTGCATGTCCCATCCATTATATTAAGGCGTTATAATATTCCTAAAATTGATGATTTTAAATTTTGTAAATCCTTTCCGAGATCTTTTGTCTCAGCTTTTTATTGTTTTATTTTCATTTATTTCTTAATTTCTTTTAAGTCAAAATCCACTAGTTACCACCAATTTTGCGGAGATTGTTTCAATTTCTATATTTTCATAGTTTAGAAAAGAGCAACATATGTATGTATCTTATTATACAAACTCAAAATGTCTTTTTTGTTTTTAATATTTAATTATGCATAAATATTGGACCAAAGAAATATGTAAATAAATTGTACAAAAATAACGTGGCTACTAAATGCTTGTGTATTTAATTAGATTTGAGTAGGATATTAAATTTAGGTCAATTTTTCGTGCTTCATTAATTAGAAAGGCTCAATAAAATAACATTACGCAATTTCCATGGATGGGTTCCAGAATCACAATCAAACAATATATTCTTCAAATATTGTCGGACTGTGAGTCAGACAATTTGTAATTGAAATATTGAAATTCCTTCCCTTCAAAGAAGGGAAAAAAAAAAACTAGGACCCGCAACAAGTGCATGAAAATTTTGACATATATCTATATGCGTGTGTGTCTTGTATTTAATTAAAATTTAAACTAATTAATGATTAAAATATTTAAAGTGGTTCGTAGAACGCCTATCAATCTATCACTATCAAAGTAGGCCTAGGTCTAACGTTTCAAAATTGTTGAAACAGGGGATCATAGCGGAGAAATAAATCACTGTTATTATTATTACTACTATTAGCCCCTAGAAGTCAGACGGTCTTGTTTTAAAGAAATGGTTAATTAATCTAATAATCAAAATAATGCTTTCAAACCAAAGCAGTACCACTAAGTCGCATTGCCGATTGATTTTCAAAAATTTTGTGATATGCGACAGCCGGATGGTAGTAATACGACCACGTGGTGATGATGGCATCATTTAATAAGATATCTAAGTTATTGCCTAATAAATGATAATGCTTTTAGGTTGTAGTAAGGACCAAATTCAGCAAGATAGGTATAAGTTAGCTAATTTCAGAAATTCAAGAGTTGAAAAGAACTTTTAAAGAGGTCAAGTTCAGACATGTCTCTAGAACTTGTAATGTTTATACTCATTATTTAGCAAAGCTTGTGTAGGAACCAATACTTCTTCTATTTGGCTGGAACCGATACATGCAGATATTGGGAATGCATTAAACAGTGTTGTTTGATCTATGAAAGGCTTACTTTCATTCTAAAAAAAAAAGGTCCAAATGGGTAATCTGGTAGATTTTACAATAATTGCAATAGTTGTGATATATATAAAATCAATTATGAAAATAATCATTAAATACTTAATAAAATTTATTTTTAAAAGTACTATGAGTTTTAAAAATAATCATATGCAGGACTAACAAAATTATTTGTGAATCCTCAAACCGCCTAAATCTATCCACAAAAACCCACTCAATGTAAGTAATTTAACAAGTTGCAGGAGAGTTTGGTATTTCAAATTTAAACATGCTACAAGTTGCAAATGGATGCATTTTTTTTAATTCTTTATGTTTTTATTTTTAATCATAAAAGACAAATGAAAAATATGTAATACAATATTTATGTAAGCTAAAATTATTACTATTGCTTAATCTTCTTAACTTCTAAACCTAAACTATTAAGATAGATACAATAAGCAATGTGAGTGGCTCACCCAGATTGGCCAGCCAAATGCTCGAGTGTAGCATAGGCTGTTAATTGAGAGATGACTTGTTATCGTCTAAGTTTTTCAAAATTTGTGTGTGTGAGTGTGCATGTGCGAGCGTGTGCATGGGCGCGCGTGTGCGTATGTATATTTGTAAACATTATTATAATGTTATTGTAATTTTCCAATTTACATGTATCCAAACCACAATGGGCCTCAAACTGTATTGTTATGAGCTTATACAACTCTTGTATAAAAGTTTGTTCCGGCTAAAGAACGACCCCACCCAATTACCATTAGAATTAGAAGCTTTAAGAATATCTGAAGCTACTCAATCTGATGGGATAATTAAAGCCTTCAGTTGTAATGGGTTTATTGGAATTGGAATTGTGGATCAACTTCAACTATAAGCCATTAGGTTGATGGACAAATTAACTTCGAGTATGAGTCCTTGGAGTGATAGGGCAACTTTTGCATGGATTAACTTACTAAAACTTATGCAAATCCTCCATAACATCAGTTGGATTATTACAATGTCCATAATTCATTTGAGATTGAATAATCTATTTCTACATACATATTATCCACAGTTGCATTTACAATAGTGTCATTAATGAGATCCTTGCAAAGAGTCAAATAGAAAGTAGCATTAAAAGAAGTGAAGTTTGAGTTGATGGCATTGAAGGACATTCCGTCAAAACTTTGGGAATTGTCATCACATAAATAACAGTGCACCCATAGTTAATTGGACCAGAGTTTATATAAATAATAATATTTAGAGCTGGCAAATAATCCGATTCGAGCCGATAAAAAAAAATCGAGTTCAGATCGAATCGGATTATTAACCTAACTCGATTGGATGAACATTAGCCAACCCAATTAGATTGTATTAAACCTGATCCGATTAGAAAATCTAATCGGATTGAGCTTGAAAAAGAAAAGAAACTAAATTGTGAAATTCAAAAGTAAAACCCCTTTACTCTTGCAAGCGGTAACACACAGACACACAATCTCATTTACATAATTCCACTCCTGCCATAAGTTACACACTTACGTATCACACTCAATCTCAAATCTCATGCACACAATCACTCTTTAGTCTCTTTTTCTCCATCTCGGAAATCGACATCTCCAATCTCCATTCTCCAGTCTTCACTCTTTGAAAATCAAAATCACAGCCTTAGGCAGAAGAAAACCAATGCAACATAGAGCACACCACCAATTTGCCAGTCCACCAACGTAGCACACTACATTGTAGTCACCTTCGATTTTCCTACTCGATCTGACATGCCGATCATCATTTGTTGATGCAACCATCGGCTCTGTTGCTTCACGCGGCCATCATCACAATTCATCAAGTTCCTCCAAGATCCATGATTAGTGTTAAAAATTGTATGTTTATTAATGGATAAAAATGTTATTTTGTGCATATATTATAATTTACATTTGTATTTATGTAATATATTAAGAATTATTAATTATGTTTTAATTATGTTTAATTTTGAGTATTTTTGTGTATTTATTAGGAAAAATATTAATTTCACGTAATTCAAGGCTTCAAATAGAGAAATGGAGGTTAAATTTGGATTCAAGAGATCTGAAAACCTTAGGCTGAGTTAAGATCGGCTTAGAATTGAGCTTTTACAAGAAAAGTTGACTTTTTCAATTGACCAACTATTGATTAGATGATGAAATGAGCTTACAATAGATATGAGTGCACTGGATAATTGTCTATTTTGATTAAATCTCAGTTGTTCATAATTCAATAGCCAAGATTGTGCCAAGTGGCAATGGTTGGTGAAGCAAGTTAAAGGTGTGATTTTGGGGCATCCCTTCTTCTCAAATTCTCTCAATCCCCTTGTAATCTTTCTTTTCCAGGTGTGTTTTAATATTTTGTATAATTATTTTTATAAATAAATATTAGTTTTATTTTCAATTTTAGTTGTTTTATTTCCTTTTAATTATAAGTAATTTAATTTTAAAAATTATTTTTATTTCAATCATGCTTAGTTAAATAATAATAGTTAGGGTTAGGTGAAGATCTTAAGAAATAAATATGATTTAATCAAATTCTATTTTTAATTATATAAGTTAAATTATTTTCTATTTAATTTTACACATGTTTTATATTTTAAAATTTTGATTTATTGTAGACAAAAAAATAGATTTTGGCATAATAAATTCTTAATATTTTAATATAAGCTATGGTAAAATGGTATTTTGATTTATTGTAGACAAATTAAATTTTGGCACAATAAATATTTAATCCATAATAAAATTAATAGGAAAATAATTATTATTATATAATTAATCTTTTGGGCAATAAATCTAAATAAAAATGACAAAAAGAATTTATTAAATTTTATTTACTATTAAGAGTGAATCGATAACCATAACTAATTCAATTTCATAGTTGCACTTAAATTAAGTTTCATATATTCAAGTTTTATTTTTTAAAAAAATAAAATAAATAAATTAAATCTTTTCTTTGTTGATTGACCTCGGACTAACCAAGCTATAATGTAACAAGACACTCTTATATTTGGGAGTTGGAAATCACTTTTACGTGTGTTAAGTTTTTGGCGCCGTTGCCGAGGAAAGGTATTTATTTTGTTTTAATTTTTTCGTTTTAATTTTTTTTGTGTAAATTTTCATTTAACCCTTTTTTTCTTAAATTCTGTCTTGTCCACTAAATACTTCAAAATTTTACTTTCACCCCAAAAATTTTTCCAGATCATTCTTTTCATAATTGCAGTTTGATTATAAAATTCTAAAAAGTTTATAAATAAGTTCCTTGCCGAAATTTCCCATGATAATCAAATTTAGACTTATAACTTGAACTCCTTTGGACTATCCTCGGACTTAATTGGACCTTATTTGGACTAAATGAACTGAACATTGACTTTAAAAATTACAACAAAGGCCCAATAATTTGAATTAATTATTTAATTGGTTGGTAATTTAAAAAAAAAAATTTGTACCTCAAGATAAGTATTTCTTCCTCTTTCTTTTAATTTCTATAATTTAATTTTCACATTTATTATTTTATGTTTACTTTATTTATTTATATGGCTGGTTCAACCGCCTATTTAGTTATTTTAATTTTAGTTAACTAATCTCCATTTATTTATTTTTATTTCATATTTTTTTCTTGTACATTTATCTTATTTATTTACTTTTCAGTTTGCTTTTATTTTTAATTTGTGTAATTTTCCTTTATTTTTTTTGTGTATCATTTTTACACTATAATTTCACACACATCATCATCATCATCATCATTGCATGAGACGTTGGTCTCCAACTTCAGGTGGTATTTTAATTCGTGGATTTCAATCACCGCAACCAATCATGTCTAAGATCCAAGACGAAAACCTTTTGGACCAACTTTATCCTTAAATTGATCAGGGAAACAATCATTCTCAACATAATGCACATGATCAGAATCAACCAAGAACCTTGAGAGACTACATGAATCCAACCAAGAACCTTGAGAGACTACATGAATCCAACCAAAACCGGAGCTCCCTCGTGTATAGTATTTCCTCCAGAAGTAGTACAATTCATTTTCAAACCAGGTATTATCCAACTTTTACTAACATTTCATGGTTTAGAATATGAGAATCCATACTTGCATCTAAGAGATTTTGAAGAGGTTTGTAATACATACACTGATCAAAATTGTAGCATGAACATAATTAGATTAAAGCTTTTTCCTTTTCTATTGAAAGATAAAGATAAAACCTGGCTACAAAACTTTAGATCGGGATCAATAAGAACTTGGAATAGCATGTAAGAATAGTTTTTGAAAAAAAAATTTCCACCTCATAGGACCGATCTTTTAAAAGGAAAATCACTTATTTCACTAAAAAAAATGGAGAAACATTATACTAATGTTAGGATAGATTTAAAGAATTGCTTAACATATGTCTACACCATGGTTTTGAAACTTGGCGATTGGTCATTTATTTCGATGAGGGCTTGACGCCCAAGAGTAGACAAGTTGTAGAAATGATGTGTAATGGTGAATTTAGAGATAAAAATCCTAAAGATGCATTAAATTATCTTGACCAATTAGTTGAAAATGCACAACATTGGGATGCTGTTGGAACTTTTGAATTGACAAATAAACCACAATCATCTCCATCTAGTGGAGGAATCCATAACCTTAGGGAAGATCATGATTTACTAGCAAAATTTGCATTCCTAGTTAGGAAAGTTGAAGATGTAGAGAATAAAAAAAATTATCAAGTGAAATATGTTCAAGAAATTGCATGTAATATTTATAGTTTTAATGATCATTTAACTCAAGATTGTCCTACTTTGCCTGCATTTAAAGAACGTTTGTATGATCAAACTAATGCCATTAACACTTTTAATAAGCCAAACCTATATTCACAGACTTATAATCCTGGTTGGAGAAATAATCCAAATTTTAGTTGGAGGAATAATAACAATGCACAATCTTCACAAGCACCACCTCCACAAAATTTTCAAAATGCTCAGCCTTATGCACCATATGTTTCACCACCATGAAAAAATTTAGAAGATACAATGCATTCATTCATTAGGAAGCAAGATGCTATTAACAATCAAAATGCACAAAACTTTTCTGATTTGAAAGATACTCTTGCTAAAATTGCTTATGCACTCATAATCCAAAAAAAAGGTAAATTTCTTGCCCAACCACAACCAAATCCTAAGATTCAACAAAATCCACCCATGGACCAAATCAAGTCAGTTATAACTCTTCGTAATGGTAACGTTGTTGATAGACCTATTCCTGAACCTTGTGAAGATGAAACTTCAAAAGGTAAGGAGGGACTAAATAAACTTACACGTAGTGAAAAAATAATAATTATTTCATCTGAACCACCATTTCCGCAAACATTGAATAAACCAACAAAATCAATCCACGCTTTTGAGATTTATAAAATTTTTAAACAAGTGAAAGTTAACATTTCTCTGTTAGATGCAATCAAGCAAGTACCTTCATATGCTAAATTTTTAAAAGACTTACGCAGTGTCAAGAGGAAATTGAAGGTAAAAAATAGTGCTTTTATGGCCGAACAGGTAAGTACAATTCTGTCTACTAATAATAAGGTTAAATATAAAGATCTTGGTTGTTCTACTATTTCTTGTATTATTGGTGATTATAAAATTGAGCATGCTTTACTAGACCTTGGTGTTAGTGTTAATTTGCTTCCATATTCAGTTTATCTTTAACTTAATATTGGTGAGATAAAATCAACTTCAACTACACTTTTGCTTGCCGAAAAATCAGTTAAAGTGCCAAAAGGAAAAATGGAAGATGTTTTAGTGCAAGTTGATAGATTTATATACCTTGTGGATTTTATTGTCTTAGAAACTGAACCTGTTGTGAATAATTATAAACTAATTCTTGTAATTTTGGGTCGACCATTTTTAGCAACTGCTAATGCTTTGATTAACTGTAGGATTGATTTAATGATTTTTTCATTAAAAAATATGACTTTAGAGTTGAATGTTTTTAACATGTATAGGCAACCTAATGAAGAAAATGAGAATGAAAATGATACTGATGAACAAAAGGAATTGCTTGAATCTTGTATAGAGGAAAATATTCAAAAAAGGAATTTTTCTGAACTTAGTGATGTTTGTTTGGTTAATTCAATTGAATTAAATAAGCAACTTAAACATGATACTTCTAATATAAATTTGTTGCTTGATTCTGCTCAGACTTTACAAAATGATTATAAGAAACTAGAATTTGACGAGCTTGGAATCATTGAAAAGACTAAACAACAATAAGCACCTAAATTGGAATTGAAACCTTTGCCGTAAGGATTGAAGTATACTTATATTAGAGAAGAACAAACTTATCATGTTGTAATTTCTTCTACTCTATCAAGCGACCAAGAAGGTAATTTGTTATTTGTTCTTCAAAAGCATAAAAAGGCAATTGGATGGACTTTAAATGGTATTAAAGGTATTAATCCTTTAAATTGGGCACATAGAATCAATTTAGAAGAAAATGCTAAAACATGTCAACAACCTTAAAGAAGATTAAACCCACACATGAAAGAAGTAGTAAAAACAGAAGTCCTTAAATTGCTTGATGCAAGAATTATCTACCCTATTTATGATAGTAAGTGGGTAAGCCCTACACAAGTGGTGCCTAAAAAATCTGAAATCACTGTTGTTAAGAATGATAAAGGTGAACTAATCCCGACACGAATTATATCTAGTTGGCGCATGTGCATTGATTATAGAAAATTAAATAAAACCACTAGAAAAGATCATTTTCCTTTGCCATTGTTTGACCAAATCTTAGAAAGAGTAGCTCGACATCCTTACTATTGTTTTTTAGATGGATATTCGGATTATTATCAAATTCCTATAGCACTTGAGAATCAAGAAAAGACCACATTTAATTTTCCATTTGAAACATTTGCATTTAAAAGAATGCCATTTAAACTTTGTAATGCTCTTGCAATATTTTAAAGATGCATGTTAAGTACTTTCAGCGATATGGTTGAACATTGTTTAGAGGTCTTTATGGATGATTTAACTGTGTTTGGAAATTCTTTTGATGATTCCCTTGATAATTTAGAAAATTTTTTAAAAAGATGTGTTGAAAAAGAACTTGTGTTGAATTGGGAAAAATGTCATTACATGGTTACTTTTGGAATTGTTTTGGGTTATGTTGTATCTGTTAAAGGAATTGAAGTTGACAAAGCAAAAATTGAAGTCATATCAAAATTGCCACCACAAAAAAATAGTTGGAGATGTGAGATCCTTTTTAGAACATGCAGGATTTTATGGGAGGTTTATAAAAGACTTTAGTACCATATCTAAACCACTTTGTAACTTCTTATTAAAAGATGCGCCATTTGAATGGACTGATGATTGTAAAAAATCTTTTGAGAAAATAATTTATCTTTTAACATATGCACCCATTATGCAATCTCCTGATTGGTCTTTGCCTTTTGAATTAATGTGTGATGCAAGTGACTTTGCTCTTGGTGCTATTTTAGGAAAAAGAAGGGATGGTAAGTCTTTTGTGATTTATTATGCGAGTGAGACTTTGGATAGTACTCAAATGAATTATTTAACAATTGAAAAAGAATTACTTGCTGTGGTATTTGCATTAAACAAATTTCGTTCGTATTTGTTTTGTTCTAAATTCATTGTTTTTATTGACCATGCTATTGTGAGATATTTAATGACTAAACAGGATGTCAAACCAAGACTAATATTGGATTTTGTTACTTCAAGAATTTGATCTCACCATCGAGGATAAAAAGGGTGCTGAAAATGTTGTTGCTGGTCATTTATCAAGACTCACATCTGAAATTTGCACTGACATAACACTCATCAATGATTCTTTCCCTACTGAATTTCTATTTTCTGTGACTTCAATGCCATGGTATGCTAAATTTTTAATTTCCTTGTTACAGGTAAAATGCCTTTGCAATGGAATACTCAAGAGAAGAAGAAATTTTTTGTTAAAGTAAAATAATGTCATTGGGATGATCCTTACTTGTTCAAATATTATCCTGATCAAATTTTTTGGCACTATATTCTAAATAATGAGATAAGTAGTGTCATTAATTTTTGTCATTTTGAAACATGTGGTGGACACTTTTCTTCAAGAAAAGATACAGCTAAAATTTTACAATGTGGATTTTATTGGCCTACCATATTCAAAGACACATATGAATTTTGTAAAACTTGTGAAAATTGTCAAAAATTAGGATCAATTACTAAAAGAAACACAATGCCCTCAAATCCCATACTTGAGATTGAAATATTTGACTGTTGGGGAATTGATTTCATAGGCCCATTTCCATCCTCTTTTGGATTTGTGTACATATTAGTTGTAGTTGACTATGTCTCAAAATGGATTGAAGCAATTTCTTGTCGAAATAATGATAGCAAAACTGTGATTAAATTTTTAAGAGAAAATCTTTTAAGTCAATTTGGAATCCCTTGAGCCATGATTAGTGATGGAGGTAAGCATTTTTATAATAAGTCATTTTAGTCTTTAATGAAGAAATATGGAATTAAACATAAAGTTGCTACCCCTTATCATCCTCAAACAAATGGACAAGTTAAATTAGCAAATACGGAGATAAAATAAATTTTAGAAAAGACAATTAACCCAACCAATAAAGATTGGTCTGTTCAATTGACTGATGCACTCTGGGCCTATTGTACTGCATTTAAGACATCTTTAGGAATATCACCCTATCGGCTAGTTTATGATAAACCATGTCATTTACCTGTTGAACTTAAGCATAAATAATTTTGGGCTATTAAAGCTTTTAATTTAAATTTGTATGATGCTGGTAATGTGTAGAAATTGTAATTGAATGAACTTGAGGAATTGCGGAACGATGCATATCAAAATTCAAGAATTATTAAGGCAAGAACAAAACTTTTTCATGGTAAAAAATTTTTTTGAAAAACATTTGAAATTGGTCAAAAAGTGTTCCTTTAGAATTCTCGTCTTCATTTATTTCTAAGAAAGTTAATGTCAAAGTGGAGTGGCCCATTTGCTGTAAAAAAATATATATCTGTATGGGCTCGTAGAAATTGAGAATCCAAAGAACAGTGTCACATTTAAACTTAATGGACAAAGATTAAAACCTTATCTGGAATACCAATCATGTGAAGAAAGCACCGAAATAAATTTGAATGACCCACTAAAATTTTGATTAAGTTTTTTTTTGTAAATAATTTAACTTTTCACTATTAATTTACTGTTTGAATTGTTTGACTGTCTTATATGATACACGTTATTATGTTTAAGTGTGTTTAATGATTTTATTTCTTTCATTATTGTACATCATGAGAACCTCAATAAGAAAATTCAAGCCTGTTCGGTATTGTTTTTGAATTTATATTTTCTTAAAATAAAAATGAGAATAAAAATGATATTTAACAGTTGTAGTATCTCAAATTTAAGTATGTGTTTGGTATCATTTTTTGTATTATGTATTTTAAAACTAAAAACAATAATATGCGTTTGGTAATAGCAACTAAAAATGATAAAATAGTAAATATGTGTTCTCTAGTACTTTTTTCAAAAATAATTTTTACTAAACATTTAAGTTATATTTATAGTTAGAAATTAATTGTTTAACGAGTATATACACAAAGATACCATAAATAATTTAAACAAAATAATTATAAAAAATTACATGATGATAAAATTTTAGTATTAGCATTAATAAAAGAAAAAATTTACATTATCATTATTTTTACACTATAATTAAAATATATTTTACAACATATATGATTTGTTTAAACAAAATGACTATAAAAACTTTAACATATCAAAATCAAATATATTCTACAACGAATTGACCAATTCAAACGAAGACAAGCTATTGTCAAATGTTTTTAACTTATTTTTTCATAGCACAGCAAAAAAAAAAAAAACTAAGAACAATCAAGTCATGCACACAAAATAAATAATAATTACTCATTTTTTAACAAACAAAATTTTACATAATAAGTGTGAAAAATACAATAAAAAAATTTGAACCTAAACAAATGGCAATTTAAGAAGATAAAACACAAATGTGGTTTAAAGGAGTTGAGAGAGCAGCAAAAGTAACAAGACAGAGCAGCAGCAGTAACAGTGAAGACAAGGTGCATTAGCAGCAATGGTGATGTAGAGGAGATGTAGCGCAGTGAAGGCGGCAACAAAGATGCAGCGCAGCAACGATGGAGATAGAGATGCAGTATAGCAACAGCGACGACAGAGATGCAGCATAGTAGTAGCAACAGTAACGAAGACGCTAGGAGTAGCGGCGGATATACAAGTAACAATTAGATGGGGATAAAGAAAAGGAGAGTGAGAGAGCTGTGAAATGGATGAAGAGATAAGGAAAGAGAGCTGTGCAGGATAATATTTTTGGATAAGGGAGAGCTTTTACATTTTATTTTATAATTTATTTCTGAATTTAATTTGTGATATATAGAGAACGGGTTAAACATGTTTTCAACTTTATAACTGTTAAAGTGAATCTGGATTACTTGTTTTACAGTTTATTTTTTGAGTGTAGCCTACCGAACATGTATTATATTTATATTCTCAAAATGAAATTGAAAATGAAATCAAGGGCCCAAAAACGCTACCAAACAAGCCCTTTCGTTTCAAACGTCTTGGAGAACTTCTACGAATGAAACTTCATTTCAGACGCATGATACGAAGTTGTAAATCACATCCAATTTGGGATCAACAACCACCAACATTTGTGTCCGATGTTAAAGATCTGAAAAGACAACTCAGGGCAATAGAGGATAGCATATATGACTTTCAATTGGAGCTTTAGGTTAACTCAATAAAAGGACAAATGTAAGTTCATTTTTCTTTTTATTGTGTGTTTTCTTGTTTTGTTCGCTTTCACATTTGATTTGATTTTGTCGATTTGATTATCTTTATTTTTAGTGTATTTTGTTTTATTTTCCCGTATAAGTGGTGAATAACAGTACTCAATGACTTTTTAAGTCGGTATTTTCAATTTCCCACAATAACTGAAACCTCAAAATCAGACATGGAAGAAATAAAACATAAATTATATAAGCACTTTCCTTCTCTCCTTCAAAACGCCCTCAAAAAAATTTATAAAGCTCGTTGTGAACGATTATGTTTGCTAATGATCAATGGAATTTTTGCTGATATCCGTTGGTTGATTGAAGCAAAAGTTCGATTGGCAGGTGAGTTTTCTAATTTATTTATTTCTTACATGCCTGGTTTTGGTAAAAGCACATTTGCTAAAAAAAGAAGAACTAAAAGACTTGGTTCTACTATCATAACTGTGTAAGACTTCGTTGTAAGCGACCAGTTTGTAATTCTTTAGGAATGGTTTCTGATACTCGAGAAGATAAAATTAAATTCATTAAAGATGGCTTGAGTAAAGAATCATTGGATGATATCTTACGATTTCTTAAGATGCATCGAAGCGGATATGTACAACGTGAGATTCAAAACTTATGGGGACTATTCCAAAAAGAAAGTGCACAGTTAAGTCTTGGGAATCTGACTAAAAAATATCATGTTTACCAGTTTATAAGAAAATTGGATGGGAAGCGTATCCTCGACCCATAAAAGGCGTTCAAATCGTTAATGGACGTAAAACCAGAGGAAGATGTGAACCACAATCACAACTACTTGTACATATCCTTTTATTTTGTTCTTTTATCGTTTGCATTATTGTAGTTAATGGTGTAATTTTTGTATCTAATTATTATATATTTTCTTTTTACTATTTATTTTTAGTCACTGTTTGCTTTTTCTTTTTACTGTTTGCTTTTGAATTATTTAGCCACGAGCTTTATATGTCATTTGACAAATACACCAACCCATTTATAACTGCGTATTATTATGACTGTCACCAAGATCCTTAAATATGATCTCATTTTTCAAATACTCACAATTTATTTTTGAAAAGTATTCCAATGGCATCATCTTCGAGTAAACAATTTAAAAATATTTGTGTGCTTTCTGAATTTCATTATGGAAAATACAAGGAGTTTGTTGAGGCAACTGTAGATCTTGGTTATGTCATAGCTAAAAGTACACCTTATATATGGAGGAGATGACCGTAAGTTATCAAAGCTTGTCTCAGAAGCTGTTTTTACTAGAGGAAACCAAGTGCTAGGCATCATTCCACAACCCTTAAAACCTCTAGTATGCATACCTGGCCCACCAATTAGAAAATAATTAGTTGTGTCAAGTATGCAGGAAAGAATAACTGAAATGTTAAATCATGCTGATGCTTTTATTTTATTACTATGAGATCTTGCAATTTTAGAAGCACTGATTACATTTGCAACTTGGGCTAGTTTGAACATCCATAAAAAACTCATCGGTTTGTTAAACACTAATAACTTTTATTATGGGTTGCTAACATTTATGAACCATGCAATTAAGAATCATTTTATTCCAATCTTTACCAAAAAACGCTTTATTTGTGCTTCTATTGCTAATGAGTTACTTGATCTTTTACTAGCTTATAAACCAAAACCAGATCCCAAGACTTTGACATTAGAATAGTTTACTAATGATGGTGACCGTAGCCCTTGTAATAAATGCAAATTAGATTTAACTCTTCGTTTGTGATTATTTTCTTGGAGCAATCAAATAATGTCTTATAAACTCTACTTCTTTCCTTTAAAACATTGGGGACAATGTCTCATTCTGGGTGGGGGGAGGGAATAGTTGATAATTGTGGAATTTTCAGTCTTGGTGATGTTGTAAAAACTAACTTTAAATAAATTTGAGTCGAAAATGGCAGAATATAGAGTGTAATACTTCTAGAAACACATCTTCTTGTTCCTAGAGTTGTTTTTGTTGTTTTTTTGTCATTTTCTTTCAAGCTTCTGTAGCCAATTTAGGTATGATCTTTGTTATCTCTTCTTTTATTATTTATATTTTCTTAATCTTTTTCACCTTTTTGCATGCATGTCTTTAAATTATGAATAATGTTTGAATTAGGTTGGGGGGAGGGGTATGTTTATCTATTTTTTTCTTTTCTTTTTTAAAAAAAACCAAAAAAAAAACAAAATTTTTTTTTGTATCTAGGATGGCTGTGTAAAGAGTCACGACTTTTGAGATGTATCCTAATAGTTCTGTTGTATTATATTTTGATTTTGAAATTCATAATAAGTTGTCTTTGTTCCCTTTTCTTTAAATTACTTAAATTTTTTAACTCTCCAGTTCTTTATTGAGTCATTTTATTTTCTCATTTAACAAATGTTATTAAATCATTCTACACACACACACACTATGTGACACATACTAGTGGGTTGTAAGTTAAAATTTTTTGCAACATTTAGTTCTTTTGATTTAATAGAGATGATATCTAAGGTAGTAAAAAGTGTATATTGTAAAAAAAAAAAAAAGAAAGAGAAAAAAAATTGAATGTGTCTAATTTTGCTATATCTAAAACGTAAGCAATTAAGTTTGTAGGGGTGTTTCAACACTTAGTGCCCTAAGGCCAACTGGTCTGGGAGTCATTGGCCCAAAACTCGCTATATGAGTGATAGATATATTGTTTACTGTTGTGTAAATTTTATTGAACTTGCAAGCGCACGAATCTATTGTAGAATAGATCAATGGTGACGAGTGTCGATCCCACGAGGAAGTGGATTTTAATTGCTTGTATAATTAGTTTTCTAAGTGGGTGATTGGATTTATAATGACAATGATGTAGGCTATCTATTAATTTAAATTAAAACGGTGGGAATAAACTATTAAAATGAAGTGCTTAGATCTCCGAATCTGTATTCAACATGCACAATCGGCTTAACATTCATTATTAGTACCAATTAAATTATAAAGGGAGATTTTCCACTCCTCATGAATACACTCTAATAGATATGGTGCTAAGTGCTTCCCGTGCTAAATAGTAATAACCTTGTCTGGGGAAGCGTTTACACCAGTCGATATCTAGACAAGCTTATTACTATCTGTCTACGAAAACTCAAAACATCCACATAAATTAAAGGGGAAGAAAAAGTAAATTTACCAAATTAAGTCCATGGAGCATGTTAAGACTTCACCTTCAACCCAAGCTTGAAAGAAAATTAGCTACTCATAATTGAACTAGGAGTAAAATGAGAATTTTATTAAAATATGTAAAAAATACAAGATGGAGATGGAATTACAGAAAATGGAGCTCAACAATGGATTCAGAGATGTCAAATTAGGGGGAAGAGCCTCATTTTTATAGATATAATGAGTAAATCATGGCCATCGGATTAAAACAATTTGGACGCTCAAGATTGCGCCACGTGGCAAGTTCTTATTGGATGGAACACATCATCAGAGCTGTCATTCCGTGTATATGCATGTACCTTACGCACATTTTTTCGGTCCACTAATATACTGCCACGTCACCGGTTAACGCCACATCAGCATTTTAATCCAATAAGATTGTGACACGTCATCAATCAACACCACATCATTAGTCAATGCCACATAAGCAGTCAATACCACATCATTCGTCCAATCAAATGCTGCCACGTCATCATATAGTGTCACGTCATCGTACAGTATAGGTGAATAGTATCATGAACAGTAACGTATATGTGAATAGTACTATTTATCTTTTTATGCTCCTCCTAAGGTTTTCGACTGTCCTAATTCAAAATTACTGTCCGTTTTTCTATCTGATCTCTCGTTCATTGTGAAATGACCATGATGTCCCCTAAAATACATAAAATAATTAATTAAAATAAAATATATATAATTAAATCACAAGGGACTTAAAGATATAAAAGTAGAAATGTTAGTGAGACTTGAAGGGTAAAATGATGATTTTCTCCATTATAAATACACACTTTCTAGTACTCAATACACCCCCCAATCAGCTTATTGCTAGTCCCTAGCAAATTAAGCGAAAACAAAATTTAAATAATGAAGATTTTTTTTTTAAAAAAAAAAACAGTCGTATTTATTCAATCAGACTAATAATAACAATCAAATAAAAGTATAAGCATTATCTCCAGTCTAAAAAAATATTATCCCCACATAAACTCTCCACATGAATCAGTCCAGAAAACTCACAGCTATAATAATCGAGTCACTTTCAAGAATGACATGTCAAACCTCAAAATCTCACTGGTAGTAGTAATACGCTCACAAAGAAATTAAACAAAAAAATAATCACTTTAGTGAATGGTAAACTGAGTGAAAATAATAAAGAAGTAATATCACACACTCTCACCAATGTGACAAAAATATACCCTCAGCTTAGAAATAGTACAATTTTAATTTAAAAAAAATACTAATTAAACTAATGTATTCATCATTTTTTTTAATAATATGCACTACCACATCTTTTCAGCCTATATAAACAGTTTATATTTCAGACTATAGTTCCCTAAAATCAAGAAGGACTTTTATTAGGACGTAACGTAGGCTAGGGAAGTGGCTAACAAAGAAAGGATAATTGAAAAAATAAAATATATGCTTGAAAAATAGAGAACTTTGGAGATTGTTAGGTGCTTTTCACTTGAATTCTTTTTTTTATTATTTTATTTATCTATTTATATACATATATATACTTTTTTTTATAGCACCTTTTTTTTTCATGAATGTAAAATTATCTCTATTTTCAAACATAAATAGGTGGTGGGAAATACAAAATATAAGATGATACTCCACATTGGAGTAGGACAAGATAATAGGTTACCAAAGAAGAAAAAGTCTTTTTTTTTCTTTTTTAAAGGATCAAAGGGGTTAATTATGGATACATATTAATAGGGTTGGCTGGAAAGGCTCAAACGGATCAAAGATGACCTTTATATCATCTTTTAGAGTTCTAAATAATCTTCCATATCTACTAGTTAGATGGACCTTCAGATGTAGCAACACACACTTTTTTTTTTTAAAGAACATTAACTCTAAGGAAATTTAGTGATAATGTATAAAACAATAAACTGTTGAGCTGAATGAAGAATGGGCAAAAAGGGTTGCTCCCCAAGAAAAATGACAGGCTCAAAAACTCACTTGAAATTTATTATAACATTTGCATTCTTTCAAGCAACTTATATTTGTCTCCAACATCAACATGTAGAGTAACAAGCATGGTGTAACATAACTCAAGATCAAAGATAATACAAATACTTAAATTTGAAAATTATCATGTCATCTAATATGAAAAGATTACACAAAATATTTTTTTTTTTAATTATACCCCCAAACCTATTCTAGTCATGAAAATTATGTATGCAAAATAGTGAAAATAGAAAAATTAATTGGTAAAAGAAGTTAGAAAAATCACACTTAAAATGACTGTCAAAGTTTAAAAGAAATGTCTGGAAATTTTTTTTTTATATAAGAAGATGCGTTTCTAGAGTCATTACACTCCATATTCAACCATCTTCGCCTCAAAAGTTTAGCCACAGTTAGTTTCTACAACAAAAATTAGTAAAAACTACATCAAGATTGAGATATTCCACCATTGTTAATTATTCCCTCTCCTCAACCAAAACGAAATATTGTCCTCAATGTTGGAAAAAAAATAGGGTTTACAAGACATCACCTTGATGCTGCATCATAGAAGAAAATATTTACAAGCGGAGAGTTAAATCTAATTTGCACTTCTTACTATGGCTACTGTTACCATCATTAGTTGGTCATTCCAATACGAGGGTCTTGGGATCTGGCTTTGGTCTATAAGCTTATAACAGATCAAGTAACTCATTAGTAGTATAAGCACAAATAAAGATTTTTTTCGTTGTGAAAGGGATGAAATAGTTTTTTATTGCATGGTTCAGAAATGTGATAAAGCCATCATAAAAGTTATTGACATTTAACAAACCGATGGGTTTCTTATGAATGTTCAGATAGGCCCAAAATGCTAATGTGATTAGTGCTTCTAGAGTTGCAAGATATCCTAGTATGAAAATAAAAGCATCAGCATGATTTAGCATTTCATTATTCTTTCTTGCATACCTGAGATGACTAACTCTTCTCCAATTGGTGAGTCAGACACATAGCCCAACGATTTTAGGCTTCTTGAGATGATGTCTAACACTTAGCTCCCTCTGAGATAAGCAGCTTCTGAGACCAGTTTTGACAATCCTCGGTCACCTCATCCATATACCAAATGTAAACTTCTTTCTATTATGCGATGACTAAGATCTATGGTTGCCTCAACGAACTCTTTATGTTTGCCATAGTTAAATTCAGAGAGCACACAAATGTTCTTGAATTGTTTATTGGGAGTAGCTACCATCGGGATGCTTCTCAAAAACAATTTGTGAGTCTAAATGAAAAAGATCATATATCAAGGATCTTGGTGACAATGGTTTACAACTGTATATGAGGTAGCATGTTTGTGTCAATTAACGCGTAAAGCACATGGCTCGAGAGTAAAAAAGAAAATAGTAAAAAGAAAAGAATAGTGAAATAAAACAACAGTAAAATAACAGTAAAAGGATATTTGCAGGTAGTTATGATTGTGGCTCACATCTTCCTCTGGTTTTACATCTAGAAATGGCTTAAACGCCCTCTATGGGTCGAGGATAGGCTTTCCATCCAGTTTTCTTATAAACTGGCAAACATGGTCGCTTATAGTCAGATTCCCGAAACTATATCGAACACGTTCTTTCTGAAATAATGGCCATAACTAGAGAATTACTCTTTGTACATATCCACTGGGATGCGTTTTAAGAGACAAAAAGACATCATCCAATGACTTTTTATTCAAGTCATCCCTAATGAATTGAATCTTATCTTCCCTGTTATCAGACATCATTCCGAAAGAATAAGGATTTTTATCGCATTTCATCTTGACACACTTATGACAATCAACATGAAGTTTTTAAGCTCTTCATTTTCTTGAGTAATTTCCTTTACCACAACCAGGCATGTATGCAATAAATGTAGGAGGTAACTCACCTGCCAAATGTACTTTGGCCTCAATTAACCAACGAATGTCAGCAAGGATGTTATTTCTCATAAGCAATCACATGCGTTCAGACCGAGCTTTATAGATCGTAAGGAGGGCATTCTGAGGAAGTGAAGGAAATCGCTTGTGAAGCTTTACTAGAATCGCGTTTCTGTCCATATCTTCTTCTCAGAATATCAATTATTATAGGAAACTGAAGTAACCGACTTTGATTGTTACGGAGTACCGTTATCCGCCACTTAATCGGGGTAACAAACTAAAGAACACAAAGATGAAAAGAAATGAAAAGAAAAGAAAAATAATAATTTCACAATCGTCCTCTTATTGAGTTTACCTCAATTTCTATTTGGATGTCGTTGATACCTCCCTCAATTTCTCTGAGTTATCTTTCTAGATCTTCAACGTGGGATACCAACTCTGGAGGTTGTAGCTTCCAAATACAACGTGTTTTACAAAATCATATCTAGCTTCTCAAATAAGATTATACACGTTGAAGTTGTCTAAGAATGTTCAAGAGGATTTGTCTAATTGAGGCACACATGGTTAGAAGTAATAAAAGAAAATTGAATGATTAAATAAACCTATTTTCACAAAAATTTAAATCATCAAAAAGAAGAAAGAAATAAGAAAAAATCTCAGTTTAAGTTTGGTTGGTCACTCAAATTGATTTTGGTGTCCTTTTTCATGTGGTTGGTACTCTAGATATGGCTTTAATCTTTAACCATTAACTTTAAAAGTTACACCATTCTTTAGATCCTTAATTTTAATTGCTCCATATGGAAAAACAGTATGGACTATAAAGGGATCAGTCCATCGAGAGCGTAACTTACTTAGGAATAGGTGCAAGCAAGAATTGAATAAAAGCACTTTTCTGACCTAGTGTGAAAGATTTTCTCATAATTTGCTTGTCATGAAAGACTTTCATTCACTGCTTGTAAATCTTGGCATTTTCGTATGCATCATTTTGAATTTCTTCAAGTTCTGCCAATTGTAATTTTCTTTCTGAGCTAGCTTCTTGCATGTCAAAGTTGAATTTCTTGATGGCCCTGTATGCACGATGCTTGAGTTCTGGTGGTGATTCTGATAATGGACTTAGTTTCTTCTCTGATGGTGCCAATTGTTCCACTCTTGACTTCTATTTGTTAATGTCCATGGATGGTGCTAAATCAAGTAGGGCGTTAACCTCATTTATTGATCTGTCAATATTAAAATTCAAACCAAAGTGACTTAAACATGTTTGTAAAAGGTTATCACTAAGGTTTGAAAGAAAAGCATTATCAACTAATTCTTCTATTAAATCCACATCAACAATTTCATTATCTACATTGTGAGTTTGTTTGGCAATGTTGAAGATATTTAGCTCTATTGTCGTATTGCCAAAGGACAACTGCATATTTATAGTCCTACATTGAATGTGAGCATCGGCAGTTGCTAAGAAAGGTCGTCATAGGATAATGGAGATGTGCTTCCTTGAATCTTAGACGGGTTGAGTGTCAATTACAATGAAATCAAAAATAAAATAAAACTTATCTACCTATATAAGCACGTCCTCCATAATACCACGAGATTTTTTCATAGACTGATCTGCAAGCTATAACACCACTGGAGTTGGGTGTAATTCTCCCAGTACAAGTTTCACAAATACTGAGTAAGACAACATATTTACGCTAGCTTCTAAGTTCAACAAAGCATTCTCAATTGTGTTGTTCCCTATGCTACATGAGATAGTGGGGGAGCTTGAGTCTTTGTATTTTAGAGGAATTTTGTGTTAAAGTATAGAGCTCACGTTTTCTATCAAAAATACTTTTTTTTGAACATGAATGTTTCTCTTTTTAGTACAAAGGTCTTTAAGAAACTTATCATAAGATAGCACTTGTTTTATAGCATCAAGCAAAGGAATGTTAACACTTACCTGTTTAAAGATTTCAAAAATCTCACTCGTGGATTTTCCCTTCTTTGCTTTAGCTAACCTTTGGGGAAATAGAACTATAGGAACGTATTCTTGTGAGTTGTTTTCTTCTTTCTCCTCTGATGATGAGTCTTCTGCATTTACCGGTACAATTTGAGTTATTTTTGTCACCGGTATCTCTACTTTGTTGTCAACTTCTTTTCCTTTTCACAAGGTCATGACGGCTTTGACCTCTCCATGCTGAGGTGAACTAATGCTTACTTTATGCACTCCTTTAGGATTAGGCACTGGTTGACTTGGGAATTTACCTTTATCAACAGTTATTGCCAAGGTTTGAACTGAAGAAGCAAGCTGTTGTTGAGTACTAGAAAGTGTGTATTTATAGTAGAGAAAATCATCATTTTACACTCCAAGTCTTACTAACATTCCTATTTTTATGTCTTTAAGTCCCTTGTAATTTAATTATGTATGTTTTATTTTAATTAAGTATTTTATGTATTTTAGGGGATATCATGGTCATTTCACAATAAATGAGAGATCAGATGAAAAAACGGATAGCACTTTTGAACTCAGGACAGTCGAAAACCTTAGGAGAAGCATAAAAAGAAAAATGGTATTGTTCACATATACGGTACTGTTCACACATACCGTATGGTTGATATATAC
This sequence comes from Luvunga scandens, assembly GCA_030449905.1. NCBI lineage: Eukaryota > Viridiplantae > Streptophyta > Magnoliopsida > Sapindales > Rutaceae > Luvunga > Luvunga scandens. The sequence continues at coordinate 989,550 of JASUUG010000442.1, read as the reverse complement.
GGTACTGTACACGTTACTGTTCACCTGTGCTGACGTGGCATTGTACGATGACGTGGCACTATACGATGACGTGGCACTATACGATGACGTGGCGGCATTTGATTGGACGAATGATGTGGCATTGACCGCTTATGTGGCATTGACTGATGATGTGGCGTTGATTGATGACGTGTCACAAGCTTATTGGATAAAAAATGTTGACCGGTGACGTGGCAGAATGTTAGTGGACAGAAAAAATATGTGTACGGTACATGCATATACACATAATAACAGCCCTGATGATAGTGTTCTATCCAATAGGAACTTGCCACGTGGCGCAATCATGAGCGTCCAAATTGTTTTAATCCGATGGCAATGATTTACTCAGTGTATCTATAAAAAGGGGGCTCCCCCCCTAATTTGACACCCCAGAATCCATTTTTGAGCTCCATTTTCTGTAATTCCATCTCCATCTTGTATTTTCTACGTATTTTAATAAAATTCCCATTTTACCCCTAGTTCAAATATGAGTGGCTAATTTCCTTTCAAGCTTGGGTTGAAGGTGAAGTCTCAACATGCTCCATGGGCTTAATTTGGTAAATTTACTTTTCCTTGCCCTTTAATTTATGTGGTTGTTTTGACCTTTCGTAGACAGATAGTAATAATCTTGTCTAGATATCGGCTGGAATAACCGCCTCCCTAGGCAAGGTTATTACTATTTGGCACGGGAAGCCCTTAGCACCATATCTATTAGAGTGTGGTTCATGATGAGTGGAAATTCCCCCTTCATGATTTAATTGGTACTAATAATTAATGTTAAGCCGATAGTGCATGTTGAGACAGATCCGGAGATCCAAGCATTTCATTTTAATACTTTATTCCCACCGCTTTAATTTAAATTAATTGATATCCTACATCATTCTCATTATAAATCCAATCACCCATTAAGAAAATTAATTCAACAAGCAATTAAAATTCACCTCCTCGTGGGATCGACACTCGTCACCATTGATCTATTCTACAATAGATTTGTGCACTTGCGAGTTCAATAAAATTTGCACAACAGCTATCCCACTATGTTTTCGAGGTTTGAAACTGTTTGGGTTTATGAGTTGAAGCCTGCTCTCATCTCATTTCGCAGTTCGTTAATGGTGCGGTTTTGTTGTTCGATTGTGGAGTGTATAAGATTCTTGAAATTCTGAAATGCATCTTCCCATGGTGTAGGTTGAGAATAGTTTGGGTTCTGATTGTATGATCTAAATGATGGTTGAGAGGCTTGAGGATTTTGAGGAATTGGTTGCATTGGTGGAGTCGCAACTGGAGCTGCTGGTCTATTCTGTTAGAATCCTTGAGACCATGAAAAATTGGAGTAGTCTCTCCATCCGGGATTGTACGTGTTGGATTAAGGGTTGTAGTTTGATGGCTTTCTCATTACATCTATGGCATTGGCTTGATCTGAGTATGAGTTCTGGTCATGTGCTCCCGTCAATTTATTAGTTGTTAATGATGCTATTTGTTGGGAAAGACCTTTAAATATCTCTTTGACTTCTTTAATTTATGAACTTGACTCGCTAATGTGAACCTCATTCAGTCCCTTAACACTTCTAGTATTTCTGAGTGAACGACTCCGTTGTTGGGAATTATTCGCTTGTCGCTAGAAGAAATCTCAAATCTCTGATGCACTTTTTGACATTAGCTCTCCTCCACTTGTTGCTATTAGCCAGTCTTGCACATGCGGCAATAATCCCTCCAAAAAGTATTGGCATTGGTGTCATTTCTCGTACCCATGATGTGGACACTTTAGGAGTAGCCCATTAAATCGCTGCCACGCTTCGAAAAACTGCTCGTCTTCTCTTTAGGTAAACTCTAAAATTTTCCTGCGAATAGCATTGGTTTTATACACTGGGACATATTTATTCAAAAATTTTGTTACCATTTGTTCCCATGATGTAATGCTATTAGCAGGCAATGTATTGAACCATGAACGAGCTCTATCTTTTAAAGAAAATAGGAATAATCTAAGTTTAATATTATCATCTGAAAAATTTTCATATTTAAAAGTTTGACAAATAGCATGGAAATCATTCAGATGATTATATGGATCTTCATTTTCTAGGCCATAGAATGTTGGGAGACAATTTAGCACACTATATTTTAATTCAAAACTCCTAACAGCTACATTTGGGTATCGTATGCATGATGTGCTTAAGTTAGCTAAGGGACTAAATTAGTCCTTAAATGGCCTCTCTTGTGGTGCTGGTTACAAATCAATTTCAATTTTATTTTTAATTGCAACGTGTTTGTGTGTGCGAAGTGTTTTTTCCAGTTCAAAATCTATAGGCTCAAGATTAGGTAATTGTGACCTACGACCATGCATGCAAAGAAAAAAAAATGGTAACAAAAATAATAAAATAAAGAAGAAGGAGAAATTATGATACTAACCTTATCACACTTTTACAATTTTGCTATGAAAACAACTCAAGTGCTATATAAAAAAAAGGTAATAAATACGTGAAACAAATTAAAATAAATTAATAGGCGATTGAACTTGCCAATTTAACAAAATAAAAAAAATAACATGAAAATTAAATTACAGAAATTTAATTAAGAAAAGAAAAGAAAAGAAATAACTACTTTAAAATGCAAATTCACTTCTTTTTTTTCTTTTTTTTTTAAATAAAAAAATTACAAGGAAAAACAATAAATTAAGAAATTAAAAATTTATTCTACAAATTAAAATAACTTACCTCCCCGGCAACGGCCCCAAAAACTTGTTGTGCAAATTTTATTGAATTCGCAAGCACACAAATCTATTGTAGAATAAATCAACAATGATGAATGTCGATCCCATGATGAGATGGATTTTAATTGCTTGTATAATTAATTTTCTAAGTGGGTAATTGGATTTATAATGACAATGATGTAAGCTATCTATTAATTTAAATTAAAGTGGTAGGAATAAACTATTAAAATGAAGTGCTTGGATCTCCGAATCTGTACTCAACTTGCACCATCAGCTTAACATTCATTTTTAGTACCAATTAAATCATAAAGGAGGATTTTCCACTGCTCATGAACCACACTCTAATAGATATGGTGCTAAGTGCTTCCCGTGCCAAATAGTAATAACCTTGCCTAGGGAGGCGGTTGCACCAGCCGATATCTAGACAAGATTATTACTATCTGTCTATGAAAAGTCAAAACATTCACATAAATTAAAGGGGAAGAAAAAGTAAATTTACCAAATTAAGCTCATGGAGCATGTTGAGACTTCACCTTCAACCCAAGCTTGAAAGAAAATTAGCTACTCATAATTGAATTAGGGGTAAAATGAGAATTTTATTAAAATATGTAGAAAATACAAGATGGAGATGGAATTACAGAAAATGGAGCTCAAAAATAGATTCAGGGCTGTCAAATTAGAGGAGGGAGCCCCCTTTTATAGATACAATGAGTAAATCATGGCCATCGGATTAAAACAATTTGAATGCTCAAGATTGAGCCACGTGGCAAGTTCTTATTGGATGGAACACATCATCAGGGCTGTCATTCCATGTATATGCATGTACCGTACGCACATTTTTTCGGTCCACTAATATACTGCCACGTCGCCGGTCAACACCACATCATCATTTTAATCCAATAGGATCATGACACGTCATCAGTCAACACCACATCATCAGTCAATGCCACATAAGCAGTCAATGCAACATCATTCATCCAATCAAATGCTGCCACGTCATCGTACAGTGCAACGTCATCGTACAGTATAGGTGAATAATGCCGTGAATAATGCCGTGAATAGTGCCTTGAACAGTACCGTATATGTGAACAGTACCATTTATCTTTTTATGCTTCTCCTAAGATTTACAACTATTCTGAGTTCAAAATTGTTGTCCGTTTTTTTGTCTGATCTCTCGTTCATTGTGAAATGACTATGATGTCCCCTAAAATACATAAAATAATTAATTAAAATAAAACATATATAATTAAATCACAAGGAACTTAAAGACATAAAAATACAAATGTTAGTGAGACTTGAAGTGTAAAATGATGATTTTCTCCATTATAAATACACACTTCTAGTACTCAATATTTACTTATTTATAAAAACCCGAGTAATTAAGTCCATAGGGGTGTTTCAACACCTAATGCCCTAAAGGCAATTGGCCTAGGAGTCAATGACCTAAAGCTCGCTACATGGGTTAAAATGTAAAATTTTAAAATATGCGTGAATAATATGCTGTCTAAAGATAGAGTTTTTGATTAATTTTAGAACGAAAATGTTGTTTTCTTTTAATGAAGCCCTATAAGTATTGTGTTAATTACGTAAGCACAAAAGAACGTTTGGTGATGTCCTAGATAATGAGTGAATGACAAAGAATTCAAGAAGTTTTGGAGAGTTTATTTATTTGGTAATTTAGAGAGTAGATGAATAACTATTAACTTGTGAATTTTGTAAACCTTAATTTAATATAATACTTTAATTACTAGAGAATAACAATAAGCTGGTTGGAGGTGTGATTAATGTTAAAAATTGTATGTTTATTAAGGGATAAAAATGTTATTTTGTGCATATATTATAATTTACATTTATATTTATGTAATACATTAAGAATTATTAATTATGTTTTAATTATATTTGATTTTGAGTATTTTTGTGTATTTATTAAGTAAAATATTAATTTCACGTAATTCAAGGCTTCAAACAGAGAAATAAAGGTCAAATTTAGATTCAGGAGGTCCTAAAATCTTAGAATGAGTCAAGACCAGTTAGAATTGAGCTTTTACGAGAAAAGTTGACTTTTTCAATTGACCAAACATTAATTAGATGATGAAATGGGTTTACAGTAGATATGAATGCACTAGATAGCTGTCAATTTTGACTAAATCTTAGTCGTTTATAATTCAATGGCCAAGATTATGGCACGTGGCAATGGTTGGTGAAGTAAGTTGAAGGATTCGAATCTTTATATTCGGGTCGACCCGATCCACCCATTAATCCACAAAATCTCGATTGTTCTTTGACTGAATCAGACATTTTATATGATGCCACGTGTAAGGTTGACTTTTAAAGTTTGACCAACCATTGGATCTTGATCTAATGGTTGTGTGGAGTGCATGCATCAAGCTTATGATGGACCACAAAACACTGAATCAAGAATTTATTTTTCTATAAATAGAACCTCATTTTTTTTGTTTTTGGAGCATCCCTCTTCTTCTCAAATTCTCTCAATCCCCTTGTAATCTTCTTTTCCAAGTGTGTTTAAATATTTTGTATAATTATTTTCATAAATAAATATTAATTTTATTTTCAATTTTAGTTGTTTTATTTCCTTTTAATTATGAGTAATTTAATTTTAAGAATTATTTTTATTTCAATCATGCTTAGTTAAATAATAATAGTTAGGGTTAAGTGAAACTCTTAAGAAATAACTATGATTTAATCAAATTCTATTTTTAATTATATAAATTAAATTATTTTCTATCTAATTTTACACATTTTATTTTTTAAAATTTTGATTTATTGAAGACAAAAAAAATGGATTTTGACACAATAAATTTTTAATATCTTAATATAAGCTATGGTAAAATGGTATTTTGATTTATTATAGACAAATTAAATTTTGGCACAATAAATACTTAATCCATAATACAATTAATGAGAAAATAATAATAATTTATATAATTAATCTTTTGGGCAATAAATCTAATTAAAAATGGCAAAAAGAATTTGTTAAAGTTTATTTACTATTAAGAGTGAATCAATAACCCTAACTAATTCAATTTCATAGTTTCACTTAAATTAAGTTTAATATATTCAAGTTTTATTTTTATTTTTTTAAAAAATAAATTAAATCTTTTCTCTGTGGATCGACCTCGGACTCACCAAGCTATAATACAGCAAAACACTCTTATACTTGGGAGTTGGAAATCAATTTGAAGTCATGTCAATCCACTCCAAGTCTCCAACCTGGCAACCTAAACATGAATTTGTGTTTTTGACTTTTGAAATTTTGATGGTAATTTACTAATTTTAATGTAAATTTCATTAATTTAGGGAAAAATTTTAATATAAATTACTAAATTTTATTTATTATATATATATATATATATATATATATATATATATATATATATATATATATATATATATTATCACATATATGTCTTACCAATTTGAATTGTTTTTAATACAAATCTGATACGATCCGAACTCAACTCAATTTTTCAACTCGATCTAATCTGATCTGAATATATTTGAATAGTTTCCGGTTATAGTTCGATTTGAGTTCAGGTGTAATTTTTTTTATTTGATCAACCTGAAATCCGATTGGGTTGATCCAAACTTGATTTCAATTCGATTTTCCCCAACCCTAATAATCTTCACCATTTTATCATCCAATATGTTTATAGGGAATGAATCAATGGCTTGAGTCTAATAAGTTTATTTGACTTTTGTCTTCATGGTAATGGAATGTTCATCTAAACTTTTGTTCAAAATTCTATACAGCCTTGTGATAAATTGTTCAAACATTGTGTCTTTCTAAAAACAAAATGCCATGACTTTTCTATTCTCGTACCTCATATGACTAGTTGTGAAGCTTAAAGAAGGCTAGATAGAAAAAAAATTATTTAATTACAAAATTAATCTTATTAAAACCTATGTAAGAATCTTTATATTAATTAGTCATGTCACCTCTTCAACTATCATCAAATTCTTGTCCAAGTTCATCATTTAAGAGGGTAAGTGTTATTGAAATAATTTCAAATGAGGTTTAGAACAAATATTTTGAGGGGTAAAGTTTATTATATCTCCCTTTATTTGTTATGTTTTTGATATCTTATTAATAAAGTTATCTTGTGCAATAGAAAAGCATTGAATTAGAAAAATTAAAAAAAAAAAAATCAACCAACCAAAACAAAAATATTGCTAGCTTTGCTACTATATATAATTATCCTTCAAAATCTCCCATGCTTGATGAGAGTATATCTTAAGCACAATCGACTCATTAATTTGATACAAAATAATAATAATACTTCAAACAATAATATTATTATATTAATTAAATAAGTAAATATTAACAAACTTGAGTGATTTCACTGACAACCCACATCGCATCCGTTGCTTGGGCCAAAAGTGCTTGTAAGTTGGGTGCCCGGTGCCCGCACCACCTAATACAAAATCACGTGTGATTTGGGCAATGTGTTCTATTGCCCAGATGACAAGCACCCGTTGCCTAGATTTTGGATTCTGTCTTTAAAATTGTGAAACGCCTAAGTTTGACAGATTTTATAGGAATTTTACTAATCTATGAACGCGTTAAATCATATTAACCATGTAATGTACCATAATATAACAAAATGAACGCCAAGCCCACTCAAAAAAGTAAAAATCAAATAAAAATTAATCTTGACTTCTTCTTGCAAGAAGAAACTGCTGAATGATTTTGTCATCAATGCCTGATAAGAAGTACTCTTGTTTGATGAATGTGAGACGGGTGATATTTGGATAATAACTTTTGTTTGATGAATATCAGATGGGTGAAATGGAGAGTATGTTTTATTGGAGTATAAAGATCAGGTTGGTTATTGCTTGGAGGATTGATTTGTTTGTTTTTAATTTTAGGGGTATTTTGGTGAAAAAAACTTGTAAATGGTTGATATTTTAAGAAAAGTTAAGGTGTGAAAGTGATCAAATAGTTAAATTTTCCCACAACGAAATTTAGCACTACCAAATTATGGAAGGTGCATTGATATTTGATCCGCTCAATATCTCTCCCTGGCCTTCGCTACTAAATTAACCTCACTTATTTTAAGAATTGTCCTTATTAAAAAATAAAAATGGTTCTAGAAAATCTTGCCACCTTCCACCTCCATTATCATCATCACAAGATACCATTCTTTATCATTCATTCCAATCTCATCCGTTTCATTGCTAGCTCTTGTTTATTATTTATCATCAATTCCAATTAATTTATAATTTCTTGATTCCTATATTGAAATTATTTTTTCCCTCTTTTCATTTGATATTGTTTTGCTTTTGATGCTATTGTATCAATCTCGCTAAAATTAATTTAAATAAGTGTGCAGTTTTTGTTGGCAATTGTTGGGGAAGGTGGCTATGGTTAATCTATGGTGGCTCGAGAAGGTGATAGTGATAGTAGAATGTGATTAGGTTTCTAAAATTATACTTATTTTCTTCTTTTATTTTTTATTATTTAATAAAAATAATTATGAAAATAAGTGAGATTAATTAAAAAGTAGGGCCTAATGAGAAAGATTTAGGGTCAAATATCATCACTATTATGGGAGGGGAGGAGTGGGGAGAGTAGGAGGGCTGCATTGAAGAGTTTGAAACGTTATTATAGTTATAAATAAGAGGTTAATAATGATTTTGAAAGTTTTTACACATTATATTTTAATAAAGGTAGATTGTAACCTTCAAAAAAAAAAAAGCTTTTTGACACGTACATATAGCCCTTATGTGTCCCTAAATATGGGTGATAAAAATACCTGTCGGCCCGGAGCCGGGTGATGTGGGTTGGGTAATGAAGGGGGGCGGGTATAGATATTACTTGATAAACACGGGACTTTACTTTATTAAAAATATATTATAAAATATATTTTATTTTAAATATTTATATTTATATTTATTTCACTCATTTATTAAAAATATATTACATATGTGCCCTCAAATAGGGGTGGCAAAAATACTCGTCGGCCCAAAACCCGGGTGATGTGGACTGGGTATTACCTGGCCTGGGTGTGAAGGCGGGCCGGGTATGGATATCACTTGATAAACACGGGACTCGATTAGGAACCCGGATATTATAAATATATTTTATTTTAAATATTTATATTTATATTTATTTCACTCATTTATTACATAAATATAAATTTTTAAACACTTAAAGTTTATAATTTCATGTCAAATTTTATTAAAATAAATTTAAATTTTATAAAATAAAAAAAATAAAAAAATATATATTATAATATTAAAAAATATAAAATTTGGGCACTCGGATTAAAACCTAGCCCTGTGCCAGGCTTAAAATCTTTTTTTTACCAACCCTACCCCCAAAAGTTGGAAGATCCCACAAAAAAATGTTACTCATATATGTTATAAATAAATACCAAACAGTTTAATGGAGTAAATAATCTTCCTTAATATGGCCTATTAAATAACTTTAACTTTTCCATATCAATTTTACACTCACTACTGCCTTCCCTCCGAAACCCGACAAAAAATAATAATAAGAAGAAACGAAAATAATATACGCAACAGATCGTAAGAGTGCTCTTATAAATCTCCCCTCCTAAAAGAGGGAAAAAAAATTTGCACAGAAGGAAGCTATTGCAGATGAAATGCAGAGCTGCAGAACACAAGAAACGTGTGCGTTGTGTTTTGTCTTATCATGTGAAGTCTGAGTCTGATAAAACTTTAATTCATAACCAGAAGAATAAAAAGCTCCGAAGGAAAAAAAAAAAAAAAAACACAAGTTTACAAGTTACATATCAAACACGAGAAAGTGAATTATGAGTCACGAAGTCAAAAATTTAATGCAGTCTCTTTAATCTTTATGGTGGTTCCGTTCCTGTCTAGAAGCCCTTCCATTATGATCCTCTTCTTGTAATTATCTTTAAAAGACTCTGATCTCCTGCCTATTATCATCATCTTCTTCTTCTTTACATTTTCCGACGGCCGGAAATTTGTTTGTTGAGGAATAAAATAAAACCAAATGGATGTGAAAAGTATTGCACAAACCTTGCCCCATAGAATTGTCACAGCCAGACTCATGACCAACAGGCTTATGGCATAGTAATTTGATGAGCGAAAACTCGAACCACCAATGTCCACGTGGGATTTCTTTTGTGGTGATGCTTTTGATTCTGATAATAATGAACCAGAGCTTGTTGATCCAAGTGATGATTTAGAAGTTAACGATACTGGGTTCGATTTGATTTCTTGAATATGAGCAACTGAAAAACTCTTCACTAATTTACCATCGAATTCAACTTGGCTTAAACTTTTTCTCTCACGATCAATGCTACCCTTAGCAGCCTGTAAAGCAACAAACAAGCAAGAAAATCTTGATAAACTAATTAATCCATTAACCAGCAGTAATATTTCTGAATTTTGAGCATCACCTGCGACAATTTTTTCTTTGATGAAGAAGTTTTGGAGGAGTCTTTATTATGATCTGAATGAATGCACTTGACACTTGGACTTGGACATGGCCCCCCAGTGGTACTATTTCCGGAGACGTCTCGATGACGATCAGAATCAAAAACCAAGGTATCCATATCAACAACGGGCCGAAAACAAAGCAGAAACTTATTTCTTGAAGCGTTCTTCATTATTAATTAGTATAGAAACTACCGTACTGTGTGAAGCTAAAGATGATGAATGATCATAATTATAGCTCCAACTTTGTTTCTTTAACAAAAGGATCTTTTGTTAGTTTCTCTTTTTCGGTCTAAACGAGGAAATAGGCTAGCAAGAAATGCTCAAGTGAAATGAAACAGAAACATCGATCGATTTTCTTGGTGGGGTTTTGTCTTTGTGGCCGGCTTTATAAATGTTTTTAATTTTATACACACACACACATTTGTATTTTTGGGTTTTGAAAGTATTTGGTGATGCCTGTGAGGGACAGGTAAGGGTAATGCGGATATAAATCGTACGTTTTTGTTTTTGTTTTTGTCTTTTATTTTTTATTTCCTTTTGTTGGTGAAAAGAAATTAAAGAGATGGGTTTTATTATTTTGGTTGGTGGTGGAGTTGAGACTTGTGAAATTTTTGAACGGCTTGGTTGCTTTAGCCGTCCATTAATTTTTCAATTTGACGACTGACCACCCTTCAACTTTCTAAATACTTGTACAAGAGGAAACATTAGTAAAATTTTGGTGATACTATTAAATCAAAAAATTATAAGTTAATAAAAGTAATGGATTTTTACGAAAATCTGCTTAACATAGGTCTGTAGAACTTGGCAGCAAAAGGCAAGACTAGATGGTCAAGTATGCTTTCTCTATGAGAATAAATGTTGGCCTTTATAATATCATTTTGTGTTTGCATGTATTCAACATTAAGCAACAAATTTATTATGTGCCGCAATTTTTACTACTTTTCTGAACTCTGAATTATATCATTATGCTTTTCGCGTATCTTTTGCGACAAGTCTTCAATGAAATGGCAAGTGTAATTATGAATAGTGATTTGATGTTATTGCCTCTCTTCACCTTTGCATGAAATCTTAGCATTGATCTTGTCCAAAATGTGAAATCAATTGTAGACACACTCAATTTTTTTTTTGTCAGTAAATCCGAATATGCATGACCCGTGATTAATTATGCTGTAGATTGCCCCTTTGTTAACCCTTCGCCATTCTGTTTCCAGAAAAATTATTTATTGGGTTCACCAAATTTGTCCTCATTGTGGAGCTTGAACTAATGTTTTAGAAAAATTAAAGATGATCATGCTCAATAATGCAATTGCAATCAACCTAACACTTTCTTTTGGTTTCATTTTATAATTTATTTCTCTCTTTTGTGCAAAAAGCAAACAAAGGCACAAGATTGGGAGGAAAATATAATCAAAGTTATGATGTTTTAATATATAGAAAAGAGATCTTATTTAAATTTAAAAAAAAAAAGAAAAAGAGATAAAATATTTTGTCCATTTGAAATTTGGTGATTAATTAGATTCATAAATTTTTTTAAATGGTGATGCTTCTTTAATCAAAATTCGCCGGCTTATTTTATGATATAAGATTAGTGGAAAATGATAATGAAAGCCTGGTCTCCCATAGACAGCAACCCTACCAAATTAATTAATCGATACGAAGCACACTGCATGTTATTAAATTTGTGAAGAGCAAATCTTACTTAATGTAGCAGAATTGAATTGTCTTTAATAACGGGGGTCCGAATTTAATTAGTTTTCATGCTTCCTTTTATATTTTAGTACAATAGACCATGATCAAGGGTTGTGCTGTTAGCAATGTGATATAAGAGTTTATTTTGAGATGAAGAGACGTAAAATAAATTGTTGACTTGGCATTAATCCGCGATTACTTATTAACTCCTAACCAACTTTAAAACAAATTTGAATCCAGGATTGTCTTAATTTTGCTGACCTTCCTAAGATCTTTCGGTGGCCATTTTTTTCTTTTAATTTCCTTTATTTCTCTCTTTTTTCCAATCAAAGAAAAATTAAGCATTTTTTATTAAGAGGATGCCAAAGGAGATGGATTTTATTTACTTTATTTAATATTTTGATGTTGGCAAATGATTTAAAAACAACAATGTGGCAAATGCAAATAATGGGCTTTAAAAGAGTCTAAAGTAGCGAGGCTAGCACAACGTAACATTCGTGGAAGTCCAACAAGTTTAGAAATAGCCCGAATTATAACTTTCATGAACATTTTTGACCCAAGTTTGCGCTGCGTACTAAGTTCACCCTGTACGACTGATAATTAAAAAGCGGCTTGGCGACCGTAGGGTCTGGACTCTGGAGTTTCCTCGTACAGCTTGATTAATATTCAAAACTATACACTTTAATAAGATAAAATATAAACTGCAATAATTAGAAAAATGTGTAAGTTATGATAATTTTGATTGTCCCCAAAACTACATATTGCAGTGATATTAATTCTTATCATACTTATGTCGCATAATAGGCAGCTGTTAGGTTAGATATAATGTAACTTACAACAACTTAAAAATAATTATTCAATACTAGAAAATCATAGCATGTAAAATAAATGGAAAGTTTTGCGTAACTATTTTTGGGTTTGCTAGCAAGACCCCACATAATATTATTGATTTGAGCATGTGAGAATAGCATCATAATAAAAGGTCTTCATGTGATTCCCAGGTCTTCATATACATATATATATATATATAAAGAAAATGGTAGAAGGAAATTTAAGGCATGCAAGGACATGGTGATCAATTAAGATAACTGATGGATTAAATAATCAATTTGTGTACTGCTAATTAACGTGCATGGCAATGCCTATTTGGAACTAAATGATTATGCTTCTGTTTCGTCAAAGCTTGATATTGGCTAGTCATGTAAGGGCTGCCCTCCTTGTCGTTTTTAATTCATTTAGCCTCCATCTTTTGAAAACTGACCCTATTTATTTATTTATTTGTTTATTTTGGTCACATGTAAAATATATGTATGATGTGAAATACGCTTCGAATTTCTTAGTAACGGGATCGTATAGAAAGGTAACTTTGCAGACTGCAGTCATGCATGATTGGTGCTACGATAAATTGAAGTTGAAAATATAGAGGAAATTTTTTTTTTTTTGGGTCAAAAAGGGATCAACATGGTGAGGACATCTTGCTGTGATAGAAGAGGACTAAAGAAGGGAACATGGACACCTGAAGAAGATAGAAAACTAGCAGTTTATGTAAAGTTTTTTAAATTCAGTCATGATTATTAGGGTTAATAGATTATGATTGCTTTACAGCATTATGAGAACTTAAAATTAATTAATTTATTAGTTACGCAATAATGCGGTTTGTTGGATTAATACATTAATTATTTTTTTTTTCCAAATTTATTTGAGAAACTTAATTCGTAAAAGTTGTCCTTGATTTTCAGGTTTACCAAGATGTGGGAAGAGTTGCCGACTGAGATGTCCTCACCATGTGCTAATCCATTAACAGTGTTACTTTTTATTTGAGAAATTTATTTTGATATTACTTGAGACCTATCAAAAGACAGAATTTCACCAAAGAAGAAGAAGAAGATACAATCATCAGATTACACGATTCCCTGGGAAATAGGTATGTGCTAACCCGTTACAACTTTCAATAACTCGCTAGGTTTCTATGAGAAGAGGAAAGGGGAAAACAAAAAAACCTACTAAACTTAATTATTAACTTCTTAGAATTTTAATATTTAATGTTCCATCTATGTTCATGTAGTACTAAAAAGTAACACTGTTGTCCCAAAAGTCGTATGCTTTTGCATATTTTCCTTGTCAAATTGCGTACAAGTAAGCCGAAAAAAATATGCTCCACACGACAATGGAATTTTAGGCAAAAAATTTGGTTTAAGCCGTTAACTAAACATATATGAACTAAGGCATCCCTCAAGCTTTTTCAAGTGCAATGAAATGTACAAACATACATTATACAAGAAACCATCTCATGGATAAAATCACGGGATGGTGACTCTCACCAGGGAAACACATATACTGTCATAAAACTCCTTTTTAATGTTATTGAAAAGGCGCCCGCTATCGAAAAAAAAAGCCTGCTTATTTATCACATCCTTATTTTTTTTTAGAACTATACTCGGTATTTTTCTAAAAATTCAATCAACCAGGAATTCGTACAAGTCAATGAAATTCTTCTTAATATCTCTTCCATAACTTGAAGTCATTTCCATTTTTTCACCTCGTTAAGGTTTTAGTTATGATGCTGGGTTTGGGAATCTAACAAAAGATTAACGATTTTTGTTAGCAAACCTTTTTGTAAGAGTTTTATCTTTAATTTTAGCAGCTTTAGGCCATACTTTTGGTCAGGTTGGTTACGAGGAATTTTTCTTTTTTTGGAGTGTTCTGTAGGAATTTTCCTTTATTCGGCTTAATATCGCATGAATTTGATGAATACATTTCCATAATTATGCGTTTGATAGCTGCAAATATGAGAAGTTAATTGTGTATCTAAATTGATCATGGGCTTCGTAGCGCCGAGGTTTGCCTAGCAAAATATCAAAACAGATATGGGCCTTTAGCTGCATTATTGATCATTTCAGCCGGCCATCTTTGGCTCTAGTGTTGGCAGTAATACCCGCGGGCCCTGAACCTGCAGGGCTCTTATTAATTTGGGGCGGGTACGGGCTCCCGAAAATATCTAAAAATAAATTCGGGCTCATTTCGGGTATGGGTTTAAGCTCTAAAAAATTTTCGGGTTTGGATTTGGGAATTTTATTGGGTCCCCTAACCCGACCTGAAAATTAAAAAAACCATTATCTAATTATTGATTTCAAATCAAATCAATCTTACCCCAAAAAAACCCTAACAACTCTAGCAGCTGATCAGCCGCTATCCCCATTAGTAGCCGGTTAGCCGCCACCGTTTGTCGTCACCGCCACTGTTGGTTGCTGGATTTTTGTTTGTTATTGTTTATTTGCAATCCAGGAATTCTTTTTCGTTGCAGGGCATGTCACTGTTTGTAGTTTTTTTATCCTCATTCTTTGGCGTAATTAATTATTGGATTGGTAATTGTTTTACCATCCTATGCTAGTTCTGTTAAAGAATACAATTCATGGCTGTTGACTATGATTTACTTATCTGCTGTATTAAATAGAATTTGCTGGAATTGATGCATTTGATTATGTCAAGGGCTGTAGATAAAACCATTAAAGGAACAGCAAGAACCTTTGGCTATGAGGCATGGGTTTGATTTGTTGAAATTGAGAATTTGTGTTTTTAATCAGAAGGTTCGTAGTGAGCTAGAAAACTTGAATTTTAAGTTTATGAATAGGAAATTGAAACTTATATGAAGCTATGTTTTCAAATACTATAATTTAGCAGATAATCAGGTCAAATTAAACAGGTAACAAATATGACTTGGACCTCGGCATTATTATTGGATAATAAATAAATTCTCTTCATTAGTTATGAAATTTCCTTGTCATACTCAATAGGTCATGAATTTTGCATCCTACTGGAACCTGTATATCACATTTCGTAGTTGATTGTCGTTTCTGGTTAAATACTTTCTTTTTTCTTTCCCCTTTTCCTGGGATTATCATCATCCTCTGTGCTGTAAGATTTTATAAATTTGTAGTATGAAGGTTGCAAATTCTTGTGGTTTTTTCCTTCTATTATTAATAGTGTTATATAGTGTTTTTCTTTCCTTACTGTAATCTCATCTCTAGCATTTTAGGTATTCAATTCTAGCTTATCGCCCATGATGATGATCGTGTGTGGTTTCTGTTGTGCAAATTTTATTGAACTCGCAAGTGCACGAATCTATTGTAGAATAGATTAATGGTGACGAGTGTCGATCCCACGAGGAGGTGGATTTTAATTATGTGTAGAATTAATTTTCTGAGTTGGTGGTTGGATTTATAATGAAAATGATGTAGGCTATCAATTAATTTAAATTAAAGTGGTAGGAATAAACTATTAAAATGAAATGCTTGGATCTCCGGATCTGTACTCAACATGCACCATTGGCTTAATATTCATTACTAGTAACAATTAAATCATGAAGGGGGAACTTCCACTCATCATGAACCACACTCTAATAGATATGGTGCTAAGGGCTTCCCGTGCCAAATAGTAATAACCTTGCCTAGGGAGGCGGTTATTCCAAATAGATATCCGACAAGATTATTACTATCTGTCTACGAAAAGTCAAAACAACCACATAAATTAAAGGGGAAGGAAAAGTAAATTTACCAAATTAAGCCCATGGAGCATGTTGAGACTTCACCTTCAACCCAAGCTTGAAAGGAAATTAGCCACTCATATTTGAACTAGGGGTAAAATGGGAATTTTATTAAAATACGTAGAAAATACAAGATGGAGATGGAATTACAGAAAATGGAGTCCAAAAATGGATTCAGGGGTGTCCAATTAGGGGAGCCCCTTTTATAGATACACTGAGTAAATCATGGCCATCGGATTAAAACAATTTGGACGCTCAGGATTGCGCCACGTGGCAAGTTCCTATTGGATGGAACACATCATCAGGGGCCGTTATTCTGTGTATATGCATGTACCGTACACACGTTTTTTCGATCCACTAATATTCTACCACGTCACCGGTCAACATTTTTGGTTCAATAGGATCATGACACGTCATCAGTCAACGCCACATCATCGATCAATGCCATGCGGTCAATGCCACATCATTCGTTCAATCAAATGCCGCCACATCATCGTATAGTGCCACGTCATCGCATGTGCCACGTCGGCCAAAGATACAAAGATTGAATAGTCTGAAGTGAGCGAACAATGTTGTCGTACGATCACCAGTATATATCAACCGTCATCAGTATGTGTGAAACGATCAGTATATGTGAAACATCCATTTTTCTTTTTATGCTCCTCCTAAGGTTTTCGACTGTCCTGAGTTCAAAAGTGCTGTCCGTTTTTCCATCTGATCTCTCGTTTATTGTGAAATGACCATGATATCCTCTAAAATACATAAAATACTTAATTAAAATAAAACATACATAATTAAATTACAAGGGACTTAAAGACATAAAAATAGGTATGTTAGTGAGACTTGGAGTGTAAAATGATGATTTTCTCCATTATAAATACACACTTTCTAGTACTCAACACACCCCCAACCAGCTTGTTGCTAGTCCCTAGCAATTTAAGCGAAAACAAAACTGAAACAAATATATATTTTTTTTTTATATTGTGGTATTTATTCAATCAGACTAATGATAACAATCAAATAAAAGTATAAGCATTATCTACAGTCTAAAGAAATATCATTCCCACATCAATTCTCCACATGAATCAGTTTAGAAACTTTGTCACAACTTTAGTAATCGAGTCACTTTTAAGAATGACATGCAAACCCCAAAATCTCACTGGTAGTAGTAATACGCTCACAAAGAAATTAAACCAAAAAAATAATCACTCCAGTGAATGGTAATTTGAGTGAAAATAATAAAAAAGTAATATCACACACTCTCACCAAGGTGATAGAAATATGCCCTCAGCTTAGAAATAGTACGATTTTAATTCAAAAATGCTAATCAAACCAATACATTCATCATTTTTTATTTTTTTTATTTTTATTTATATTTTTTTTTTAGTATGCATTACCACATCTTTTCAACCCATATAACTAGTTTCCATTTCAGACTATAGTTCCCTAAAATCAAGAAGGACTTTTATTAGGACGTAACGTAGGCTAGGGACGTGGCTAACAAAGAAAGGATAATAAGAAAAACAAAATATATGTTTGAAAAATAGAGAACTTTGGAGATTGTAAGGTGCTTTTCACTTGATTTTTTTTTATTTTTTTTTTTTTTTTGTAAAACATTTTTTTCTTTTGTTTCTTTTTCTTTTTTTTTTTTTAGCACCTTTTTTTTTTATACAAAATTATCTCTATTTTCAAACATAAATGGGTGGTGAGAAATACAAAATATAAGGTGATACTCCACATTGGAGTGGGATAAGATAATAGGTTGCCAAAGAAAAAGTTTTTATTTTTATTATTTTATTATTATTATTATTTTTTTTTTAAGGCTCAAAAGGGTTAACTATGGATACATATTAATAGGGTTGGCTAGAAAGGCTCAAACGGACCAAAGATGGCCTTTCTGTCATCTTTTAGGGTTCTAAATAATCTTCCATATCTACTATTTAGATAGATCTTCAGATGTGGCAACACACACTTTAGGTTTTTTTTTTTTTTTTTTTTTTTTTAGGAGATAATGTATAAAGCAATAAACTGCTAAGCTGAATGAAGAATGGGCAAAAAGGGTTACTCTCCAAGAAAAATGACAGGCTCAAAAACTCACTTGGAAATTATTATGACATGTGCATTCTTTCAAGCAACTTATATTTGTCTCCAACATCAACATGTAGAGTAACAAACATGGTGTAACATAACTAAAGACCAAAGATAATACAAATACTAAAATTTGAAAGTTATCATGTCATCTAATTATGAAAAGATCACACAAAATGCCCTTTTTTTTTTTTTTATAATAAGAAGATGCGTTTCTAGAGTTACTACACTCCATATTCAGCCATCTTTGACTCAAAAATTTAGCCACAGTTAGTTTCTAAAACAAAAATTAGTAAAAACTACACTAAGATTGAGATATTCCACAATTATCAACTATTCCCTCCCCCCAACCTGAACGGAACATTGTCCTCAATGTTTGAAAGAAAATAGGGTTTAGAAGACATCACCTGATTGCTGTATCACAGAAGAAAATATTTACAAGCGGAGAGTTAAATCTAATTTGCACTTCTTATTACTTATTTCTCTTACTATTCATCATTAGTTGGCCATTCCAAAGACAAGGGTCTTGGGATCCGGCTCTGTCTATAAGCTTGTAATGCATCAATTAACTCGTTAGCGATCTGATTTGAGCACAAATAAAGATTTTTTTCGTTGTGAAAGGGATGAAATGATTTTTTATTGCATGGTTAAGAAATGCGATGAAGCCATCATAAAAGTTATTGACATTTAACAAACCGATGGGTTTCTGATGAATGTTCAGATGGGACCAAGATGCTAATGTGATAAGTGCCTCTAGAGTTGCAAGATCTCCTGGTAGGAAAATAAAAGCATCGCATGATTTAGCATTTCGCTTATTCTTTCTTGCATACCGAGACAACTAACTCTTCTCCAGTTGGTGAGTCAGACATACAGGCCAACGGTTTTGAGGCTTCTTGGGATGATGCCTAACACTTGGCTCCCTCTGAGATAAACAGCTTCTGAGACTAGTTTTGATAACCCTCGGTCACCTCCTCCATAAACCAGATGCAAATTTCTTTCTGCTATGCATTGACCAAGATCGATGGCTGCCTCAACGAACTCTTTATGTTTGCCATAGTTAAATCCAGAGAGACACAAAATATTCTTGAATTGTTTAATGGGAGTAAATGCCATTGGGATGCTTCTAAAAACAATTTGTGAGTCTAAAGGAAAATGATCATATATCAAGGATCTTGGTGACAATGATTTACAAGAGGTATAGGAGGTAGCATGTCTATGTCAATTAACGCGAAAGCACATGACTCGAGAGTCAAAAAGGAAATAGTAAAAGAAAAAGCACTCAATTATTAAAGACAAGAATGCAATTGATAAAACAACAAAGAAATAAAACAACAAGAAAGTAAAACAACAAGAAAGGATATTTACGGTGTAGTTGTGATTGTGGCTCACATCTTCCTCTGGTTTACGTCCAGAAACGGCTTGAACGCCCTCTATGGGTCGAGGATAGGCTTCCCATCCAGTTTTCTTATAAACTGGCAACAGGGTCGTTTATAGTCAGAGATTCAAGACTATATATCGCATGCTCTCTTTTTGAAATAATGGCCATAACTGGAGAATTGCTCTTTGTACGTATCCACTGGGATGCGTTTCAAGAGACAAAAGGATATCATCCAATGACTCTTTATTCAAGCCATCCCTAATGAATTGAATCTTATCTTCCCTGTTATCAGACATCATTCCGAAAGAACAAGGATTTTTATCGCATTTCATCCTGGCACACTTATGACAATTAACATGAAGTTTTTCAGCTCTTCGTTTTCTCGAGTAATTTTCTTTACCACAACCAGGCATGTATGCAATAAATTTAGGAGGTAACTCACCTGCCAAACGCGTACCTTGCCTCGATTAACCAACGGATGTCAGCAGGGGGTTATTTCTCATAAGCAATCGCATGCGTTCGGACCGAGCTTTATAGATCGTAAGAAGGGCATTCATTCGAGGAAGTGAAGGAAATCGCTTGTGAAGCTTTGCTAGAATCGCGTTTCATTCCATACCTTCTTCTCGAGAATATTAGTTATTATGGGAAACTAAAGTAACCGACTTTGATTGTCACGAGTACCGTTATCCGCCACTTAACCGGGGTAACAAACTAGAGAACACACAAAAAAAGAAAAGAAAAGAAAAGAAAAGAAAAATAATAATCTCACAATTGTCCTCTTATTGAGTTTTCCTCAAGTTCGATTTGGGTTTCGTTGATACCTCCCTCAATTTCTTTGAGTTGTCTTTCTAGATCTTCAACGTGGGATACCAACTCCTGGAGGTTGTAGCTTCCAAATACGATGCGTTTTACAAAATCGTATCCGCTTCTCGGATGAGATTGTACACGTTGAAGTTGTCGAGAATGTTCAAGAGAACTGTCTAGTTGAGGAACACATAATTAGAAGTGATAAAAGAAAACTGAATGTTTAAATAACCACACTTTCACCATAATTTAAATCACAGAAAAGAAGAAATAAATAAGAAAAATTCTTAATTTAAATTTGGTGGGTCACTCAAATCTATTTCTGCCTTTTTTCACGTGGTTGGTACTCTAGATATGGCTTCATCTTTGACCATTAACTTTAAAAATTACACCGTTCTTTGGATCCTTAATTTTAACTCGCTCCATATGAAAAAACAAAGCAGTGTGGACTATAAAGGGACCACCCATCGATAAGCGTAACTTACCTGGGAATAAAGCGCAGCGAGAATTGAATAAAAGTACTTTCGACCTGGTGTGAAAGATTTTCTCATAATTTGCTCGTCATGAAAGACTTTCATTCATTGTTTGTAAATCTTGGCATTTTTGTATACATCATTACGACTTTCTTCAAGTTCGCCGCACTTGTGATTTTCTTTCTAAGTTAGCTTGCTGCATGTCAAAGTTGAATTTCTTGCGCCCAAGGTATGCACAATGCTCAAGTTTTGGTGGTGATTGTAATGATGGACTCGGTTTCTTCTCTGCGATGGTGCTAGTTGTTCCACTCTTGACTTCCATTTGTTAATGTCCATGGATGGTCTTGAATCAAGTAAGGCGTTAACCTCATCTATTGATCTGTCAATATCAAAATTCAAACCAAAGTGAGTTAAACATGTTTGTAAAGGGTCATCACTAAGATTTGAAAGAAAAGTATTATCAACTAATTCTTCGATTAAATCCACATCAACAATTTCATCATCTGCATTGGGAGGTTGTTTGGCGATGTTGAAGATATTTAGTTCCATCGTCATATTGCCAAAAGACAACTGCATATTTTCAGTCCTGCATTGAATGTGAGCATCGGCGATTGCGCCAAGAAAGGTCGTCCCTAGGATAATAGGGATCTGCTTCCTCAATCCTGGATCTGGTTGAGTGTCAATTACAATGAAATCAACAGAAAATAAAACTTATCTACCTGTATAAGACGTCCCTCCACAATACCACGAGTTTTTTTCATGGACCGATCTGCAGTTCGTAACACCACCT
This sequence comes from Luvunga scandens, assembly GCA_030449905.1. Lineage (NCBI taxonomy): Eukaryota > Viridiplantae > Streptophyta > Magnoliopsida > Sapindales > Rutaceae > Luvunga > Luvunga scandens. The sequence goes on along the minus strand of JASUUG010000442.1, from coordinate 967,614 downwards.
GAGTTGGGTGTAATTCTCCCACCCAAGTTTCACAAATATCTTGAGTAAGGCAAATGATTTACACTAGCTCCTAAGTCCAACAAAGCATTCTCAATTGTGTGGTTCCCTATACTACGAGATAGTGGGGGAGCCGGATCTTTGTATTTTAGAGGAAGTTTGTGTTGGAGTATAGAACTCACATTTTCTCGTTAAAAATGCCTTATTTTGAACATGAATGTTTCTCTTTTTTTTTTTTTTTTAGTACAAAGGTCTTTAAGAAACTTGGCATAAGATGGCACTTGTTTTATAGCATCAAGTAAAGGGATGTTAACACTTACCTGTTTAAAGATTTCAAAAATCTCACTTGTAGATTTTCCCTTCTTTCGCTTTAACTAACCTCCGGGAAATGGAGCTTTTGGAACGTATTCTTGTGGGTTGGTTTCTTCTTTCTCCTCCGAGGATGAGTCTTCTTCATTTACCAAGACAATTTGAGTTGTTTTGAGTGCAGAAGCATCTCCACTTTGTTGTCGATTTCTTTTCCTTTTCGCAAGGTCATGACGGCTTTGACCTCTCCATACTCTGTTGAGGTGAACGTACTTACTTCATGCACTCCTTTAGGATTAGGCCTTTGGTTGACTTGGGAATTTACCTTTCTCAACAGTCATTGCCAAGGTCTGAACTGACGAAGCAAGTTGTCCCACCATTTTCTCAAGGTTTGAAATTGATTGGGTTTGTGAGTTGAAACCCGCTCTCATCTCATTTCGTAGTTCATCAATGGTGCGGTTTTGTTGGTCGATTTTGGAGTGAATAAGATTCTTGAAATTCTGAAATGCATCCTCCCATGGTCTAGGCTGAGAATGGTTTGGGTTCTGATTATATGGTCTAAATGGTGGCTGAGAGGCTTGAGGATTTTGAGGAATTGGTTGCATTGGTGGAGCTGGAGCTGGAGCTGGAGCTGCTGGTCCATTCTGTTGGAATCCTTGAGACCATGAAAAATTGGGGTGGTCTCTCCATCCAGGATTATATGTGTTGGAGTAGGGGTTGTAGGTTGATGGCTTTCTCATTACACCTATGGCATTGGCTTGATCTGAGTATGAGTCCTGGTCATGTGGTTCCATTAATTTAGCAGCTATTAACAATGCTATTTGACGGGAAAGACCTTCAACTATGTCTTTGACTTCATTAATTTCCGAACTTGACTCGCCAATGTGAACCTCATTCACTCCCTTAACTCTTCTAGTACTCCTGAGTGAACGACTCCGTTGTTGGGAATTATCTGCTTGTCGCTGGAAGAAATCCCAAATCTCTGATGCACTTTTTGACATTAGCTCTCCTCCACTTGTTGCCATTAGCCATTCTTGCACATTCGGCAATAATCCCTCCAAAAAGTATTGGCATTGGTGCCATTTCTCATAACCATGATGTGGACACTTTAGGAGTAGCCCATTGAATCGCTCCCATGCTTCGAAAAATTGCTCGTCTTCTCTTTGGGTAAACTCTGAAATTTCCCTGAGAATAGCATTGGTTTTATGTACTGGGAAATATTTATTCAAAAATTTTGTTACCATTTGTTCCCATGATGTAATGCTATTAGCAGGCAATGCATTGAACCATGAACGAGCTCTATCCTTTAAAGAAAATGGGAATAATCTAAGCTTAACATCATCATCTGAAAAATTCTCATATTTAAAAGTTTGACAAATAGCATGGAAATCATTCAGATGATTATATGGATCTTCATTTTCTAGGCCATAGAATGTTGGGAGACAATTTAGCACACTAGGTTTTAATTCAAAACTCCTAGCAGCTACATTTGGGTATCTTATGCATGATGTGCTCAAGTTAGCTAAGGGACTGAAGTAGTCCTTAAATGGCCTCTCTTGTGGTGCTGGTTGCAAATCCATTTCAAATTTATTTTTAATTGTAACGTGCTTGTGTGTGCGAAGTGTTTTTTCTAATTCAAAGTCTATAGGCTCAAGATTAGGTAATTTTGACCTACGACCATGCATGCAAATGAAAAAAAATGATAACAAAATTAATAAAGATAAATAAGAGGGAGAAATTACAATACTAACCTTATTATGCTGTTACAAATTTGCTATGAAAATAACTCAAGCGCTAGATATAGAAAAGAAAATGCGTGAAACAAATTAAAATAAATTAAGAGGCGGTTGAACCTGCCGATTTCACAAAATAAAAAAAAAATAACATGAAAATTAAATTACAGAAATTTAAAGAAGAGAAGAAAAGAAAAGAAAATAATACCTACTTCAAAATGTAATTTCACTTTTTTTTTCTCTCTTTTTTTTTTTAATAATAATAAATAAAAAAAATATTACAAGGAAACAAATAAAATAAATAAATAAAGAAGAAAAAAAATTCTACAAATTAAAATACTTACCTCCCCGGCAACGGCGCCAAAAACTTGTTGTGCAAATTTTATTGAACTCGCAAGTGCACGAATCTATTGTAGAATAGATTAATGGTGACGAGTGTCGATCCCACGAGGAGGTGGATTTTAATTATGTGTAGAATTAATTTTCTGAGTTGGTGGTTGGATTTATAATGAAAATGATGTAGGCTATCAATTAATTTAAATTAAAGTGGTAGGAATAAACTATTAAAATGAAATGCTTGGATCTCCGGATCTGTACTCAACATGCACCATTGGCTTAATATTCATTATTAGTAACAATTAAATCATGAAGGGGGAACTTCCACTCATCATGAACCACACTCTAATAGATATGGTGCTAAGGGCTTCCCGTGCAAATAAGTAATAACCTTGCCTAGGAGGCGGTTATTCCAAATAGATATCCGACAAGATTATTACTATCCTGCTCTACGAAAAGTCAAAACAACCACATAAATTAAAGGGGAAGGAAAAGTAAATTTACCAAATTAAGCCCATGGAGCATGTTGAGACTTCACCTTCAACCCAAGCTTGAAAGGAAATTAGCCACTCATATTTGAACTAGGGGTAAAATGGGAATTTTATTAAAATACGTAGAAAATACAAGATGGAGATGGAATTACAGAAAATGGAGTCCAAAAATGGATTCGGGGTGTCCACCAGGGGGAGCCCCTTTTATAGATACACCGAGTAAATCATGGCCATCGGATTAAAACAATTTGGGCGCTCGATTGCGCCACGTGGCAAGGGCCTATTGGATGGAACACATCATCAGGGGCCGTTATTCTGTGTATAGGCCAGTACCGTACACACGTTTATTCGATCCACTAATATTCTACCACGTCACCGGTCAACAATTTTGGTTCATAGGATCACGACACGCCATCGATCAACGCCACATCATCGATCGAACGCCACATAAGCGGTCAATGCCACATCATTCGTCCAATCAAATGCCGCCACATCATCGTATAGTGCCACGTCATCGTGCGATGCCACGTCGTCGGCCTCTGATACAAGTGAACAAAGTCGCCGTGAGCGAATAAAGTGTCGTGTAAGATCAGTATATATCAACCGCATCAGTATGTGTGAACAAGATCAGTATATGTGAACAATTACCATTTTTCTTTTTATGCTCCTCCTAAGGTTTTCGACTGTCCTGAGTTCAAAAGTGCTGTCCGTTTTTCCATCTGATCTCTCGTTTATTGTGAAATGACCATGATATCCTCTAAAATACATAAAATACTTAATTAAAATAAAACATACATAATTAAATTACAAGGGACTTAAAGACATAAAAATAGGTATGTTAGTGAGACTTGGAGTGTAAAATGATGATTTTCTCCATTATAAATACACACTTTCTAGTACTCAACAGTTTCTATCTCCCCAGACCACTTGTTGATTTGAACAGTGGGGTATGTGATGTGTAAATGAATGATACTTGGCATATATTTCATCTTCTCATGGATTAAAGTACAATTGGGAAGGGATGATCCAGGATAGTGAAGCCAGAACTTCCTGATTTTTTACTGTTTCTTGATATCTGCATTCCTCCTTTTGATTGAATATGTTCTACCTTGCGAGGTTGATGCCTTATGTACCTAAAATTTAGTAACATTTTGATTTATTGTGCTTTCAAATGATATCATCAAGATCCTAAATTTCTAAACTTAGTAACACATCACCTATGTTCAAATCATGTGTGGATGCTTTCACCTGGTGTGTGCGGTTTCAATACTAATAGTGTCCTTTTGACGCTCTTCATCTCAAGCTTATTTTTTGTCAACATGTTTAATGCAAAAACACAATTTGACTTTTATGGTCAGATTTCTAATCTTTCACTTTTGTGATTTAAAAAAACTTGATAAATGTTTCCTTTATTATTGTTATTATTTTTTTTCCCTAAAATTCCTTGTATGCAGATAACAACAACACATGTTTTTCTTCCTGTAAATGAAGTGTGGTATGGATTCATGTGTTTTATGGGATGAATCAGGGATCAATCTTCTTGTTTTACTCTAATGAGCCTATTTTGCTTCATGCTAATATCTTAATACTACTTGGTTTTAAATCTAGTGCAGTAATAATGATCAGTTAGTGGTGAAATCAGATTTAATGTTTTTATACCTACATAGTTCTTAATTGTTTGCTTCTAGTGAAATGTTAGTGTCATATTCGTTTTTAAATTTTGCTTCTTGGCTTGATTATAGGTTCAACATTCTATATGTCAAGTTCTTTGCCCACACCACACTCAATGGATGATGAAGGCAATTAAATTGAAGGTGAATCAGCTACTAGTGTTACTCATGGTGGGTTGAGACGTAAAAGAAGGTTGAGGTCAATTATATGAGAGCATTTTGAGAGGAAAAAAATCAACAGGATTGATAAGCCTGTGTGCAATTATTGCAAAAATGCATTGGTAGCAAGGAGTACTGATGGAACAAAGCACTTACACGATCATTTAAAAACATGTCAAGTGAAAAAGGAAATAGAGGCCATGGAATTCCCACCGACAAAGAAAGCTACTACTGAAAAAGGGAAGACCGCAGTAGAAACTCATTTTGATCCTGATGTTATAAGGAGAAAAATGGCACGTGCTATTGTCATGCATGAGTATCCTCTGAGTATTGTAGAGCATCAGGGGTTGAGGGATGTTATGTCTACTCTAAATCAATTGTGGAAGCCAGTGTCTCGAAATACCATCAAGAAAGAGATTTTAGACATGTATGAGTGTGAAAGGGCCAAACATATCAGTGTGTTAGAGCTAACTCAAGGTAGAATTGCCATTACAACTGATATGTGGACTGCAGAAAATCAAACAAAGGCATATATGGCAATCACTGCACACTTTATTGATGACGCTTGGGCATTACGGAGCATACTTTTAAGGTAAAATTGTTATTGTTATGATTTTTTTAATTATTAATGATTAATCTGATTTTTTTAATTATTAATGGTCAATCTTATTTTTTTAATTATTAATCCACCATTAATTTCTATTTTTGTATTAGCTTTTGGAAGTGCCTGGTTCTCACACAGGCCAAGTGCTTTGTGATAAGCTGAGGGGTTCATTATTGGAGCTCAACATTGTGCGTAAGTTATCCTCCATAACTATTGACAATGCTTCTACTAATGATTGCATGATTGATTTTATGTTGTTGGCAGTGGATAAAAATGATCTTATTTTGGGTGGACAAAAGTTTCATGTTCGTTGTTGTGCCCACATTCTAAATTTGATTGTAAAGGATGGTTTGAGTGTGATTGGTGATATGATTGCAAACATTCGTGAGAGTGTTATTTTTTGGTCAAGATCAACAAAAAGGAAATCGACATTTGATGAAAATGCACGTAAATTAGGCATTACTTCTGGTAGAAAATTAGTGCAAGACTGTCCAACTAGATGGAATTCTACTTATCTCATGATATGTTCTGCATTGCATTATAAGAATGTTTTTTGTCGATTGAAGAACATTGATGGACAATATAAGTGTTTGCCTAGTGAGCATGATTGGCAATTGACTAGTGCCCTAGAAAATGATTTGAAATGTTTTTATAATTGTACAAAATTGTTTTCTGGTACTAGTTATCCAACATCTAATCTATTTCTACACCATGTGTGTGATATTAGATTGCGCCTGAATGAGTGGGTTTCAACTCCTAACTCCTAAGTATGATGAATTTAGAATCATGGCACAAAAAATGATTGAAAAATTCGATAAGTATTGGCATGACATGAGTGGAATATTGTCTATTGCATGTATCTTTGATCCTGGGTTCAAAATTAAGTTGGTTGAGCATTACTTTTCCATGATTTATGGGGATGATGCTACTTCTCGTGTCCAAATAGTGCATGGTGATTGTCAAAGTATATTGAAAGATTACAAAGCTAGATATGCATCAGGTGCTAGTTCTCCTGGGTATAATAGCTCTAGTTCATTGAGTACTTCTCATTCTATTCCGAGCTCGGGTTCCTATAGGAGTTCAACTGAATGTGCTTCAATGGTGATGACTGCAAGTTTATGTTGAAGGCTTAAATTATTTTGATTTATCATATAAAATTTGATCATTTGTAATTGTGTTGAAGACTTAGAATTATTATCTTTTTATTTATGTGGAGGTTGTTAAAATTTGATCATTTGTAATTTTATTTTTAAATCTTGAGGTTATTAGAACTATTAATTTTTTTTAAACAAAGTGACTGGAATATATTAAAAAATTATTACTTAAAAAAATGGAAATCAGGTTCCCATTTTAATCCCTGCTCAATTCGGGGATTTTTGGCGATATACCCAAACTATCCCCATTTACAATTTTTCGGGTATGGGGCGGGTTCGGGGAATAGCTTCCAAATCGGGTTCGGGTTTGGGGATTCTAATCCCCGCCCCGAACCCGCCCCATTGACATCACTATTTGGCTCTAATAGGAATTACTAAATTTTTAGTTTAATTGTCGTTTTATGATTGGGTGGATTATTTACACTCCCAAAATTACTTTTAAACACTCATACTTTAATAATATTATCTATTATAAAATTATTCATAAATTAAATTACTACTAAGGATATCTATTATAAAAAAAAATATAACATTGTTATTTTAGACACTTATTTAATATTATTTGGCACACTCCATTCAACATTCTATTCTCTTACCTTTAATAAAATATGTGCAACTTTTTTATTTTTCACTTTAGAGTGTGTTTAGCACACTGTACTGTATTATGCTATTTTCTATTATTTTAATGTAAATGTATTACCCTCTATTGCATTAACATTGTATTATATTAATATTGTGTAACATTTAATACTACACTGTACTGTATTAATTTTTAGTTATATTATGTTTAGTATTGCAATGTACTGCATTAATTTCTTTGGTGAAATTTAAATTATACATTTTAAAAATATTATTTATTAGTACTTAGAAAAATATTACTTATAGAAATATAAAATTTTTTTACACTAATTAATACAGACAACTTTTCCCGTTGTATTTAAGTATTAAAAACTACCTTGAAGTCTCTACACATTTAATGCTTACACTCTATTAGATACGTTAAAGTCCATAATACTGAAAAGCTCGATAGACCACTTTTAATTGGGTTTACCCTTATATGACAGTTTACAATATATAATTATTCACATATAAGCCCAACGTTCGATTAAGGATCTAACAATGCTAGATTAAAAAATCTGACAGTAATAGTCCATTTCATCCTTGTTTTTTAACAATAATCTATTTCATCATTACTTTTTAAACAATGACCCCTTTCGTGAATTTATAGTTAGCTTACTACATAATTCATTCAAGGAAAAATAAGATTTTCAATTGAATAAATGCAAACCATTTTAAAATAAAAATCTCACAAATAATTAAATAAAATTTGACTTTCTGCATAAATTTAAAATTTAAGAATTAGCCTGCATGTGTTCATTAATTTTTTTTTAATGAAGTCAACTAAATTTTTTATTAATAATAATAATTTTTTAATCAGAGATCGTTATCCATATTAAATTCAAGGATAAATTAAAATATAAAAAAACATACACTATAATGCATTGTATTTTACTATCTAGCATTTTAAATATATGTTTTTACATCTTTAGTTGTGTTTTTTTATGTAAATGAAGAAGTATGTGTAAATTTTTGGTAAAGTAATAGTACTAATTGATTTTTTTTATTTATTTTGATCGTGTTAAAATTTAAAGACAAGCTAAAGGACAAAAGAAAATCACTCTAGTGTATGTGAAATCTATGTTCTTTTTTATTTTGTCCTAAATATACAATATACATATTATTAACTATTATTATTGTTTATTCATTAAGTTGTCTTTAAATTTTAAATTTATATAAAAAGTCAAATGTTATTTATTTGTGTTTGAGAGTTTTATTTTAAAATAATTTGTATATCCTTAATGAAAAATCCTATTTTACCCTCAATGAATTAAATAATAAATTAATAGTAAATTAATGGAAGGGTATTTTGGGTTATTGTTAAAAAAGTAGAGATAAAATGAGTTATTATTTAAACAGTAAGGATGAAATTGGTTATTACATCAAACCTTAGAGGTGAAAAGGGTTTTTTCCCATTCTATTGTATTCATAATAAAAAAATTAAGAACTGTGTTTATAAATCATGACATAAAAAGAAAATCATTTTCTTATAGTTCAATCCATGTTCACAAATCATTGTCTTTATTTTAAATTCAAAATACTAATGTTCACATATGATTTTCATACTTCTTCACTATCAACACCACACATTTTCTCACATCATTCTATCCAAAACCGCTAAGATTAGTGTTCAACATATCAAATATCACCCCATAAACTTTCTTCCATATCCTTATTTTACAATCAATATAAGGATACGCCTTCAAACCGCTCCCTTGTAAAGATTTTTTTAATTTATTTTCAATACATTTGTAACTTCCAAATTTAAAAATACCATTATTAGCTCAACTACCCTTTGCAACTATTATATTTAAAATGTTCAACATTGCTTCTTCTTTATCTTTTGCCCACGCTCGTCTTGAGCTTGTCTTATTCCCAAAAATATGGCTTGAATCTCTACTCTCCCTTCTTATAAAATAGTTATTATAAAAATTTTGAAACAATTAACTGAAATATAGCAACAATTCAAATATACATCAGTACTACCCAATAAATTTCTAATAACATCAAATATAAGCAAAAGGTTATAGCCTTAGAAACTTTCCCAATGACATCAATATATTAACAAAAGTACAACCTTAGATGCTTTCCTAATAACATCTATATATTAATAAAAGTACAACCTCAGATATTTTCCTAATTACATCTTGTTAACATAAATAATCTTATAATATTGATTTTAATGATAACAAACCTCATATATTATTGATTAAAAATGTTGGAACTATTAATATGAAACAAAATGTTAAAGTTATATTAATTTTTAGACATGTTTAAGAATCTGGATAACTGTTAACTTGAGTCAGAAAATCATTTTCTACAAAATAATCTTATAATATTGATTTTGATGATAACAATCCTTATATATTATTGATTAAAAATGTTGGAGCTATTAATATGAAACAAAATGTTAAAGTTGTATTAATTTTTAGACATGTTTAAGAATCTGGATAACTGTTAACTTGAGTCAGAAAATTATTTTCTACAAAATAATCTTATAATATTGATTTTGATGATAACAAATCTTATATATTATTGATTAAAAATGTTGGAGCTATTAATATGAAACAAAATGTTAAAGTTGCATTAATTTTTAGACATGTTTAAGAATCTGGATAACTGTTAACTTGAGTCAGAAAATCATTTTCTACAAAAGTTGTAAAAATACAGGTTTGAAAATTAATAGTGAACTATTTATTATAAAACGGTGAATTGATAATTTACATAAAGAATTAGTCTTTTTAATCGTAAACTGTTTAGCAAGAACTATTAACTAGACTTGTTTTGTAGGATTCTGGAAATTAACAGTGAACCGATAATTTACAGAAAAGAAATAGTTTCTAATCGTGAACTGTTTAGCAAAAACGGTTAAGCTAAATTTGTTTTGCAGGATTTTGAAAATAAACAACACTCTGATAACTTGAAACAGTGAACCATTTATTTAAAATTTAAACACAACGGTCATTTGGACAAGCCAAAACAGTGAACTAACAATAATAAACGGCAATTTGATTTTTCTCATAAAATCAACAACGGTTAGTTTTTAGCTACAAATATAAAATGGCTCAATTCAATTCAAATTTTATGAGATCTAATAGTTATCATTGAGCTTCTTACTGAGTACATAATCATCATTGAGCTTTAAACTTGTCTTCGTTTCATTGATTCACACTTTGAGCTTTCATTGGCAACTATATACATTGTGTGAGAGAATTCTTTTGTAATTTTTATTTTTGAGTGATTGTAAGTGTTGGGATACACTTGAGTTAAGAGATTGAGGATAATCTCTTATTGTAAATGTCTTTTGACACCTTTGAAGTCAATTGTAAGAGTTATTAAAGCCTTGGAAGCTCGCTTAGTGAAATCTTCAAGCCTAGTGAGTTTGGAGGCTTGCTTAGTGAAATCTTCAAGCATTGTAAGCTTGGAGGAGTGGACAGAGGCAAGGTTGGCCGAACCACTTAAAAATCATGTGTTTGTTCTCTCTTACCCTATCTCTTTATTATTCATTGCTCATTAATTTGTTTATCTTTTAATTTTGTTAATTTATTTTATTTGCATTAAGTTTTAGTTGCTAAATTTATTTAAAACCCAATTCACCCCCCTCTTGGATAACTTAGTTAGCATTTCATTTGATATCAGAGTAAGGTTCTCTTGTTAAAACTTAACCGTCTAAAAGTAAAAGATCCATGGCAACCCAAAATGATTCTAGATTTGGAAAGGACAATCCACTACTAGACCACTATTTTTTTATGGAAGTGATTATCCATATTGGAAAATTAGGATGAGAATTTACCCGCAAGCTTTAGATTATGAAATCTGGGAAATTATTTGTGATAGTCCATTCATGCATACCATTAAAGATGAAGAAAGGGAAGATATTTCAAAACCTTCACATGAATGGAATAAGCTGGAAAAGAGAAAAGATTCTCTAAACTTTAAAGCTATAAATGCCCTATTTTATGTCTTAGATAAGAAAAAGTTTCATAAAGTTTTAAGTTGTTCTAATGCTTATGAGATTTGGAAAAAGCTTGAAGCAGTTTATAAAAGAACAAACTAGGTTAAAGAATCCAAAATCAGTAAATACACTAGACAATACGAATTGTTCCAAATAGAACAAAATAAAAGTTTTTATTTCATGTACACTAGATTTACAGATATTGTGAACACTCTAGGAGCACTTGGTATGACATTTTCAAATAGCGAGAAAGTAAAGAAAATCATTAGGTCATTACTAAAGGAATGGAAACCTAAGAGAATTGCTATTGAGGAAGCCAAATATTTAAATACTTTGTCTATTGATGATTTAATTAGCTCAATTTTTTCTTATAAAGAGAATTTGGCAGCCGAAAGAGGAGATGAAGATAAGAAGAAGAAAAACATTACCTTGAAAGCATAAAAACCAAGAAGTTATCAGGAAAGCGAATTTAAAGATCAAGAAATGGCTATGATAGCCAAAAAATTTAAGAAGTTTTTCAAGAAATTTGGTGAGCAAAGAAAGTTTAGAAACTTGAAGATCCAAAAGGAGAAGAAGAAAGCAATCATATGTTATGAATGTAAGAAGCTTGGCCATATAAAATCAGAATGCCCTCTTCTCAACAAACTTAAAAAGAAAGCCAATGTGGCAACTTGGGATGATAGTGATAAAGAATCAAGTGATGAAGAAAAATCGCAAGAAGTATTAAACCTGACATTTATGGCAATAGGAGAAGATAAACTTGATGAGGTAAATGATCTTTCAATTTATAATGAATTGTATGATGCTTTTAAAGAATTGCATGATGGTATGATAAAAATTAGTAAGAAAAATGCATGTTTCAAGAAGAAAATACTAGATCTTTCAAATGAAAAGGATGCCTTGCAAAAATGTAATGATTTACTAAATGAAAAGATCAAATAACTAGAATTAAATAATGAAATATTGCATGATAGGATTGCATCCTTAAAAGATAAACAAAGTACTTCATATGAGTATCATAAATTACATGTTGATGACTTGATCAAAGAAAATGAAGATCTCAAAAAGAAGAGTAATGAGCTCAATGAGATTGTGTCAAAATTCACACATGTTCAAAAGAACTTAGAAAAATTGCTCGGCTTTAAAAAATGTGTGTTTGATAAATGAGGAATTGGGTATAAGCCTAACTTGAAGCAAAAATATTACAAAAATTCCTTTGTTAAGGCTACCTCTACTAGTAATCATAAACTTATTTGTCATTACTTCAATGGAAATGATCATATGAATTATAGATGTCCTATTAAGAGCAATGCATATTATGAAATTAAATGTGTTTGGGTTCCAAAACGAACCATTGCTAACACTCAAGGACCCAAAAAAGTTTGGGTACCTAAGATTTGAAATTTCCTCGGTAGGGTTCGAAGAAGAAGAAAAATAAATAGTATCTAGATAATGGTTGTTCAAGGCATATGACTGGAAATTATACATGGTTCTTAAGTTTTACCAGGATTGAAAATGGTGGAGATGTCTCATTTCAAGACAACTCAAAGGGAAAGATTCTTGGAATTAGTAATGTCGGTAAAGTTTCCTTAACCTTCATTGAAAATGCATATTTGGTTGAAAATTTGAAATACAATTTGATTACTATTAGTTAATTATGTGATAAAATAAAACTAGATGTGTTATTGAGAATACATGTGATAACAAAGTTTTGTTTATTAGAAATAGATGTGGAAATGTTTATACCATAGACATAGAATGTGTATATACTCATGATAAATATTTTTCCACATTACATAATGATAGTTGGTTATGGCATAGAAGACTAGGTCATACAAGCATGAATTTGATTTAACAGGTTTCCAAAAATGATTTAGTTAAAGGTCTTCCGAAGATTGGTTTTGAAAAGAATATTGAAAAGAATAAAATTTGTGAAAAATGTCAATTTGGAAAACAAATCAAAATTTCTTTCAAAAACAAAAATCATATCTCTACTTGCAAAGCATTTTAACTTGTTTACTTGGATTTGTTTGGATATTTTAGATATGCTAGTCTAAGTGATAAATATTGTGCATTTGTAATTGTGGATGATTATTCTACATATACATGATTATTATTCTTAGCCAATAAGGATTATGCCTTTGATGCATTTAAAGTTTTCTGTAAAAAGGTTCAAAATGAAAAAGGCTATTCTATTATACGCATTTAAAAGCGATCATGGTGGAGAATTTGAAAATCATGCTTTTAAGAGTTTTTGTAATGATTTTGGTATCAAACATCAATTTTAATCACCTAGAACTTCACAAAAAAATGGTGTTGTTGAAAGAAAGAATAGGTCTATTTAAGAGATGGCTAGGACCATGTTGAATGAGAATACATTACCAAAATACTTTTGGTCTGAAGCCATTAATACCGCATGCTATGCCTTGAATCATGTTTTGATTAGACAATTTCTTAATAAAACTCCCTATGAGCTTTGGAAAGATAGAAAACCCAATATTGGTTATTTCAAAGTTTTTGGATGCAAATACTTTATATTGAATACTAAAGATAATCTTGGTAAATTTCATCCAAAATCTGAGGTTGGTATCTTTTTTGGATATTCAAACACTAGCAAACCTTATAGAGTGTATAATAAAAGAACCTTGGTTGTTGAAGAATCAATGCATGTTATGTTTTATAAATCTAACCCTTCTTCTATAGAGAAAGTTGTTGTTGATAAAGATGCAGATGAAGAAGTACAACAAGAAAAATTTTCAAACGCTAAACAAAATGCTTCACCATGTGAGAATCAAGAGGAGCAACGAGAAGAACAAACTAGTATGGAGTAAAATGAAAGTAATTCTCAAACACTCCCTAAGAAGTTGAGGTATGTTTTTGTTACCTTAAAGATTTAATTTTAAGTGATCCCTTATGAGGTATAATCACTAGATCATCACTTAGGCACACATGTGCAAATACTGCATTCATATCTCAAATTGAACCAAAATCCTCTGTGGATGCGGAAAACAACGAATCTTAGATTATAGCAGTGCAACAAGAGTTAAATCAATTTGAGAGAAACAATGGCTGGAAATTAGTTCCTAAACCGGAACATCAATCTGTCGTAGGTAATAAATAGGTTTTTAGGAATAAGATGGATGAATCCTGTGTGGTTGTAAGGAATAAAGCTAAATTAAGAATTCAAGGTTACAACCAAGAAGAAGAAATTGAGCACATGATTTACTCTAAAACAACATAATTTAATGAAAACAAACTAAGATAGATGATTATGCCAAATTTAACTAAAATGCCATAAAAACATGTCAATTACTCTCTAAGTAATCTTGATTTAAATACAAAAGTGCTATTGATAACTCTAATTTCATAAAGTTATCACACTCCTAAACTTAAACCATTACTTGTCCTCAAGTAATGACAACAATGCTAACACTTAATCACACAATCATGTAACATATAACTTAGCTCTGTCATCAAATTTGCAAGGATTTTCCAACCCTCAGATCATACTTCTAATCATGCAAGATTGTAACCGTAGTTTAACTTTAGGCTTAGGCCTCATTCTATCCAAATTGTGTGTGTGTCACTTTGACCAAAGCTAGAGATACTGCAGTATTGCATAGATATTACACAATACTCAATGGTAGAATATATACATTAATGTACAGGGGCAGAAGTCATAATAATTTCCAACTGTGCTACAATAACAATTTTTTTGTTTTTTGCTATCAATCAAAATTCTCTTCAGTATATCATTGATTTTTCATGTGAATGTCTATCACTTGTGATGATGACACCAAATTACTTAACTAATACATGAATCAGAGTTGCTACAACAATTCTTACGACATAATCCTATCTAGAGATACCTTTGACTCAAGCTTGAACATGAGGCTCATAACTAGACCCGGGTACTCAATATCCTAAACAGATGACCTCTTCTTTTTAAAATTTTTTTCTTTTGCCACAACAATACTCATAGCCTTTGTTGCATTTGGACTCAAGATTGCATATGAAGTGCATACTTAGCCCTAGTTACTCAGCAACTTAAATTATTGGAGTAGAATTTATTTCATAACAAACACAGTTTCACAAAATTTTCCCCCAAACTTAAGATGTTTTCTATTTTTTTAACAAACACAGTCTCTACTACAGCAATCTCATAGAACTTGATCAAAGCCTAAGTGTTGAGATAAAAATTCAACCCTCATCTTTAGACTATCTTTAACACTCAATTTATCCTCATTAGGTACTTTAATCAATACACAAATTTCAGATAATAAAGCTTCATACATACATTCACACACATAACAAAACTCGCATAAATAAAAACACATTATAGTCTAACGTAACCCCCCCAAACTTGAGAGGTGTTGTGTCTTCACATGCACAAAAACATTTAAATTCAAACGAAATAGATATGCAAATAAAGAAATAAAATGGCAAAACATGAAAAGCAACAAAATAAAGTCTGAAAAATTAAAGTTTGACAGGGAAACTCCTCTGTTGTTGGCTTTGTTGTTGCAACATGATCTGAAAGGGTTCACTTAAGTTTGGATACACTTCTGAGACGTTTCTTTAGTGACCCTTGTGGAATGGTAGTTGTTTGCTTCTTCTTCTTACTAGTTGTGGTTGGATTAATTAATGATGTGCCAGTAAGCTCTCCAATTTTGGGCTAAGTTAATCATGTCTGCTTGTGGCCACTTTGCTGATTGCTTCCTTGATGGTTACATCAACATCTTATTTCCACTCAGTTTCAAACTCATCCTCCACCACAACCTTTTCTTTGCCTTTACTGACTAGGGGTGGTTGTACAGGCTCTTATTCTTCTTCTGATTCTTCCTCAATTTCCTCTTCTTCAGCCTCTTTTTCTTATTATTCTAACTGTTGATCTTTATCAGATGCTTCCTCTAACTCAATAGCTTCTTCTTCTGCTGTTGTTGTTATTGGAGTAAGCTCCTTTAATGATCCAAAGTTGAATTACTGCAGTAATGAGTTAGGAAAATATGTGTACTTCTTATTCATAAATTGGGTAAACTAATTCTTCTGGGTCTCTAGATGCTGGGGGTATGTTAATAACTTTTGGTTCTCAATTACTTATACCTGGACACATTCTTCAATAGTGGTTATGAGACCCTATATCATTTATTCCAAAGTGGTGAATTGCTCCACCTTAGCAGTAAGAGGTGTTCTAATGGTGCTGCAACACTTATTTATTTAACAATCCTGCACTGTTCTATTAGTAATAGCACTTTCATTTTTAACCCTTTCATCTTTTGCCTCAATTCTTACCCCCGGGTCCTCATAGATGCCAGTTATTAACGATGAAAACAACAAAGCTATAGACTTTTGCTTGCGAAAAGCACATTCTCAAATTTTCTTCTTTATAATTTTCCCTATGTTTATGGGTAACCCTTTCAGAATGACATAAAGAAGGACCAATCTATCTTGGGATACTATGGTGGTGTGGGTTGTGGGCATTAACCTAGATTTTAAAAGCTTTACCAACACATTGGTTACGAGTTTAAGATTAATCCTATTCACTACTCGTCCCTCTTCATTTGCCCATTTACTCCTAGGTATTGTTACAGTTTTAAACACCTCTGCCCATTTCTTAACAGATATATTTTTCACATAACTCGTATATTCACACTCAACAACAGGAAGATCATAGAAAACATTTATAACTCTCGAATCTAAGGGCACTTGGACTTGCCTAAAAAATGTGTTGCGCTGGTCTTGCTGCAGCATATTTGAATAGAATTCCTTGACGATTAGGGCAATTGGGTATTGAGGAAGTGCACAAAATCTACTCCAGCCACGGTTTGTTACAGCCATTTATATACTTCACATTACACCGGTTGCGTCTTTGGGGAAGATGAATTGGTTTTCCTCTAGAATTTTATGAGCTTCCATATACTCCTCGAACTTATCCTCAGCCTGATAACTGTGGAAACACATGGGATATTTAAGTTTAATGGCTCTTGTTTTTAAATATAGGCATTGTTATAACATAAGAGCTATGTTTTCACAAGACCTAATTTAATAATGGATCAAAAGAACACAGTAAAGCTTGATGAGAGAGTTTCATGAGAAGAGTTTGAGTTAAGGTTAAATGTAAAATTGCAACAGTATTGCCCTCATTTATAGTTGTATGAAGAATTAGAATAAAGCAGTTAATAAATGAGATAAATCAAAGAGGAAATTTAAAATTGGAATTAAAATCAAATTTGAAAAAGGAAAAAATAATGATCAAGTCAATCAAGGGATGGGAGATTTCTTTTTCTTATCTGATTGTTGTTCTTTTCATGCCATCTTGACAATTGTCTAATGATAAAAAGCAATTAATGTCATGTTAGTGCTATGGTAAAGCTGAAGCCATAGCAATGAATTAGATACTGTAGCAACTCCTGCCATTTTTTTTTTCAGATTAGTGCAAAAACAAAAATTAAAGAAATCAAATATCATTCAATGACACTGATGAAAATAAAATAAAATAAAATAAAGCAACTAGATAATAAAA
This sequence comes from Luvunga scandens, assembly GCA_030449905.1. Taxonomy (NCBI): domain Eukaryota; kingdom Viridiplantae; phylum Streptophyta; class Magnoliopsida; order Sapindales; family Rutaceae; genus Luvunga; species Luvunga scandens. The sequence goes on along the minus strand of JASUUG010000442.1, from coordinate 950,068 downwards.
TAATATAAGCAACAATAAAAATTCAAAATACTTCCCTTATTGGGTTGCCTTCTAATTAATGCTTGATTTAAGGTTTTTCAACCTCACCTTTCCCTTACTTGCTCAAACTGGATCTTTAAGGAATAAATATTCTCTTAAGTCCAGCATGGCATCATTAGTATAATGTTTAACTCATTGTCCATTTACTATAAACTCCTAACCAGTTTTTTTATCCTTAAGATCCACGGCACCATGAGGATAGAATTTGATATGTTTAAAAAGACCTGACCACCTTGATTTTAGCTTCTTTGGGAAAAGCTTCAATCTCGAATTATAGAGCAAAAGTTGCTATCCTGAAACTAAATTCATTTGCTGAATGAGTTTGTCATGTTATTGTTTTGTTTTCTCCTTGTAAATCCTTGCATTTTCACAGGAAAACAACCTTAACTCTTCTAGTTCACATAATTAAAGCTTCCTACACTCTGCTGCAGCATGCAGTTCCATGTTAAGTTGTTTTAGTACCCAGTATACCTTATATTCTAACTTTAATGGCAAATAATAAGTTTTGCCATAGACAATTCTGTATAGTGACATACTAAGTGGTGTTTTATAGGTTGTACTGTTGGATTATAAAGCATTATGTAATCTCAAGAACCAATCTTTTCTAGTAAGGTTCACCATTTTTTCTAAAATCCTTTTGATTTCTCAATTGGACACTTCTGCCTAACCATTTGATTGAGGATGGTATGTTGTAGTAATCTTATGCTTGATTCCATATTTAACCAATGCTGCAGTAAATATCTTGTTGCAAAAGTGAGTGCCTTCATTACTAATGATGGCTCTAAGTGTTCTAAACCTTGAGAAAATATTCTTTTGAAGGAATTTTACCATGACTTTGGCATCATTTGTGGGTAATGTTGTAGCCTCTACCTATTTAGACACATAATCCACAACTACCAAAATATATAGATTGTCAAACGAAATAGAAATTGTCCCATGAAGTCTACCCCTCTTACATAAAAAAGCTTCATTTCTAAAATGTTGGCGAATGGCATCTTATATTTTTGAAAGATGTTTTATGTTCTTGACACCTATCATAACACTTAACAAACTCATAAGCATCTTTAAAGATAGAGGGCCAGTAATAACCTGCTTGTAACACTTTTGCTACTATTCTATGGCTTCCAAAATGACCTTCGTATACTGTAGCATGACATGCCTGCAATATGTTTGGAATTTCTTCATCAGGCACATATCTTCATATGATCTAATCTGAACATATCTTCTATAAGTAAAGATCATCTCATTGATAATTTCTGACATCACAAAGAAACTTCTTCTTCTACTGGTAAGTTAAGTCAGGTGACAGCAGTCCACTTATTAAATAGTTAGCAAAGTTTGCATACCATAAGAATCGTGACTACTGCAACAATTGTGTATGCTGAAGCATCAATAGCTACTCATTAGGAAAGGTTTTTGTGATGACTTGTTTGGTCTGGGTGCTTGCATCTGCCTCTAATCTTGATAGATGATCTACCACTTGATTTTTCGTCTCTTTTCTATCCTTTATCTCCAAATTAAACTCTTACAATAAAAGAATCAATCTAATTAATCTTGTTTTGAAATTTTTCTTAGAGATTAAGTATTTTATTGCCGAATGATCTATATAGAATGTCACCTTAGTGCCAATTAAATCCGCCTTAAATTTATCGAATGCAAACACAACGTCCAACAACTCTTTCTCCGTGATTGTGTAGTTGAGCTAAGCATCTGCTAGTGTCTTGTTAGTATAATAAATTGAGTGAAAGATCTTGTTCTTCCTTTACCCTAACACTACTCTAACAGAGTGGTCACTAGCATCGTACATTAACTCAAAAGGGATGCTCCAGTCTAGTACTACAACAATGGGTGCTGTAACAAGGGCTTTGTTTTATTTTTGAAAGGTCTTTAGACAATTTTCATCAAATTTGAAGGGTCTATCATGCTCAAACAACATCCGTAAGGGCTTAGCTATCTTTCCTTAATGAATCTCCTATAGAAGCCCGCATGGCGCAAAAAACTTCTTATGCCCTTCACTGAGGTATGTGGCGGGAGTTTATCAATAATCTCTCTTTTTGCCTTATCCACCTCAATGCCCTTTCTAGATACTTTGTGGCCTAAAACTATCCATTCTTGCATCATAAAGTGACACTTTTCCCAATTGATAACTAGGTTTATCTCCTTACAACTTTTAAGTATATTTTCTAAGTTGTGTAAGCAGTCCTCATATGATTCTTTAAGACTGAAAAGTCATCCATAAATATCTCAAATGTTTGCTCCACCATGTTTATGAAAATTACCATCATGTACCTTTGAAATGTTGTTAAAGCATTGCAAAAGCCAAATGGCATCCTCCTAAATGCAAAGGTGCAATAAAGACAAGTGAATATTGTCTTCTCCTAATCCTCTGATGCTATAGTAATCTGGTTGTAACCTAAATACCCGTCCAAGAAGAAATAATACCCATTTTCTACAAGTCTGTCCAGCATCTGATCTATGAAAGGCAATAGAAAATGATCATGTTTTGTAGCATTGTTTAGTTTCTTATAATCCATGCAAACTCTCCAACCTGTGACTGTTCTTGTATATATGAGTTCATTCTTTTCGTTTGCTATAACAATCACTCAACCTTTCTTGGGTACACACTATACTGGGCTTACCAACGAACTATCTAATATGGAGTATATGATTCCAGCATCCAGCCATTTGATAATCTCCTTCTTCACAACCTCTTTCATGATGGGATTTAACCTTCTCCATTGCTTTATTAAGTTGTTATAGCCTTCTTTCAGTAAAATTTTATGCATACAAATGGATAGGCTGATTTCTTTAATGTCTGCCATTGTCCAGCCAATTGCCTTCTTATGTTTCCCCAGCACTTTTACTAAGCTCTTCTCCTGACTTGTATCCAAAAAAGATGAAATAATTACTGAAAATGTGTTATTGTCACTAAGATATGCATATTTTAAATGAGAGGGCAAAAGTTTTAATTCTAATACTGGTGGAGACTCTACAGACAGTACAGAAGGTTTTACTTCTTTGTTTGATAGATCTAAAGATTCAAAATATCTATCTACTCTAAATGGTTACTTCTCGCCTAGCCATGCTATGTCAACTACGTTAGGATCTCCATCATCAAATGTTTCAGCATCAAATTGCATGTTACTGTAATAACTATCTACCTATTCAGCTATAACTAGATCCACCATACTAATAAAATTGCAATCTTCAATTTTATTGGGACTCTTCATTGTATCTAACACGTTAAAGGTAACTTGCTGGTTATTAACCCTCATTGTCAATTCTCCTTTTTTCACATCAATAAGAGTCTTTCCCGTGGCCAAGAAAGGTTTTCCTAAGATGATTAGTACCTCTTTGTCTGCCTCAAAGTCCAGCACAATGAAATCTATGGGAAAAATGAATTTATCCACCTTCACCAATACATCTTCAATCTTCCCTTATGGAAAAGCATGAGATCTTTCAAGTTGTAAGGTCACTGTTGTCGACTTACACTCACCAACTCCCAACTACTTAAACATTGATAATGACATAAGATTGATTTTAGCCCTCAAATCACAAAATGTCTTTCCACTGTATTTGGTTCCTATGGAACAAAGAATTATAAAGCTTCCTTGATCTTTCAGTTTTTTATGTATTTTGTTTTGAAGCATGTGGCTACACTCTTGTGTTAGAGTAACCGTTTCGAATTCTCCTAGCTTTCTTTTTTTTACTAAACTATTTTTCAAAAACTTCACATAATTATGCATTTGTTCTAGAGCTTCTACAAATGGTATATTGATATGGAGCTGCTTCAACACCTTTAGAAATTTGCTGAATTGTTTGTCTTGCTTTTACTTTTGAAATCTCTACAAGAATGGTGAGGGATGTCTAAATGACTGTGTTGTAGTAGATTGTACAAGTTGTTTTTCACTTACTTTGCTTTCTTTTGTTGTAGATGACATTGCATTATCTTTCGTAACAGGTGGTGAATTATCTATTGTTGCAGGTACTACAACTTTACTGCTCTCACCAGTGTGTTGATTAGTAAAAGAAATAGACTCTTTTTTATTCTAAATTTCTTCTTGAGTTTAAAATGGCTTATTTCTCCTATTTGGGATGCCTATTGGAATGTACATATCCTTTCTAAACCTCAGATTGATCATCTTGCATTGTTCTTTTCTTTCTTTTCTTGGATCCTTTGTGCTGCTTAGTAAACTTTCCTGAGGTTTATTGTTGAAGGCAGTAGCAAATTGTCCAACTTAATACTCTAAGTTTCTTAATAACACGGCTTGGCTTTGGACGACTGCTTCATTCTTTACAATATACTCTTTAATTAAGGCTTCAAAAGAACTGATTTGGTCATTACTAGTAATTTTTTATCCTTGATTTTGCTGGTGAAATCCAGGTGATTGAACAGATCTGTTTTGTCCACTTGTTATTGTAGCATGCTGATTTTGATTCCCACATAATTTACTAAAGCTGGATCCCTGAGGCAATTATCAAATAAATGCCACTTTCCACAATAGACACATGACACTTCTGCAACTTGATTAACTGTTGCTGGAGCAATGGTAAGAGTCTTTACTTTGTTTGTTAATGATGTTACTTGTACTAATAAGGCTGTTAGGGCATCCACATTATGCACTCCGCTGCACCTATTGTTGCAACTTGCCTAGTCGATGGCCATTGATAATTATTGTTGGTTATTCTCTCTAAATTTCATACGCCTGATTATAGGATTTGGATAATAAAGCTCTATTTGCTGAAGCATCCACTATCAATCTTGTGCTTGAGTTAAGACCATTATAAAAAGTTTCTAGCTATATATAGCAAGAAATACCATCATAAAGACATCTTCTAAGCAACTTTTTAAACCTTTTCTATGCATCATACAAACTCTCATCTTCCAATTGATGGAAAAACGTGATCTTATTTCTCAAATTTGTATTCTTAGTGGGTAAGAAATATTTCATCAAAAACGTATCAGCCAAGTCATTCCATGTAGTAATGGAGTTTGGTGGTAAAGAATTCAGCCATGCCCTTGTTCTGTCCCTCAAAGAAAATGAAAAAAGTTTTAGTCTCACTGCTTCCTGTGATGCTCCAACAATTTTAAAAGTATCACTAACCTCCAAAAATAATTTGAGATGAAGGTGAGGATCTTCTGATAACAGTCCATTGAACTGACTGACGGTTTGTAACATTTGAAACATCACTGGTTTTAACTTAAAGTTATTTGCTTGAACTTCAGGTCTAATTATTTATGGACGTACGGCTTGAAAAGTCAACACAGCATAATCTTGAATGGCTTTATCTTTGTCATCTGCCATATGAATGATATTGTTTCTTGGTTGCCAAAAACCATGCTGTCTATTCTGAACTCCTTGCGTATTCAATGGTTGCAATTCTTCTTAGTTGTTCAAATCTTCCATGTCTTGTAAATCATCCATTGCTACAACATCTTTTAAATTTCTTTGCTCTCTTCTTAATCTCCTAATAGTTCTTTCAATTTCTGGATCAAAGTAGAACTCAATCTGTTTGTCTTTGTTCATGCAATGTTTATTTAAACAATCTAGCAACACAAAAAAATATTAAATAATAACTTAAATAAGCACCACAAAAATTTATTATAATAAACAACCAATCCCTGGCAACGACTCCTAAAACTTATTGTAGTGTGGATTTAATCTCTTATAAAATAGGTGTCAGTGCACAAGTGTACACAACAAGTAATATAATAACAAGTATTCGAGTATCATCTTCACAAAAATGATGCTATCAGAGTTGCTACAACAATTAATATTGTGCAAATTCAATTAAATTTAACTCTTTTGCCAACTAATTAAATTAAGTAATAAAAAAAAAGGAAATGAAATGCAATAAAAATAAATTTTCACGTCTCACACAAAAATATAACCACTAGGAATAATGTAGTTAAGTGAATCAACTCACTTAATGGCATTAACTGTTTTTCTGTTACAATACCGTTGTTGCAACAATTAGTAAAGCACTGGGCAGAACTCTAATGCATCTTCAACTATCGCCTATTGGAATTCTTATATCTATATGTAACCTAACAATGAACAATTGTTATGCCAATACAAGATATAGTATTATATGCTCAAGGTTTCTAATACCTTATAAGGTGAATCCTTATGTCTAGTTCATCACTAGTTTTAGATTAAACACAACCCTATTTAAATTGACTTAACCCAACTTGAGAAACCTAATCTAAAGTCAAGTATTGTTCTGATATAATCCACTAAAACAAGTCTTTTTTAGGCTATCTCTTAGCTAGTATCACTAAATGGGTGGTCAACCGAAATAGTAAATTAATATAAGTATTATAAAAATAAAATGTTATAGTAATCATGCAACAACATATAAAATTCAGTCAATTAACCATCAAGCTTGTTTATCACTCAACGAAAAATAAATTTAGTTCATAATTTGTGATAAAACAGAAATAAAAATAAAAATATACAGAATCATAAATCAAAGAAAACAAGTATAATAGAGATAGGAACAAGTGGCCCTTCTAGATTCTTGATTTTCTTCTTCTTCTCTCCTGCAATCTTCTTGTCAGCCTTGAAATTTTCCTTTTTCTTCCCTGTTCTCTTTTCTTTTCTTCGCTATTTCTTGCGGTTGATAGCCCTCTCCCTCTCTCTTGAGTGTGTGCTTCTTTTATAATTGAAAACTATGGCAATTAAACGTCTAGGGCGTTTATCTTCCAGATTTAAAAACTACAAATGGTGTTTTTTTCTTCTGAGATACGCCCAAAATTTTCTCTTTTGTTGTTCCAGGAATGCTATAGCAATAGGTGTTACAGCAACAGCTACAACATCTGCACAATTCTAAATTTGTTTTCATTTTTCTGTAGCCAAGCCCATTGCCTGGCATTCTTTTCTTGAAAATTACACTTCCAGTTGCCTATAATTAAGCACATGATCTAAGCACACAATTTATTCTAGAATAACATAATTTATTGAAAATAAACTAAAATAGATGATTATGCAAAATTTAACTGAAATGCCATAAAAACATGTCAATTACTCTCTAAGTAGTCATGATTTAAGTCTAAAAGTGTTATTGATAACTCTCATTTCATAAAGTTATCGTTAGCTATCGAGAATTTTTCGTTATTTGAATGGAACTATAGATCTTAGCCTTTGGTATCCTAGAGAAATTCACATAGATTTTACTTGTTATTCGGATGCTGACTTTGCTGGTTACAAGGTTGATAGGAAGAGTACTAGTGGAACTTGTCACTTTCTAGGTCACTCACATGTCTCTTAGTTTAGTAAGAAACAAAACTCAATTGCACTTTTTACCACCGAGGATAAATATATTGCAGTCGGTAGTTATTGTGCACAAGTACTTTGGATGAAACAAATCCTTAAAGACTATGTTATCAATCTTGATTATATACCTATCATGTGTGACAATACTAGTGCCATAAACCTATCCAAGAATCCTATACAACACTCTAGGACCAAGTATATTGAGATAAGACATCATTTCTTGAGAGATCATGTTTAAAAAGGAGATATTTCATTAAATTTTATTTCAACCAAAAAACAACTTATTGATATTTTTACTAAATCTCTTGGTGAAAAACAATTTGCTAAAATTAGGCATGAGCTTGGAATGATAAATGGTCCACAATAGCATTGCTTTATACAATATCTAATTCATTTTTGCTTTCCATAATATGATTATTTATTTGAATTAGATGTTTTAAATTGTGTAAATTTATTAATCATCCATTATATTGGTCTTTAAAGACATTTTTTTTATCAATAAGATGGTTTAGAAATGTATTAAGTATTGGCCAAAGATTAAAACAAATGTGCGAAATCATAGTCAAAATAAATGAATTATCATTTGAGAATAAACGATGTACCGTTTAATTATAAAAACATAAGAATAATTGTTGAACATTATCAGTTCACCATGAAGTGCCTAACAGTTAACTGATTAAAAACGGAGAGGTTGCTTTGTTAAACGGTGACAAACTTACTTTATGATAGCTCTCTGGAAATTATCAATGAATCATTTGAGGAAAACGGCTCGCCATTTTTGTACGATATAAATTGTTCTAGTTCTTCTTCTTCACTTTCATTTACTCTCTCACCATTTTCTCTTTAAACTGCGAACCCTAAGCTCTATCTCTCTAAAATCTTTCATTTTTCTTACAATTTCTTACAAAATTAAGCCCATAGAAACCTTTCTAAACATCCTTAGAATAGTTTTATCAAGCCAAAACACAAAATCAAGCCTCAAATCAAAAATCCCAAATCAAAACCATAGAGTCAGCCGAACGGTTTTCCTCAGTTTTGGATCAACTTTTACCATTTTTTGATCAGATTAAGAACCTTAATCACTTTCTATACCCTCCATTGTCCTTTTAATCAGTTTAACTCATTCCATTTTCGTCATTTCTTAAAAATCCAAATTTTCCTAGTTGAACAATGGCTGAATTTTCACGGGCTGGTCGTAAGAGAAAATCTGTTCCTCGTAGGAATCTGATACCACCTAGGGAGACCTCAGAATTCGAGAGAATTCATTTTCCCACTACTCCTCTAGCCAAATGCTTCGAAACCCGCTTTATGGGTTGTAAGGTAATAGACTCTTACTATGTGGATTTGGATGACTTTAAGGATTTGATTGTATGTGGTAAAAGTGCGAAAGATATGTTGTTGCCTTGGGAGTTTACATTAGACATTGAGGAAAAGGTTTATCCTAATCTAATCGTGTCTTTTACCCGAATATGGAAATTTGCGCAAATAGGCTCAATAGGATAATCACACATGTAAGAGGAGTTCCTATTGAATTTGATGTTGAGGATTTGAACAATATTTTGGGAATTTTGAATTCTAGCCACGAAATTTATACTTCTCAGAAAGAGCTCTCATTTGTCGATTTTGTCCATCATCATGGGGTTAGGAATATTTGTAGGCGCCAGGATCTTATTAATGAGATTTGTGCTCTCCCCTTTAGGTCACAACTGTTACCTTTACAAGTTAGGTTTCTTCACACCATTTTATATTATATTGTTACTCCTAGGATTAGCGATTATCCGCTTATTTCCAAATTCTTATTTATGTCTAAAAAACTCCATACGACCTAAGATTAATCAATTTTAAAGACTCCAACACCCGTTAATTTAGTTTGCTATCATTAACAATTTGTCTTGTGATAATTTATTAAAATTATTAGTAGCTACATGAATTTCGAGTCAGAAATTACTAATACTATGATGCTGGTTAATTAGACATAAAAAATCTACAAAATAACGGTATTAGCAGTTAAAAGAGTAAAATTTAGTTTTGCATCTATTAGTAATCAAATCGAAGATCTTTAAGCTATAACTTTAGATAAGTAAATAAATAGTAAAAATTAAAGTAAATTAGCTAGAAACCGTTGATACTATATTGTTTTAACATATGGTGCATATAGAAATCTAAAAAATTTAAGTGAAAAATCTATCCCCTCGGCCGTTGAAGCTTTAGGCTCTCTTCCTTTCTCTCTCGCTTTATCTCTCTCTCTCTCAAAAGCCAATGCCATCCTTAAGCTAAAATATCCTTTAAAAAAAACCCTAGAAAGTGTTGTGAAGAATTTAGGCAAAGTTAGGGCTTGAAAGTCCAAACCAGTGTTGTCGTAACTCTTTATTTCTTCTTTATTCTCATTATTTAAGTGTTTATGTGTTAATTGGTTGATGTTTATTGAGTGTGGATGAGGTCTTGTACTTGTTTGGAAATCTAAGGTTTTTGTTGTTTATAATCCAATTTAATATTTAATAAAATAAATAAATAAATTGTAGTACTATAGGTCTAATTCAATTTATTAATTAAGAGAATGATTACAATCGGCAATTATACCAATTGGACTCATCCTATCTAGAAAATAACTTCTTGTTGGTCTCATGAAACAAAAACGATTCAGGCTTTTTCTTTTTTAAGTTAAAAGGCTCATCAACATCATTTGTAATAGGATGCAACTGTATCAAACCAACCACTAACTAGTACAAAATTGGTCAATAATGATGGTTTTAATCAACATAAGATGATGGTTTTAAAAACCATAATCTTGAGTACACTTTTTATGAAGGTTCACAAACCATCAATAAATGTTGGTTATTTTCCAAAACAGTCATTAGTTGTAGTAACTATATATGTTATCATGACAGTTGTTTCATACAATATTCATTAAAGATTTACATTTAATGACGGTTGTTTCATACAACCATTATTAAAAATATATATTGAATAACGGTTGCTTCATACAATCATCAATAAAAGTATACTTTCAATGACAGTTCTTTTCAAATAACCGTCATCTTTGTTGTTCATTATTTTTAAAAATATAAATACGACAATTTTAAAACCATTTCAAGCCCTTATTTTAATTCTAATTTGCTATTAAATTCTTTGCAATTATTTTCACAAATGTTTCATATGCAAAAAGATAGATCTACAAAAAGCTCTAACAATAATTAAACTTTAACAAAATACCAATTAGCTTTTACATCAAAATTTTCACAACTCTTTAATATCTAATAATGAATCTACTAGCAATCAACAAAATGGCGTGTGAGTACATCTAATTTCTCATTAAGTCTTGAATTGCAAACAAACCTCACCACCATTAGCAATCTATGTCATTGTTACAAAGAATAAAGTGGAAGTCATAAAAATTATATCATTTTGGAGACTTAAGTCGTAGATCAAAACTTTAAAGGCCAAATCATTATTAATTAACAAACTTACCTCAAATTTATCAACCATTTGTTTCTGTAGTAACAAGTTGTTGTGTTATACATATGGACCATCTACATTTAACTTTATGGATCTCTCCTTGAGTGTAATTTTCAATTCTATAAAACTAAAAAATAAGAAATATATTAATTATGCAATTCCAAACTACAAAAATAAGTATTTGATAATAAATAACTATACATTTTCTTAAATAGAGACGATCAAAAGTTTTAAAGTGCATCATCCTTATGACATCCAACACGTATTCAAAATAAAAATATGAGGCTTGTAGTTAATTTTACTAACTCTTAACCAAAGAATTAATAGCATCCTTGGATATTGCCTAGCAAAAACTGTACCTGCTTATTATATATATATATATATATATATAAGATTGTGCAATTTTTCTTTATTCTTATGGTTATTAGGCCAAAAAAAGAATAGCAGCAAAAACAAGCAGTCTTACAGTAAAATTTTGCTTTCTTTGACTGTATAACAGTAACAAAAACAGCAATAAAACTACATAACTAAAGAAATGAATACATCAAAGCATTCTTTTCAAAAGAATCTAAATAATTTGATTATCAAAATATAAAGTGCAATCTTTACAATTATCTAGTTAACACCAAACCCTGCAAATATGTCTTAGAATTAAACTATAACTCAAATTCTAAATCACAAATTACAGGTATAGCAATTTAGAATTAAAATAGCTCCCTTTTCCTACCATATGTTACAAATATGAAAAAGATGAGAAGAGAAGAGAGATTTCAATGTGAAATTGTCCAGCTTCGTACGATAAAAGTGAATGATGAGACATTTCATTTAAAAGCTTAAGGACTCTAATCTTTTTAAGTAAATATTAAGCTTCTGAGTATGAGAAACCTGCCATCCTATTTTTCTTTCTTATCTTTCCAGGAAATCACTAGCTCTCTGAACTAGTTTAGCTGCCTTGTAAAATGACAAATAATCTTTTCTCTCACGGGAAAAATAATTTGCATTAACTTGTATTAAAGCAGACACAATTATATATATTCAAATCCATAAGAAAATATTTCCAATAGCAAACTTGAACTACTGCAGCCAATATTGTTGTATTTAAATATATTCAAAGGCAAGCCTACTTTAAACACAGTGTAAAGAGCTAATTGGTCCATGGAGCGGCAAGGAAGTGAAGTTTACTTGGTCATGTTTTAATACAAGTTAAAGGTAACTCCAATTAGCGAACACAAGCAACCTTAATACAAATAATAACATGGCTGGATAGCATTATCCCTCTCTATTGACATGGCAACTAATCTTTAGACTCATTTGTTAGTATTTTGTAAATACTTTGTAATCACTGCCAACAAAAATAAAAGAGCCTAAAGAAATATTGCAATCTACTGAAAATAGAAGCTATTTCGATCTTTGTCCCGATATGTTCTACACTACACCATGTAAAACATGGAAGGAAAATAAGAGACAAAACTCCAATTAAGTGAAAAATACTGAATACCAGCATTTCATGTGATTCTTAATATGTACATCTAATCAGTTCAACTCTGTAATGCCAAAATTAAACTATAAATTAAAACCAATTGAATAAAAATGGATACTTCAAGAACATGCCTTCACAAAGGAAATAAGAAAAACACATCACAAAAGATTAACATTCTACATGTTTCCAAGACGCCATAAAGCTTCAAGGCTCCTAGAAACCTATTATGTTTCTCTTTTGTCCATCGTTCATGTTGCTTCCTTGTCTGCCATTACCCAAAATTCGCAATTCATATATTTTATCCTTAACAGCTATTTCATATCACCAAAAAAAAATTTAAAAAATAAATAAAGAAGAAGAAGAAGAGATAGAAAATATAACAGTAATCAAAGGTTTCTACCTAATGTAGGTCCATAACCCTCAAACCCGAGCCTTAACCCTAACCCTCAAAATCTATCACAATCCCACCAAAATCAAAGAGATTAGCCCTAAACATGCTCAAACCCTAACCCTTAGAATCAAACATAATGCCACCAAAATTGAAGCGTTTACCTGCAATGACCATGGAGAAGAGCAAAGAAGCGATAACAAGTAGGCCCAAGAGAGTGAATAGAGCGGAATAAGCCAGCGAACGGGTCTAAGAAAGTGAAGTGAGCGCAATGGCAAGTAAGATTGATCAATTTCAAGCAAAATAAAGAGAGCTTAAGAAAAAGGAAGAGTCGGGAGAGACTGAAGATATGAAGAGAGTGCCTTTTCAAGTGTTAGAAGATAAGAGAAAATCATGTTTTAACATGATTTTTTTTAATATTAACCGCCATTAATTAATTAAAAAAATTAATATCTCCAGTAATCACCTTTTTTTTTTTAAAACGGTCATCGTAGGATATAAATTTATGACTGTTGTTCAAATAACGGTGATTAAATATTTTTCGTGACTGTTCTTAAAAATAACAGTCATCATACATGGGTCGTTAATTTACATTTTTATACTAGTGACTTTTAATGACTGTTTTCAAATATAATACTCATTAAAAATAAAAGCATGACATTTAATGATAGTTATATAATAGAATTGTCATTATAAACCTTAAACTTTCAATGAGTATTTTTATAAATAATCGTGATTAAAAGTAAAATTGTATTTTAGCTCACATTTAATCATAGTTATATAATAGAACTAACATTATAAATTTCAAACTTTTAATAACTGTTTTTATAAATAATCATCATTAAAAAAAAAATTATATTTTAGAGCAACATTTAATGACGATTATATAATAAAGCCATCATTGTAAATATTAAATATTATGACCATTTATATAATAATAGTTATCAAATATTTTTAATGACGGTTGTTAATAAAAACCGTCATAACTTATGGTTCATTATTTTACTTTTTTGTAGTAGTGATAGAATAAACAATTTTTAAAGGATTCAATTACAGAACAAGCCAAAGAAGTCTAAATGGATGTCAAAATTAAAAAAAAAAGAAAAAGAGTAAAGAAAAAGAAGGAAATAGAAGAAGTAAACTTACATTTAAAAGCTTCTCAGGAGTAGACTCCTCAGTATCGCTTTATTTCTCCTCACTCTCCTTATAAAAAGAAAATTCAGCTTCCTCATATGCAATAATATTTGTTTGTACATCTAAATAAGTTTCCTCAATTTGCCTGTATCTGTCTCTGCAGAAGTTTCCTCATCAAAACGCACGAGACTTTCTCCAAAAGAAGTCTTTCTTTGGAAAGAAGGATTTCTCTTTGAAAAGAAGAAAAAGTAGATGAAAACTTGAGCATAGGAGTTATAAACAAGGATGGCAAGTGTAAATTCATAATTATCCACAATGCATACAGCTATATTCATATACAGTTTTAAATATTGAATATGAATATAGATTTTATTCAATGGATATGATAGATGTCAATGGGCATTAAATTTATATTTTTAAATTAATTAATAATATTTTACATTAAGATAACTCTTATTTACCTTTATTTATATTTCTTAAAATCGTTAATTTTAAAAGCTAATTAAAATCATTTTGAATAAAAATATAATAGTAGAATAAATATAACTAGATTTACTATTTTGTCATTGACAATGGAAAAAGTTGGCAGATGATGATAAATCCAGTACTATTGAACTTGAAATTTGGCGTTTCGTATTGAATTTTTTAGCAAAAAGTAACTGACGGTGGTGGAAAACCATCCAAAAGTATGACGAAAACTCAATGTCACCGATTAACGATGATACGGTTAGCTGAACCGCCATCTCAGTCATATTCAGTGGGTTCTGATGAGTTTGATGGATGTGTTAGTGCATCTCAACGATTCGCCGTTAGTCAGTGATGGGATGTTGCCGCCAATCATTGGGTGGCGTTTACGCCACCATCAATTTCTTTTTGCACAAAAAAAAAAAGAAATTAGTACCACTGGTAGATCGTGAAATTTTGAGTCAGATTGCATGGTACCGGATTCGTCGTCATTTGGTCAATTTTTCTGTCACTAGCAGCAGTGTTGGCAGCAACAGAGCCATAACGCCAGCATTCATTTTTTTAGAAAAAAAAAGTTAATTATTTTATTGGTAATATATTTTCTAAATTTTGTAAAAATAAAATATTTCTATAGTTTTATTGGGAAGATATATTTAAGAATAAATATTTTTATTTAAAATATTTTATATTAATTCTTTTTTAATCTAAAAATATATAAAAAATAAATTGAATATTGGATATCCATCTAATATTAATATCCATTTAACATCTAATTAGATATTTTAAGAAATAACCATAACTATGTTCAAAAGATTTTGGATAGATATTATTCAGTCTAATTAGACTGGATACATGGATGTCCAACTTGGATAGAGCAGCTTGCCATCACTAGATACGAAGCAAATCCTTTTAACCTTGGAAGGAGTAGAAACGGGGGTCTTAGCAAGGGAAACCTCTTATGGACTTGTGAGGAGTCTGTCTGGCAGGCATTTTGGAAGGAGAAACATTTTAGGAGTGCTCTTTTTAGCAGAAGGAGCAGACTTGGTCTCTACAAAGCCCACAACTTGCTCAACATCCCCATATATCTCAGTATATGGAGCCTTGTACTTCTCAACATATGAGAAAGTAGATTTGGAGTCGACCTTCAACCTCGATTGATAAATATTGAAAGATATTGAAAGATATAGGGATTCGATTTAACTTTGACCCTTTATAGAAAGAATATAAAGACATTTACATTATTCTTCCACAACATGGGCTGATCAAGAACTATGCCATGGTATAGAAAACGAACAACACTTACAACCTTTTTATCCAAACCGGTGAAGTCTTGGAGCTTTGATTGTAGTAGTCTTTCAACAAAATCTTAATCATGCCACGAGTTGGAGGGAGGCAAACATCTTGATCCTAACCAAATTACCTTTTCATGCAATTAGGCAAGTACAAAACAGCATCATAGGAAACCCCCCCCCCC
The DNA here is from genome assembly GCA_030449905.1 of Luvunga scandens. Lineage (NCBI taxonomy): Eukaryota > Viridiplantae > Streptophyta > Magnoliopsida > Sapindales > Rutaceae > Luvunga > Luvunga scandens. The sequence goes on along the minus strand of JASUUG010000442.1, from coordinate 934,355 downwards.
TTTGGGATAGGGCAAGGATAGGGCAAGTAACCATTATGAATGGTTGAGTAATATTCAAAGCTCACCAATATCTCGTCCTGCGTAATTGGAAATGACATCAATCCATCATTCTCCACTCTAGAACAGAACTTGGGCGCCTCAAATCCTATTCCACAGTCAACACAAGGCTTGAACTTAAAATTTTCTTCATTATCCAGCAAAGAATAAAGTTTTACGCTATGAAACTTCTTACTAATCCACCTCCTGCACAAAGGCATCTTGATACTTGATAGAATCAAACCTTCCTCAACCTTGGACTCAAGATTCCTCTTGCAAATTTCTTCTAAAGATACAGAATTAGAAGAATACCCACTTATCATATATCCACCATGTCGATATCTTCAACATTAGATGACAACAACTCTCAAACCAAACAATATCAATTTCTTTCATGGTATCAGAGCCATCCATGGCTAGTTCCAGTACAACTAATCAAAATCATTCAAATGTTAATTCACTTCAAGTTTCACAAACTTCATTTACTTTTGCTGCAACAGTAAAACTTGATCGATCTAATTTTCTCCTCTGGTGAAAACAAGTGTTAACTTCAATCAGAGGAAATAGACTTGAAGGTTTAATCTCAGGAGATCAAAATATTCTAGATCAATATCTTTCTCAATCACGAGATGATGGATCTGTGGAGCAAGTTGAAAATTCAGCTTATGGTAATTGGAGAGCATAAGATCGAACTCTGCTGAGTTGGTTTCTTTCAACGATCAGTGAAGGTATTTTAAGCTCAATTCTTAGCTATGACACTTCCTTTGATGTTTGGAGATCAATTGAAAAATAATTTGGAGTGCAATCTGAAGCAAAGATAATGCAACTTCGATATGAATTGGATACTTTGAGAAAAGAATCAATGACTATTGAAGAATATTGTTCAAAAATGAAAACACTTGCTAATAAACATGCATGTGCTGGTGATAACATAACTGAAAAGTTTTGCTGATAAGGACACTTAATGGATTAGGATCTGGTTATTTAGATCTGGCTTCAATAATCACAGCTAACAAAATGAGTGATGATCATGCATATGCATTATTGTTAACACATGAAGCTAGACTGGAACAAAATCAGAATCCTCAGTGCTTGTTTAATGCAAACTATTCACATATTAAAGGCAATCCTAAGAGAAACACTTATGTTAATAGATCTTATGGTCAAGTTGGAGGCAGAGGTCAAAATACTAGTCAATGAATGTTCTTTACTTCTCATCCTAGGAGTTTTCCAGCTGGCAGTGATATTGTTTGTGGACTTGGCAGAGGATATATGGTAGGTTTTGGAAGAAATCAATCTATGCAAGTTCACAGATTACCACATGTGAGAAATATGCTCTCTCCAGCTCATAATTCAATCACTCCTAATGGTGAATTTAATGAATCAATACCTATATGCCAAATATGTCACAAAAAAGGTCACACTGCTGATGTTTGCGGGTATAAGTATAGTGACACTTATTTACCATTACCTAAACCATTTGGTAGAGGTAAAATGTTGGGATCAAAAGCAACATATATGGCTAATTTTGAGCCACTTCTTAAGCAGCAATCATTATTTGAAAGTCCTTATGAAGCTCCTTACTCATACTATCAACCAATGAACTACAATCCTGTCTCTTCTTACCCCACAGAAGCATTTACTCTGCCTGAAGCTTATGTTGCTAATCATGAAGGTTCTACTGATGAAGGATGGTATCTTGACAGTGGTACTACACATCACATTACAAATAATATGGTCAATATGCATATGAAAGAAGAGTTTAAAGGCTCAGATTAGCTTACTATTGGAAATGGGTAAGGTTTGGTCATTACTCATATTGGTGATGCTTGTTTAAATTATAAAAGTCTTAATTCTGCCTATAAACACACACCTATAGCACTTAAGGTATCTTATTAGTTCCATCCATTACTAAGAATTTGATAAGCATATCCAACCTAACAACTGATAACAACCTTTCCATTGAATTTGTTGGCAATATGTGTTATGTAAAGGATTCACTGAGAAGGAGAGTACTTCTGCAAGGTCTTGCTGAGAAAGGATTATACAAGCTGCTGTTAAAGTCATCACAAACTTATCCATCTTCTTTCTTATGTCAACCTTCTGCAAACAAGCCTCTGTCTATGCTTTCTATCTGTCATTTCTGTTCTTCTGCTATGAATAATGTTCAAAATAATCATTTAAGTTCTACAGCTTGTTATCAAACTACTGTCTCTTCTTGTAATGCATCAATCAATAAAATCACTCTGTTTCATAGAAGATTTGGCCATCCCTATCATGATATACTAATGCATTTGTTTAAGAATGATAAATCTATTAATCTCTCAAATGCTTCTATTAAACAAGCTACACAACAAACATGTGAAGCATGTCAAATGGGTAAAGTTCATAGATTACACTTTCCTGCTACTGAAACCAAAACATCTCAAGCACTTGAACTCATTCATACTAACTTATAGGGTCCCTCACCTATTCTTTCTAAAGTCGAATATGTCTATTATATCAGCTTTGTGGATGATTTTAGTAGATACACTTGGATTTATCCCTTGAAACTAAAGTCAAAAGCCTTACAAGTGTTTAAACTATTCAGATTACAAATGGAAAAACAGTTTCAATCTCCCATTAAAATGTTGCAATATGACTGGGGGGGAAAGTGTTGACCATTTACTAAATTTTTGAACCAAAATGGAATCATTTTCAGACACTCATGTCCTTATACACATCATCAAAATGGGATAGTTGAAAGGAAACATAGACATATAGTTGAGTTAGGACTTACAATTCTAGCTCAAGCTAAATTACCTTTTAAGTTTTGGTGGGAAGCCTTTCAAACAGCAGTTTATCATATCAATAGGTTGCCTTCTGCAACTCTAGAGTTCCTTACACCATATGAAAAATTGTGCAAATATAAACCTGATTACAAAATGCTCAAATGCTTTGGTTGTGCATGCTATCCTTATTTGAGAGATTATAACAAGCATAAAATTGCATATCATTCTAGTAAATGTATTTTCATTGGTTACAGCCCTTCTTATAAAAGATACAAGTGTTTGCATCCATCTAGTAAAATCTATATAGCCAAAAATGTTGTTTTTTATGAACATTCTTTTCCTTATTCCTCAGAGTCTGTTTTTCACTCCAATGAATCCAATACATGTCAAAGTCTGTCATTAACTCCTCAACAAGTGTATCATCTATCAACCTTGTCAATATCTTCGACATCAGATGACAACAGCTCTCAAACTAAACAATATCAATTTCTTTCACCACTAAAGCCCTCTAAAAAATATATGAACTAGCTATTTGACTCAAAACTTTGAGTAAGAGAGTATTATTTTAATATTAAAATTAAAAAAAAAACTAGAATATAAAATTTTTATGGCATTTGATATGTCATACATTTTTAATCATAAATTATTGTATGTCAAGCAGTGTCCAGCTACTTTAGCTCATGGGTTCGGTACCGTGATCATTTGGCTTATAGCGAATAAACCTTTAGATTGTCAACAAAGATATCCAATGGTTCAAATTTAAAATTTGGAAAACAATAATTAGCTATTACCAAATGAAGTTGTACCAGTAGTTAAAAAAAAAGGTTTTATGTATAAATGTAATTACCTTCATTAAGGATTCTAGCGACGGCTGAAGTGTCCAAGCAGCAGTTGTCGACATTATTGTATTCGTAATGTGTTTAGAAAGATTTAATTAAGCATCAATTCTCTTACGTAGAATTTTGTTATAGATAATTGGACGTTATTTTTTTCTTTACTAGTTACAATGAAGATTAGGTTTTGTTTGACATAATTAGAATTTAATTGGCGATTAAGTTACACCGTTAGATTAATAATTATTGTTGGTTGTCTTCTTTATTCTTTTCCCGGACAATTTTAGACTAAGATTTTTGTTATCACTCCTTTATGTAATTATCATCTTCTTCATTTCTTCTATTTGTTTACTTTTTATACATTTGTAACTGCCTCTCTACGGTAGCACATTCCACTTATATGCAATAGTAACAACAAAAAGTATTTAACATCAAAGGCGTTTGTAGACTTTCATCGCACAATGTAGAAATGGAAATCCTTTGTTTGGTTTAGTTTGATGCAAGATCTCATTGTCTATTACTTTCATTGTTGCTTTAATTACATAAAGAATGTAAAACTAATTTTGTCAATGATTCAATACAATGACATTTGTACAATTTTGCTCTATTAATATATATTAATCTTAGCTATATAACTAATCCTAATAATTAACTAACTAATTACACTTAACTCTCACTAATTAAATTAATTGTTCTTATATGAAATACTCTTTACAATTGGTTGTTAATCACACCACCTACACTTGCAAAGCTTCTTGTTATAGATAATTGATCAGGTATAGACAATGTATATGCAATTGCAATCAACTGACCAATGTGTGCACCCTTGACTTAATGAATTAATATTTTCTCTTAAAATGTATAACTATTTTACTCTGAATGATGGTAATATACCATCATTAATTGCAAGCATGTTTTATTATTCATACAAATACCACATATTCAAAATTATCTTTGTTTCGCCTTAGGTATTTTTGGTACAATGACCATTGTAAACTATTTATTCACCCCAAGCCTTTAGGAAGACAAATTAGTATAAATGTACTAACTGCCCAGGAACTAATGATAGTAATACTATATTGTATATGACATCTAAGAAGTAAGCCCAGCAACGGCCTAAGATCCTTTTTCTTTTTAGTTAACCTAATGGAAGCCCAAGTTCCTTCCTACCCATGTAAGTAGTATTTAAATTCGAGATCTCTTATTTTCAACATAAGACATTTTATTATCTTAGATACATGGCACCTACAACTTCATTAATAAATTGAAATACTGTAATCATTTTCATTATAAACACTAGTAGGGATAGACATTGCCTCAACAATCATGTTGACACATAGAAGTCAATGATCCTTACCTATTTGCAAATTCTTTTTACAGCGATCCTTACGTATTTGCAAATTCCTTTTATATGTACACTAATCAATATTATTTTATCCTTAATATTTCCATTATTTCACCAGTTATTTACATTGTTCATCTTCAAAGTCTAATGTCATATTGATCTAAATCATTCCAATTATTATCACACGAACCTCGGTAACATTTAATGAAATATAACTAAATTAATGAAACATACACTAATCAATATTATTTTATCCTTAATATTTCCATTATTTCACCAGTTATTTACATTGTTCATCTTCAAAGTCTAATGTCATATTGATCTAAATCATTCCAATTATTATCACACGAACCTCGGTAACATTTAATGAAATATAACTAAATTAATGAAACATACATGTCAATATCATTTTATCCTATTTTCAAAAATAAATTATGCAAGGAGCCGTGATAATGCCCTTGAAACAATTTAAAATTTTTTTATAATGTTTAATTTTAGGAATATTATCATTTTTCCATCTAAGTTTTTCCAACACATCAAGTTAGTACCAAGGTTTGCTGAAAACTGTATTTTACCACCAAACATTTACACTGTTAACTTTATCACCATTCCATTAATGTAATTAAAAATTTGCTGATATCATAAGGCATTTAAAGAATTTCATATTAAAATTAAAACGCATCATTCAATTGTCAAAGAGATATTATCATTTGTCCACTAAAAGTTTTCTAACATATCAATTCAGTACTAAGGCTTTTTCAAACTTATATTTTATCACCTAATATTTTAAGTTGTTATCACTTTACCACCAAAGCATTAATACAATTAAAAATTTGCTAATGTCATAAGGGTATTTAAGGAATTTCATGTGAAAGCCAAAACGTTAACACAATTGTTGAATGATAAAGTGTGAAATGTGGAGTATTCGGCTTGTCATTTTAGTGTTTGAAATGGCTTAGGATTATTGGTGTTGAATGATATTATTAAAACTAAAGTGTTTGGCTTGAGTTACTAGGAATTCTAATATTTAAATGCATAACATGTCCAAATAATAAAAAAAAGTAGTTGGTTTTTTAATACAAAGACTACTTTTCCAAGGTAATTTCTCTTTTGTAATTTCTTTCTTTTCAAATGGAAAAATTATCTTTTATACTCTAGGTTAAGTATTTAGATATTTTTAACATTTTGTAGTAAAGTGATAATAGTTCAAATATTAGGTGGTAAAGTATAGTTTTTAGAAAATCTTAGTACTAAATTGATTTATTAGAAAACTTCCATTGGACAAATGATAAATTTCTTTTTTGTAATTTCTTTCTTTCAAAGGAAAAAATTGTCTTTTATGCTTTAGGGAAAAAATTGACTTTTAACTCATATTATATTAAACATTAACTTACTTTTAATGAAATAATGGTAAAGTGATAATAGCGTAAACGTTTGGTGGTAAAATTCAGTTTTCGCCAAATTTTGGTACTAAGTTAATGTGTCAGAAAAACTTAGGTGGGACAACGATATTTTCCCTTAATATTATATGTTTATTTCCTTATATATGCCTATGGTCTTATAAATTATTCCCTTGTACAATGCTTGGTGTATTGATCTTTTTTGGAAAGAGAGTGTGTGCGAGTTGTTTATTTTAAGAATAGGCTGGACCTAACCAGGTGCACTATTTTTTTCATGATAACTAGGATGGAAGGGAAAAAGGTACGTGATTTCATGAATTACTTGTGAATTAATTTCAAATCATATTTAAGAATCATAGCATTTTGTGATTTGTTGTTAAATCTATTTTGATTATCTATCAACAAAACCAATAATGTAGGATCATTAACATGTTTAAACCTAAAGTTTAAAGTCCAGACATGGCACAATACTCTTTCTACTACTATTTACTACATAATAGAAATATTTTCAAAATGAATAACTAATAAACTCTAACCCTTACTTACACGATTGCAAATATGGCCACAACCATGACTTGCAATGGACCACATGCTGCATATACACTGGGCTAAATTGATCTCATCTTTAAATGGAACTCAAGGCTATTTTCAAGAATAGTTGTTTCGCTTTTGCTTTTAATGACTAGCATTGGAGATGGCCAATGGACTAGGCGAAACGTGGCATGACATGGGCACATTAAGGCACAAACTCTTCTTGGTAGGGTACATGGCACTGCACGCAAGCTAGGCTAGGCTTAGAATTTTAGTCGCATATGTCTTAAAAGCACTGCATGATTGAAGATGGATTAAAGTATGACATGTGAAAAAATCCACAATAACCATGCTTTATTAGTGGACTAGCACGCGATACATGAGCTATCAATAGCATGCAGGCCAAAATATCTCAAAGTAATTTTTTTAATAAAAAGTAAACTTAAATTGTTATAATTTTACAAAAAACTTGAAATTGAATTTTTTGATATATTTTATTAGGATAGTTTTTTAAATTTAATTTAATTCTTAGTGTAAAAAAAACTAATTATTTTATGTTTGTAATTTATTGCATAAATAAATAATATTACGGTCATAAAAGCTTAGATTTATCATTTAAAAAACTTCTAAATTATGAAATCACAAATTTGTCAAATGAGATATGTTTCATTTGCGAATTAAATATTTTTCACATTTACACACAAAAAATAAAATTATGAATGAAATATGTTTTATAATGAATTAAGAGTTGTATTTTCATTCAATAAAGTTCAAGTGCAAGTATAATATTACTAGATTAAATAAAATTAGGTGCAATTCGCATTAGTAAAATTAACAATACATCCTAGCTGGATTGTTTAAATCAATATCTTGTAGCCAGTGGCAGTGCCAAGAATTTTACCTAGCAGGGGCTAAATTTAAATAATAATATAATTTTAAAAATGACTAATAAGTAATAAATATAAAAATTAAAATTCATTAATATATTCAATTCAATATATTTGTAAATATAGACTTGTTTTCATATGTTAAAAAAATTGAAGAATAACCTCATCATGAAAAATACAAAATAAATCTTTTTTCTATACATACAACAATAATATCACTCAATCATTGATCTCTCATTTGATTTTACAGATGATTTTTCACAAAATTCGTTGTTGAAAATATTTTTTTTACTGTAGTTATGACAACTAATAAAAATAATAAATTAATTAATAAATACAATTTATCATTTTTAGTATCAATTATTTTTCTTGTTAACTTATTAATCCCTTTTAATTTTAAAAATTTGTTATCAGAACCCACTTTCATAATGTAAACATCAAGTTGAATTTTAAGTGCCATTAGATTCACTAAAGAAAAATCATTTGAATAAACTCAGTAAGATGAAACAGTTTCTGTTTTTTTGTGTGAAGAGAGTTAGGGCCTGAGAAACTTAAAAATAAAAATATTTTTTTATGGGTTGGAAGTGTAAAAATAAATAGATAATATATTGTTTATTTTTAATTTTAATAAGGACTTTTATGGTGAATCAAATTAAAAATGAGATAAATATCTAACTAAATTTATAAATTTTAAGAAATCTAGGAGGGGCTTAAGCCCCCCTATTCCTAATGTGGCGCCGCCACTGCTTGTAGCAGTAAGTTCTTGTAATTGTTATTCCATGAATACAATTTTAATTTTAATTTTAATTTTTATTATTTATTACTATAGTCTATAAAATTAGATTTATGTATCCTTATATTATAATTGATTATTACAAAATTAGATAATATAGTTGTGTAATTGTGTTAAGGAAATGTTAATTATTATATTTAATTTGAAACTTCTAAGTATTAGTGTCATTACGATTATAATTTATGGCTCTATGCAAATCCAAACTAACAAAAGAAATGTTAATCATTAAAAAAAATATTATTATTATAAATAATAATAATAATAATAATAATAATAATAATAATAATAATAATAATATAATTATATTATCATTATTATTATTATTATTATTATTATTATTATTATTATTATTATTATTATTATTATTATTATTATTATTATTATTATTATTATTACACGGACTTGAAAAGAAAAACACATTAGGTTGAAAGAGCACGTCGTACACGCCATCTAAAAAAAAAAAGATGACCGTGTGCGAGCTGCGCCAGACCGTGTCTGACCTAAAAAAAGAAAAAAGAACATGACTTGACACGATCCGTTCACATAATGAGCTGTCCCGTGGGTTGGTGGGCCTCGCTTTGACGGCATGGTCCGTTGCCCCGTCTTCAACCAGCACATTACCTCTCCTATTCAGGTTGGGATGTTCCGCCAGCTTTTCCCATTCTTATCCGTCGGATTTTATCCAACACTAGATTCGGAAGAAGGCAAACAAGTGGGGTTTGATACCACACACGCAAAATTGTTTTGGCCTTGTGAAGTGATTATTTATCTTATTTTTATTTATTTTGTTGTCAAATTGTGTTTACGATTATTTGTATGAAGACCACGTACTTACCATCTTTATTGAAACATAAATCTTACAGTTCAACCTTATGAGTATAATAATAGTTTCATTAAAAATAAAAAATATTAAAGGGAGACTTGTAGATTATTTATTTAAAAGGTAAAAGTTCATTTATTCTTTATATTTTTTAAAATATCTCAAAACATCCCTATCGTTATTTTTTATTCTTTTTGTCTTGCTTATACAACATTACCTTCTTATAATAATGCTTATTTTTTTACATTAACAAAAAAACTTAAATTACCAATTTAATCCTAAAAATAAAACAGAAACAAAAAATATATATATTAATTTTTATGGAACAATATATTGAGGAGTTAATATTTTAATTTTTTTTAAAATGTCCAAAAAATTGGTAATTAATGTTTTTTACAATATTAATTTTTCTTTGGACATATGTGATATTTTACCAAATTAATATATATATTTTTGTTTTTATTTTATTTTTGGAGTTAAACTGGTAATTTAATTTTTTATTAATGTTCTAAAAAAAGAATCATGAGTATAATATCATAAAAACAATTCAAAAGGAACAAAAAATAATAATCAGAGTATAATAGTTTAACGATAAAATATTTTAAGATATTTTTGAAATTATAAAAATTAAATACCCATCAATTTCAAAATATAAATATTAAACGTAATTTTGCCCTATTTCGTCTGTCTGTGACTCTCAATATATGAAACCGACGGCAGCCATTTTTGTACACGTACACAACAAAAATTTTATAAAAAATGACAAATAAAATAAAATAAAAAACTGGTACTTGATAGGCTGGACCAAAAACATGAAATGGGAACTCCAAGTCAACCTCTTGTCTGCTCAGACTGATACATCAACAGTTGGCTATTTATCTTTTTCGCCATGAAATACACAAATTAGTGATCACGACAGGTAGTGCGTGCACGTTGTTCATGGCTCCATGCGTTGCCCACGCCAAGTCACCACCAGCTTGGTTAGTTCTTGAGCAGTGTTGAGTTGTTTCAGTTAATTTCGGATTTTATATTTTAGCAGAATTTGTGTTATTACACTTATTATTTTTTCAATTAAAGTCTGTGTTTCCAATTTTAATCGAATAAAGGTTTCTACTGGTCTTATTTGATTTTCTATTCATTATAGTCCATCATAATCAAAGTTGTAATTTCATATATATATATTCTTTTTTAATGCGGACGTCCTTATTTTTTTTTTCATACAAATACACTTTTAAACCGTGGAGTTTAAGAGAGTTAGTTTTTAATTTTTTTAAACCGTATGGTTTTATAGTTTATTTAGAAACTCACTCTTTTAAACCATACGGTTTAACAGTATGTCCACATTAAAAAAAAATGAGATTGTCCGCACTTAAGAATGATTCTATAGAGTAGTTTTCTAGTCCGTTATCTTAAAGTGCGGGAAAAGTTTGAGAAAGCCTTAAAACCACAGGGTTTTAAAGAGTTGAAACTTAAAACGCTAAACCCGCACCGTTTATGTGTTTTTCCGAACTTTCTCACACTTTAAAATTCCATATATATATATATATAATAACTAGTGCTAACCATGTAGTAAAAATAATTAGTTGTGAAGAGAATCAGTTGAACGTTTAGTAAAATTTATTTTTTAAAAGTACTTTAACTTTTAAAGCACTCGTATGTATTCCGTAAGTCTTATTGTTAAACTGCAGTAATAACATAAATAACTAAATTGAATATAATATTAAATAAAATTTATTTACACATTTATAAATATGTATGTAAAATAATTTTTATTGTGTATATATAATAATTGATAACTAAAATAAATATTTTTATTATTAATTTTAGTTTTTTATTTTGTCATCTCAATAGTAATAATCTCTTTAAAATTAATAATTTTATTTCCTAATTAATAAGGATAATTTTATATTTTTATAATATATATGAGGATACATATGGAATTACACCAAGTATAAAACTACTTTCTCAAAATCAAATTTTAAAAAACTAATCCTTCTGCTTTTTTAAATCCTCAATAGTATGAGGTGATATTTTGCAAAAGTAATTTCAAAAAAATTTACTAAACATCAAAATTAATTTTTAACTTTTCAAAAGTTTTTGATCAAAAGTTTTTTAGAATCCCAAATGGCCCGTAGTTTCGTTTGTTATAACATATGACATGTTTTTCAAATATCTAGTTTACAGAATAAAGAAATTTATGGTTAGTTTGGGAATGATGTACTTTTTAAAATAAATACTATTTATTGTACTATAGAAATAATCATATGTGAAAAAAATTAATTAAATGTTTGGTCAATTTTGTTTTTAGAACTACTATGATTGTTGAAAACAGTTATAAATATTTGGTAAATTTTACTATTAAACTGCTGAGAGAAATAAATAACTAAAATGTACATAATGTAGGATAAAATTTACTTATACATATAAAAGCATGCACATACAATATTTTTAATTGTGTATTATAATAATTTTAAAAAAAATTATAATATTTTGATTTTATTTTTTTATTTTTTTGTCTTAAAACCATTGATAATTAAATTTATAATGTAGTAAAACAAATTTAATAATAATTCATCCAATAAATTGATATTAATAAATTTATATTGATGAATTATAATAAAAATTTATTAAAATATTGATTTTGTTTCCAATTTGAATAAGGATAATTTTGGTTTTAGATAATAATTTTAAGGATATTTATGGAATTATATTAAAGGATAAAATTGATTCTCAAAATTAAAATTTAAAAACTACTCCTTCCCTACTTTCCAAAATAAGTTATTAGAAGGGGCTGATTTTGACAAAAGTGATTTTGATTTTTTTTCACCAAATACTAAAATTTATTTTTATATTTTTAAAATTACTTTTAAACCTTCCATAAGCAATCCCAAACAGGCCTTTAGTGTATTTCAGCTTTACAAGAAAGCTTACTCAATTAGGGAGTGCAAATGGTAAATCATTTTGTTACACATCAGTAATTAATTACTCCATTAATTAACATTTCATAATGTTAAAAATTAGTAATAATAAGAAATTAAATATGCATTTAAATGACAATTACTTCTTACCTGAGTCTGTCATGCACTGTATAAAAATTAATTTCTTTAAAATATTTATATAAAAAAAAATCGTCTAATTATAAGTCCGAATGTGTAATCTGTGCCATGAGTTGGTTTGGAAGGTCATGTAAAATTATAATTTTAAATATCAGCAATACTGTTCAAAACAAAAATTATGCATTTAAATGAAAAACTTTATAAAAGAGAAATATGATTCCACGAAATTTTCCACGGAATTAGAGTGATGAGCTGCCCCACCTTGTTCCATTATCACCCCTTTTTCTTGTCAAACTTACTCCAATTCCTTATGAAAAAAAATGTGAGCTTAGGCAAATTTGAAACATTGACTCATGATACTTGAGTCATGTCAAGTCTGTGTTCATCGTGTTTTGCATTTAAGTCCATTTCCAAATCTCTTTACCAGACCAGCCACTCGCCCTTAGCCAAGTGGTGAGAAACCCTTACAATTGTGAGCGCTTGAGTTTGAACTCTCACAACCCATTTTGGGGTTTAAAATTCATTCTTCAATTGAGTGAAGGCAGTTTATTCTCTTTTGAAATATAAAATGTGAGTGAAATAAATATCTCTTTAATATTAGAAATAAAATATGAAATATGAATGAAGTAAACGTCCCCTAAATATTAGAAAGGGTTAAAAATTAAAACAGTAAATGTGAGTGTAGTAGGTGTTCCTTAAATATTAGAGAGAGTTAAAAATTTAGACTATACTATATAAAATTTATAATTTTTAATTCTAATAATTGTCTCATTTGTAAATATAAATTGTAATCTCGTCAAATATGAATTGTAATATGAGCAATGATCTCATGTATTAAAAAAATAAAAATTTCTCTTTACAATCAAATGTCAAATATCCTTTTCCAGACATTCAAATCTTCAATGACCATGTCTATATTGCCTTTTAAATCCACTTTTCAACTTAACCCAAAATCTTAAATTCTCGTCTCTTGGCTAGTAAGCTGAAACCAGTTGGAAGTATCCTTCGACAAACAATTACCAAATAAAAATTGCAACACTGAGGTCATTCCTTCCCATTTCCTGTGTTGGCCGGTTGAAAGATTCTTCATTGACTAGTGACTACACGTGATTCAAAGTCACTGATCAAGGTCAAGTTCACACGTGAAATTAAACCCTTTTTTTTAAAAGAAAAAGACGAAATTAAACCCACTTGAAAATATTTTAATTTTCTATATGATTGCTACTTATAGTTAAAATGTTGAAAAAGAACAGTGACATTGGATCATCAAACATATCATAAATGCGACCTGACCTAGTCGCCATTATTGTCAAATGCCATTGATCAGGATAATTTTATTTTTTAGGTTCTTATAATATATGGGAGAATATATGTAGGATTATATTAAAAATTAACTCATTCTTAAAATTAATTTCTTTCGGTGTTTATCAAAATCTTCCTTAAGATAAGATGATTATGCTGAAAATTCATCAAATTAATTTTTATTTTTTCAAACTTATTTTTAAACTTTTAACCGCAATCTCAAGTGCGCTTGTAAATGACAGTAATCATATTTCCTTTATTATTTTCTTTTTTAAAAAAATTCTTTTTAATATGTAAGGCCAATTTGCAATTGCAATTTAGCTTAATTTTGAAAGTATAATAATTAATGTTGATAAAAAAAAAAGGGCACATAATCCTATATTTAATTTGTTTAAAAAGTAGTAGTTTTATTTCACGAACAGTTGCAGAATATATAAAAGCTACAAACCCAAACATCTCAATGCTAAATGATCTCGTATTGAAATCTTAGAAGTTCTAGTTTTAATTTCTTCCTTTTCATTCGATAGATAGAGTTTAAAAAATAGCTGCACCATTTGTTGTCATGGGTGTAACTTGCGTATGTTGTCACAATTTGTATAAAGCATCGACCTTGACCTCAAGTTAGTATGCAAGAAAGCTAATTGTGTTCATATCGAACAAGAACACTGACGAATAATGAAAAATAATTGGATTGGAAAAAGATTGACTTTGACCTAACTAAGTTTGACCTAACTATAGATGGTGAAATGATTATTTAATTAATTGCTTTCCCATATGCCTGCCCCACAATTATGTGAATATGCGTGATCCATGAAGTACGTCCATCTCGTTCAATTTCTATACTCTAATTTAAATATCTATTTAATCTTTATATTAAAAAAAATCTTAAAAAAAATCTCTTGCAGTTATATATATTATATTATTATTCTTATTTTTTTTTCTTTTGCATAGATAGCTTTCTAAAGATACTCTTAACATTAATTAACTTATCTATAAAAAAGTTAATTAATAAATTAACTAACAAGTAATAGTAAGAAAACAACTTATATTTTTTGTACTTGTGCAACAGTCTTCCTAATAATGATTTATAAATAAATTAACATCAACCAATTTAAAGTAATGCTTAGTATCCTTATAATATCTTACTAATAATTATTATATAAAAATTAATTTATCAAATAATCTGAAAAGTAAAAATAATAATATAAAAATTTGAGTAAATTTTTATATTACTTTTAAGGTTAATTAAATAAATTATCTTCTTCTTCTTTTCATTAATATCCCAAACAATATTATTGAAAAAGTATTATTGTAAAAAAAAAGAATAGGAGCTTAACATCTTCAACATTAAGAGTATAGTAAAATATTTTTTAAACATATAAAAAATAAACAGATATTTAAGTCAAATTATTAGAACTAAAGAAATATTTACTGTATTTATATGATTCTAAAATTATCAATCAAATCCAAGGAAGATGTGAAGACAAAAGTTTAGCCACACACAAAAGCTGATAATCAAATTATGTTTCTTAACGTGGCAAATCCTATCTGGAAGCATTGATGCGCCTTTTTCCTTGTTGTTTTCACGTGGAGCCCCCACCGTTGGAAAATGGACTCGGTTTCTTAAATGCAAATGGAACATGGTATGACATAGATGTAACCGAAAATGAAAATTAAAAAGTAGGTTTACAATATAATATATGGTGTGAAACACGTTTCGAGTTTCCAATATATAGTTAACTCGTAAGATGTGGTATAAATAGCGAACTCTGAGGTCACCATTTGTGCTGCAAGATACTAAAACTGCAGGTATAGGAAAAATTAAAGGAGATCAAGATGGTGAGGACACCTTGCTGTGATAAAACAGGACTGAAGAAGGGAACATGGACACCTGAAGAAGATAGAAAGCTCATAGCTTATGTGACTAAGTATGGCTACTGGAACTGGCGCCAGCTTCCCAGGTTTGCAGGTAACAAAAATTATCAAGTTTTAACTTTTTAAGTACAGTTATTAGAATACTTAACGGATTTCATCATCGGGGTTTCTTAATTTGATGATTTCTAATATTTATAGCATACGTGCATGGTTTGATATAAGAACTTCAATTTAGTTAGTCAAGAGTGGGTTCGTTAAGTTAATACATTATTCTTTTCTTCAAGTTTTTCATGGATTATTAAACTTGAATCAGTTCCCTACACTTCAAATTTTTTGTACGACATCTCTTAGTTGAAAGACTTAATTGTTCATAAGTTTGTTCGATTTGTCAGGCCTAGCAAGGTGTGGGAAGAGTTGCAGATTGAGGTGGATGAATTACTTGAGGCCTAATATCAAAAGAGGGAATTACACCAAAGAAGAAGAGGATACAATCCTCAGACTACAAGAGTCACTGGGAAATAGGTATGCCCTAACCCGTATTTTACAATAAAATTATTGTAGAGATCAAGGAAAAATAAATTGTAACAAATAAAAATGAATATGAATATATATTTTATGTCGAAGTTTGATTAAATGATGATCTTTCAAATGACAACAATACATGCTTAATTAAATAAATATTTCACCGTTGGAATCAATTTTAATGTAATTATATACATGCTTCAACACACATATATCTAGAAATGTTGGGTGAATCAATTCTAGGTCATTTCTATGAAATATTTGATCGAGTTCTATATATGTTCCTCCAAGTAGTAAAGGTAGCATCCTTTTGCATATTTTCCGGGACAAAATGAGTAAAAGTAAGCAGAAAATGGATTTTCAGGACAAATTAGAAGGTAAAATTAAGCCAATATTAAGAAAAACGTAAATTAAGGCATCCAACGAGCACTTTTTGATGCGTAATGACAATATGCAAATACTACTGAATTGCATGTAGTGTTATAAGAGATGACTCATGCAATAGGGTTCCTTTATGTGCAGATGGTCCGCGATTGCTGCCCAGTTACCGGGAAGAACTGACAATGAGATCAAAAACCACTGGCACACAAGCCTCAAGAAACGCTTGAAACGAAATTCAATCACTAATACTAACGGAGCCAAAGATACCCCAAAACGAAAAGATCCGGAAATCTACAATCATGAGGACACTGAAGCCAACCCAGTGCAAGAATCAAATCTTGTTAACGCTATTCCTCCAATTCTTGAAAGCTCTTCTTCTTCAAGTGACCAGATTTCCTCCTTGTCCATGACCACAGATATTACCTCAGTTGGAGAAAATACAAATACTACTGATGAGTTGATTCTAGACGGTAATAATGAGGTTGTTTTTCATCCATATGCTGACCCCATTGGAAGTTTCTGGAACGAGCCATTCTATGCCGATAATTTCTACAATTTATATATTTCCAATGATTTTCAAGCACCCAGCTTGTTGCCAGCCGATCCAGGATTTGCATCTGTTCACTCCCCATTTCTTGATGGAGAAATTATCTTATGGCCTTAGAAGTTGTATTAACTAATTGTATATCGAACAACTCTACTGTCAACTGAGATAATATATATATATATACGCACGCACACACACACGCGTGTGTGTGTGTGTGTTGAGTCTGCTTAGTAGGCTTTTGTTAATCATGTATACTACTGATTTATGTAAGAAGTGGAAAAGTTTTAATTGGTTCGGGAAATATTACGAGGCTTTGTACGGCGCCACCCAGAATCAGTCATGAACTTGGGCTTTAAATGCAGTGCTAGGGCTCTCAAAGGTTAAGGCCCAATTCTTTTAATATATCTCTCAACTTAATTCTGTTAATTATATATTACAGTACTAGTGAGTCCTAAGGTTGGTAAAATCTGGGTCTGAATATGGATATTGCACTATTTATACTCGATTTGGATATAATTTTTTAGGCACTCGGGCTAGTTTTAAAAGGCTCAGCAACAGTCCGCGTTTTTTAATTTGGGTTTTTGTACCAAGATTTTGTAATTTTTTAATATTATATATGTATTTTTAAAATTTTTTTTATAATTTTATAATTTTTAATTTTATTTCAATAAAATTGAATATGAAAATCTAAACTTTAAATGTTTAAAACTTTACGTAGATGTAATAGATGAGTTAAATAAATATAAATATTTAATATATATATATATATATATTATTTTTTTAAATAAAATTCAAGTTTCGGGCCATGTCCTTGGTTTATCAAGTGATTCTCAAGACTAGCCTGACTTCATACCTAGCCCACATCGCCAGACTGAGCACGTATTTTTGCCACCTCTAGCGAGTCCTTCTAAGTTCTAAGCTTCTATATTAACCCATCAAAAAAGAGGGGGTAAAAACGCCTCTAGATTAAAATCTTGGATGATGTTATCAATTTCAATATTTGAGTTACAACTTAAGTTTTAACTGATGTGATAACTTATTTATAACCGCTACATCAAGTTAGATATTAACCACATCATATTCGTTATTAATGTTTAACATTATGTGATAGATAAATTATTACTTTAGTTGGAACTCAAATTTTGAGATCTCTAGTATTTAATAGTTGTCTGTCAAAATTATTTTTATCATGTGGATAATTATGAATTATGAATTTGACTTCAACTTAGTTATATCAGTGTTGAAAGACAATGAACGTTTTCAAAAAGTAATGTGATATCTTAACATACCACACCTCAACAAATTTTCTCACGTTAATGATGAGTTAAGCTGTGGGTAAATAAATATTATTAATTTATCAAATACACCTGTAGTTTTGGTTGGCTATTAAAATTTCTCTTGTCGTATCATAATGAATCCAGGATGAAACTGTGTTGCAACGATTGCAACGTACCACTGAGTTTTGCCTTTTTTAGTTAACAACACCACATTATCCTATATTTTATGAAAAATTGAATAAACATTAGAAGTTACAAAATTTTTATAAATAAGTCTTTTTTTTTTTAATAAAATGGCAATTGAAAAGAATTTTAACTATTATTATTATTATTTATTAATGTCATTACTATTATAATAATATTATTAAAATGTATTATTTTAACTATTTTTTATTATTATTACTATCATTAATTATTATTATTATTATGAAAATTTATTAATGTTATTATTTTAATTGTTATGATTACTTTAATTAACTCATTATTATTATTTATTAATTTTAATTATTTTAATTATTGTCATTAATGTCATTATTTTTATTACTATTATTAAAATATATTCACTTTATTATTTTAATTATTAATAATTATTGTTATTATTATTTTTATTAACATTATTATTATTAAAATTTATTAATTTTATCATTTTAATTATTATATTATTATTAGTGTCGTCAACATCACCATCACCATCATTATTAGTAAACTTTATAAATTTTTTTGTTTTAAGCAATACTATTGTCATTATTATAATTTGGCCTTAATTGAGCATTAAATATGTTTTAATTATATTTTTATTTTTATTATAATAAATAAAAATATAAAAATAAATTATACTATAATATTATTTTATCATATCATATTATATTTATATAAAAATAATAATAAATTTAAATAATGTTAGTTTGATATTAATATAAAATTAATACAGTACAGTGTAATAACAATTACCAAATGTTGTACAATATCATTATAATATACTGCTAATATAATATAGCATAATGCAATACATTTACATTAAATAATGCAATATAGTATAATATAATACAGTGTGCTAAACAGACCGTCAATGTTTTGAGTGATGATAGTCTAGAGGGATGTAGAAAAAGTAAAAAATAATCATGGCAGAGTCTTTTGCGATGGTTGGTTAGCTATCATAAAAAAGTATAATATAGCATAATACAATACATTTACATTATATAATGCAATATAGTATAATATAATATAGTATGCTAAATGAACCATCAACATTTTGAGTGATGATGGTTTAGAGGGATGTAGAAAAAGGAAAAAATAATCATGGTAGAGTCTTTTACGATGGTTGGTTAGTCATCATAAAAAATTTTAGACTAATATAATAAAAATTAAGCAACCACCCTATATTTAAAAAAAAAAGCATTTAGAAACGAATAAATTTACTATTAAATTATTTTTAATTAGGAATAAATAATAAACTATTATTACAACAAGATTCACAAGCTCGAATATCTAAAAAGAAGGGATAATTCTCAAGACACATAAAGCTCATATGCTTTTGAAATATTCTTAAAAAGACAAGCTAACTTCCTTTTATATTATTCTTTGTTTATCTTTCTAAGATTTTATTGGGCTACATTTAAAAATTTTTAAAATTAAAATGGCTCCCTTAAATTTCAAGAGTAATATTGTTATTTTATAGGTAAACTAATATATTGTATGTACAAACAAACTAACATATCAACTAATGCTAGAAAAAACTTATAGTAAAATAGTTAAAGTTTTGTAATGTTAAAATAATAAAGTTCTACAACCTAATACTTTTTACATGTTTCTTATTTTGAAATTTCATCTTTTTTTATTTTATAATTTTCTAAAGTATTGTAAGGTTAATAACCTATATTCTTAATACATATTCAATTTATTTATTCTATATTAACTATATATTATATAAAAAAAATATTATTTTCATTTATCAATTTTTCATGTGTTTAAAAAATTTGATGTGATATTACATTATTATTTTTACACTATCAATCATTTTTATGGTCAAATTGGGTCAATGGATCAAACTTTAAAAAAATTAAAACTGTTGAGTCTATTATTCATAGAGTTGTTATTTTATGGCAAATTTAGTTAAATTGAAATTTTATTTATTGTATATCTTGTAATAGGGATTAATTTATTAATTTTCCAATTTAGTGAGATTCCAACTTATTAGGAATATTTATTTCCTATTTTAATTAGATGTCTAATTTAGGAAGTCAATTAATGATGGGATTCTATAATTAGCACATGAGATCTATTTAGAGCAAAAAGTTGGTTCCAACAAGAAGTTATTAAATGCTCTAGATATTTCTTGAGAGACAAGCAAGACAAGAAGATCATATTTATTCTTATTCAAATTCATATGAATTATAAGAAGAAAAAAACTCTTATTTGGAAAGAACCCAAGTCTTTTAAAACTTGCAATTTTTGTGAAACCCTAGTGCCTATATAAAGAGAGGTATTTCACAATTGAAGGTGTGCAACATAGAGCATAAAGTAGAGAAGCAAAATTCAACCTCCTCTTTAGATAATCTGAATTTGGCACATAATGTTGTGTTGATTTGTTTTCATTTTAAGTTTTCTTATGAGATTATTTCTTTTCATCTTTGTAGAGAGTTTACGTGGATCTTGGATCACTACACATTAAAGAATTGAAGAATCGCTATTAATCACTTTGCGAAGTGCCTTGAGGATCGTGGATCAAGAACGGTAATGATTATTCAAGAGAAGCAGATTTAGTCTAAAGAGGTTGTAACTGTATGGTGAGATTTATTCATTAAGTTGAGATTTATTCAAGAGAAGCAGTTGAGTAAACTGTATGGTGATAAACAATAAGTGAGAGTCTTAAGTTTGATAAATCTATAGGTTGTAACATCTCAACTTAATAAATTACTTTTCATCTGGACACGGCCTCATGGATGTAGGATTGATTAATCTGAACCATATAAAAATCTCTATGTCGTTTAATTTTTACAATTTATTTTGTTTTCGAAAATTAATGTTTTTATACGGATGAACAGTACCCGTGAACAGTATTCGTAAACGATACTCGTGAATAGTTTCGGTGAACAATAATGGTGAATAGTATTTTCAAAAATTAGTTAAGTTATTAATACTAGGGTTTTAACTACTTACATCTATTTGCAATAGATCTAAATTTCTGTCAATTGGTATCAGAGCAGGATACTAACTGTTTGTTTGGTAAGACTCTTGGAACTTAGATCTATTTTGTAGATATAAGTTTGCAAAGAGAGAGAGGCTCTTTGGCTCTTCCACCTGTGTTAAATGAGACAAATTATGTTTATTGAAAAAAAAGATTGGAGATTTATCTAACAACTATTGATGAAAGAGTTTAGCAATGCATACGCTCTGGATATACTCTACCTATCAAAATTGATAAAGATGGAGTATAATCTCCAAAGCTAGTTAAAGAATAGACGAATGATGAACTTTAAGCATCTGGATATAATGCAAAAGGACTTAATGCCATTGTCAATGGAGTTGATGTGTATCAACACCAATTAATTTTTCATGCAGGATATCTAAAACTGCTTGGGATATACTCCAAAGTACTTTTGAGGGCAAAAATATGGTAAAACGTTCTAAACTTCATCAACTTACATATGATTTTGAGAACTTTAAAATAAAACCATATTTGAATTTAATTCTAGAATCCTTGCTATGGTTAATGATTTTTTTGCTCTTGGAAAACCTATTTTTGAGGAGGAGATTTATAGAAAAATCTTAAGATCTTTCCATCCTAGATACCATCCTAAAATTGTAGTCATTGAAGAATATGTTGATATTGTACCATGACTCGGGGTTCATTTATAGGAAAATTGATGGTTTATAAGACTAACTACTTGAATTTGAATTCCAAGAAAAAAAAAAGGTGTTGCTTTTCAAGTTGAAACACAAGTTCCCGCCACCAAACCAAGTGAGGATGATGATCCATATCTGTATGTGGATAATTCCCTTGCACTCATTGCAAAGAATTTCAAGAAGATGTTGAAAAAGAAAAAAATTTAACAAACCAAAGAAGACTTATACATTAGTGGCTCCAATGGTTTAAAAAATTTCTTCTAATCCTAATCATAATCCTAAATTGTTTGATTTTAACAGGAATGGGGGTATTCGATGTAGAGAATGTGGAGGCATAGGGCACATACAATCACAATGTGCTAACACTCTCATGAAAAAGAAAGTGATGCAGTCCACTTGGAGTGATGATGATTCAAATGATAGTATTGATAAAGAAGACCTTAATGGAGGACTCGTTGTCCATGATAATGTGTCAAAATATACTAATGGCAATATACAGGATTCAAACATTGAAAATAGCGACGTTAGTGACATTAATATAAATGACAATAAAGCTTTTCATGAAAGCTACAAGATGATGTTCGCTAAATGGGAAGAAGTCTACAATGAAAATATGACCTTGATGACTCAAGTATCCAATCTTTTGGATGATAAGGTAAAACTTGAAAGTGAGGTAATTCATTACAGGTCTTTACTTGCTGACAAAGATAATCAATTGCTTGCAGTGACCACAGAATTAAAGAATACCAAAAAGTCACTTAAAATGATGAATTCGGGAACTCAAAAGTTAAATTATATCTTGTCTATTGGAAAATCTAGCTCAGATCATCATGGTCTTGGATATCAAAATGGTAAAGACTCAAATTCTCAAGGAGTGTTTGTTAAAACTTCATCACAAACAACTTCCCCATCAACAGTTAAAATTTCATATCATAAAAAGCATAAAGTTGTTGCTTATTCTTCACCAATTCACCAAGGTAAAAACAACAAGTTTATTCCCACTTGTCATTTTGGCCATGTTAAAGGAATTATAAGATCTAATTGCTTCATGTTCATAAAATATATGAAAAAGGCTATGTTCTTTAATTATTCTTATAAAAAACCTAGGATGACACTTAGACCTAAGGTTAAGATAAATGGAAATATACCTAGAACTTCTTGGAAAAAGAAGAGTGATTATAAAGCTTATGTTTCCTTTATTTACTTGAGAACTTATACTACTGACTTTTGGTACTTTGATAGTGGTTGTTCTAGACATATGACTGGTGATAGGAGTGCTTTGATCAATTATCAAAAAGTTGATTGAGAAAATGTGACTTTTGCTGATGGCATGAAAAGTCGTGTACTTGAAAAGGGAACGCTGAATGTGGAAGGTTTTCTAAAACTTGACAATGTTCTACATGTAGAGGATCTTAAAGCAAATTTGCTCAGCATTAGTCAGATTTGTGACCAAAACCTAGTTGTCAACTTTAGTAGGAACAAATGTCAAGTTCTTGACATTGATGGAAATTTCATTTTGGAAGAACATCAATCATCTAATCATTGTTATAAGTTGACTAGTTCAATTATTTGCAATAAGACCACTCTTGATGACACAGAATTATGGCATCAAAAGTTGGTCAATTGAACTATAGGTTACTAACTAAAATTTTGAAAACATGTGTTGTCAAAGGAGTTCCAATGCTTGAAAAAAAAAAAAACTTGAAGTATGTGGTTCATGTCAATCTGGCAAACAACAAAGGACTTCACATAAAGCCATTCGAGATATAGTAACATCTAAAGTACTCCAGTTACTTTATATGGATCTTATGGAATCAATGCAACTTGAGAGTTTAGTTGGAAAATGGTACGTATTTATGTGTGTAGATGATTTCTCTAGGTATACACGAATTCACTTTATTAGAGAGAAATCAGATACATTTGATGTTTGTGAAAAGATTAAAAATGAACAAAATTACAATATTTTCATAATTAGGAGCGATTATGGAAGAGAATTTAAAACTTTAGTTTTAATGAATATTGTAGTTTATATGGAATTTCACATGAATTTTCATCCCCTATTACTCCATAAAAAAATGGTGTTATAAAAAGAAAAAATAGGACCTTACAGGAAATGACTCGAGTGATGTTAAACTCAAAGATGGTTTCAAAAAGATTATAGGCTGAAGTACTTAACACTGCTTGCTACACTATTAATCGTGTTTATCTTCGTCCAAGTACTAAGAAAACTCTTAATGAGTTATGACAAGGTAAAAAACCTGATTTGGGATACTTTTATATTTTTTGGAATATGTGCTTTATACTAAATGATCGTGAGCATTTTGATAAATTTAATTCAAAAAGTGATGAAGGAGTTTTTCTTGGTTATTCCAGCAACAGCAGAGCATTTCATGTTTATAATATGAGAACTCATAGTATTATTGAATCTGCAAATGTGGTTATTAATGATTATCAAGATTTTACAGATTACTCAGTTAAGGAAGAAATAACTAGTCTTTTAGAAACACTAAAGGGTGCTATAATCACTTCTGCAGATTGAGTCATTGAGAAAGGTCAATATAGTAAACCTTCTTTAAAAGAAAAAGAAGTAGCTAAAGAAGACATCTCTAAAAAAACTCTAGAAAATGTGAAAGAGAAAGTTTCAAAGCTCTAGGTAACCATGGACTTACAGGACCAAATTAGAAAGAAACTATCATCAAGAGTAAGAAAAATCACCCATTTGACCTTATTTTAGGTAATCTTGATGGGCGAATGGTCACAAGGAAAAGTTATGCCAATTTGATAAGATTTACTTACTTTATATATTTAATTGAACCTAAGAATGTTAAGGAAGCTTTAGTTCACGAATTTTGGGTTAAAGCTATGCAAAAAGAATTAGAACAATTTGAATGAAGTGATGTATAGATGCTAGTACCTAGACCTAGTAACACTAATGTTATAGGAACTAAATGGATTTTTAAGAACAAAACTAATGAATTTGGTAACACAATGAGAAATAAAGCTAGGTTGGTCGCACAAGGATACACACAAATTGAAGGTGTTGACTTTGATGAAACCTTTACACCTGTTGCTAGACTAGAACCCATTCGAATGCTTCTTGCAGTTGCATGTTTAATAGATTTTAAATTATTTGAAATGGATGTCAAGAGTGCTTTTTTGAATGGCATCTTAAATGAAGAAACCTATATTGAACAACCCAAAGGTTTTAAAGACCTTCATTTCCCAAACCATGTTTTTAAATTGAAAAAGGCTTTGTATAGTGTAAAGCAAGCTCCTCGAGCTTGGTGTGAAAGGTTGACCAAATTTTTGCTTGAAAATGGCTATAAGCGAGTAGGAGTAGGTAGAACTCTAATTATTAAGCAACTTAATCCAAGAATTTTAGTTGTTCAAATCTATGTTGATGATATAGTATTTGGTTCTACTTTCTTTGACATGTGCAAGAATTTGTGAATCAAATGAAAAAGGAATTTGAGATGAGCACAGTGGGGGAATTGACTTACTTTTTAGGTTTGCAAGTGAAACAAATAGATAATGGAATTTTTGTTAATCAAAGCAAGTATGCCAAGAATTTAGTTCAGAGGTTTGGCTTAGATTCTACAAAACACATGCGAACTCTTATAGGAACTAATACCAAGTTGACTGTTGATGAAAGTGGTTTCAGTATTGATCCTAGTCTTTACAAAAGCATGATTGGTAGTTGTTGTGATATATGTTTAATGCCTTATAATATAGGTGTCAGTGCGCAAGTGTACATAATAAGTAATATAATTATGAGTATTCGAGATCGTCTCCACAGGGATTGTTGATATTAGGAAAATTCAATCTAATTAAATTAAACTCTTTTATCAACTAATTAAAGTACTTTATATAAATAATAGAAAATAAAATGCAATAAAATAAATTGATATGTCTCACAGTTAAATGTAACCACTAAGAATGATGTAACTAAGTGAATTAACTCACTTAATGGCATTGACTGTTTTTCTGTTACAGTACCATTGCTACAGCAATTACTATAGCATTTGGTAGAACTCTAATGTATCTTCAGCTGTCACCTGTTGAATATTTTATATCTATATGCAACCTAACAATAACCAGTTGTTATGGCAACATAAGATATAGCATTATATGCTCGAGGTTTTTAATATCCTACAAGGTGAATTCCTATGTCTAGTTCATCATTAGTTTTAGATTAAGTACGACCCTATTCAAATTGAGTTTAACCCAACTTGGGAAACCTAATATAAAACAAAGTACTGTTTTGATATGTTCCACTAAAACAATACTTTTTGAGGCTCTCTTGGCTATTATCACTAAATGGGTGGTCAAACAAATTAATGAATTGAAATAGGTATTATCAAAATAAAATGCTATAGCAATCATGCAGCAACATATAAAATTAATCAAACCATTAAGCTCGTTTATCACTCAACCATAAATAAATTTAGTTCATGTTTTGTGACAAAACAAAAACAAAATAGTTTTATTTATCATATACATCATCACAAACTAAAAAAAAACAAGTAGAATAAAGATAGGGGCGAGTGACTCTTTTAGATTATGAATTTCTTCTTCCTTGCACTTGCAATCTTCTGTTCAACTTCAAATTATCCTTTTCTTCCCTTTATTTTTCTTTTCTTGGTTATTTCTTGTGATTGACGACTTTCTCCTATTTCCTTATATGTGTGCTTCTTTTTAGTTGAAAATTAGGGCAAACGAAAGTCTAGGGCCTGTATTTTCTAGATTTAGAAACTGCAGATCTCGTTCTTTTTTTAAGATTGACGCGAAATTTTCTCTTTTGATGTTCCAGGATTGCTACAACAATAGTTGCTATAGCATTTACACTATTCTAGACTTGTTTCCACTCTTTTGTAGCCAAGTTCTTTCCTCATTTTTGCAGGTCTATTACACAACATTCCTTCCTTGAAATTTTCACTTCCAATTGCCTTTCACATTTGGAAACTGCAGAACCCATCTTTTTTCTTAGATTGACGAGAAATTTTCTCTTTTGACGTTCCAGGATTGCTATAGCAACGGCTGCTATAACATTTATAATGTTCTAGACTTGTTTCCACTCTTCTGTAGCCAAGTTCTTTCCTCATTTTTGCATGCTTATTACACAACATTCCTTCCTTGAAATTCTCACTTCCAATTGCCTATAATTAAGCATATGATCTAAGCACACAATTTATACTAAAATAACACAATTTATTAAAAATAACTAAAATAGGTAATTAAGCAAAATATATCTAAAATATAGTAAAAACTGATCATTTACTCTATAAGTAATCTTGATTTAAGTTTAAAAGTACTATGATAACTCTCATTTCATAGAGTTATTAGTAGCTTACTTTATTTGACTGCAAGTAAACCTGGCATATGTTTCAATATTGGTGTATGTGCTCGATACCAAGCAAATCCAAAGGAGTCGCACTTAACTACTATTAAAAAATCATTCGTTTTGTCAGTGGGACAGTCATTGATGGTATTTGGTACACTAATGACACTAATTCAAGTTTTGCAAGGTATAGTGATTCAAATTGGGCTGACATTGTTGATGATAGAAAAAGTACCACTGGAGGATTCTTTTATCTTGGAAACAACTTAGTGTCGTGGTATAGCAAGAAACAGAATTCAATTTCTCTCTCCACGGCTAAAGCTAAATATATTACAACTGCTCTAGATGAAACAAATGCTGGCGAATTATGGTATGTTTTAGGATACTTTGACTGTGTTTTGTGATAACACGAGTGATATCAATATTTCTAAAAATCCTGTTTAACATTCTAGGACTAAGCATATTGATATTTTTCATCATTTTATTAGAGATTCAGTAGAGAACAAGATTGTGTCGTTAGAATACATTGATATAGAAAAAACAGCTTGTGGATATCTTTATTAAAACTTTGAATTTCAAACGATTCAATTCTTTAAGGAAAGCTTTAGGTGTGTGTTCTATGTGATTCAAAATGTTTTTCCATTTAGGTTTAGGTCATGCATTTGTGCATTAGGTATAGGGCATGCATTTAAATGTTTTTAATTTTATGTATTTGATTTTCATGTTTCATTTAAAAAAAAAAATAGTCTTGGATCAATAAATGACAAGCATTCTTTCATGTTTTTAGAAGATTTGAAATCCTTGAATAAGTTTTTATTAGAGTTATTTATCCTTTCTTCAAAAGCACATGAATGGTAATTTAATCTTTACTTTGACTCAAGATTCTGATATTGACATGGTCCTTGTTAAGAATATTTAACTTGAGTTATGAGTTTGCCTTGATTTTTATCTTGTCGTAACACCACAAATATATACAGACACAATGGTAAAAAATAGATACCTATAACTCTTAAGAGTGAAGCTATCCTTGAGTAATTTGAGTCTACGCATCACAAATATGACAGAGGACGAACTACCATGAGAAAAAAGCTACCTTAAGAGGTAGAGTGAAAGCTCCTGACCATAGATCTTTTGTCAAAAAACAAATGCTAGGATTTTATTATATATATATATATATATATATATATATATAGATGTCTGTTACAATTGAAATGGTCAAAATTAGAGATTAAGATGATAAGGTTAGTTTAATCAACTCTGTGTTTTATATTTAGGATTTTGACTATGAATATTGATGAATTTTTGGGAAAAAGATTTAGATTGAATTGTTTGCACACACACGCAAAAGCTTAAATTTCTCCAATCTTTACTTATGTGAGAAAATTAAATTCTTGATTACATGAACTAATACTTATTGTAGAAAATCCCTAGTCATATTGTTTTACTTGTTCAAGTTTGCTATTAATGCATTTAATATTTAAAAAAAATAAAAAATTTTCCATGTGCATTCTTATATTGTTACATGATGATATGATTTTAGATTTTGAGAGTCACATTTGTTTTAAGCAAAACTCAAATTTTTGGCTTCTAAGTGCATTGAAAAGCTTTTGCACGTCACAACTAAGCATGTTGCGTTCTTTTGATCATAACTTTGTCTACAGAGCTCTAAATTCAATTATGTAAAATCTTATGAAAATTTGATTCAATAATATTTTCATCAGCATACGAATAGCACTCTAATTCCATTTCATTTATTTCTCAGTTTAATTTCGAATTCACTATTTGCACTGGGTGTTTGTTTCGTTAAATATCATGCATAACACTTCATTTTTGGCATTGTCTTATATGTTTCTGACTTGTTTAAGTTGGTTTATGTTTGTTTATTCAGTCTGCACTAAAAATTCATGTTAGTTGGTGCATTAATTTAGGATAAAATCTATCTTTATTAATTCTTTCCTTATATACGAGTTGGATTTCCAAACCCTCCTAGAACAAGGCAAGTTATTCTATATAAAGAAGTCCCTAGATCATTGTTTCTCATTTAAATTTGTGGCTTCCTTCTTCTTTCTTTCGATTGGTCTAGAAATTTTGCTTTTTCTTGCTCAATTTTTTTTTTTATTTCCTCTTCCACAGCTTTAACTCTCTCTTAGCTTAAGGTAGGTGAGAGCTTTCATGCTCAACCTAATTCTAATCGTTGTCACACTTTTTCATCCTACCTTTTTTTTGGTTAAGGAAGACCTCATGAAATCCATATGCTTGATAATAATAAGGATTTTGGTCCCAAATTTGGTCAGGTACCTCCTAAAGAATCCATGTATTCAAGTGACCATGCTCCATGGAAAATAATCCCAATGAAAATAGTTTTCACTCTGGACTTTCCACCTTTAACTCTAGGATCACCATCATTGCCACCACTATTCCTGCTACCATTGCTGAACTCCAACCAATGCCGTAAGAGCCCTCACGAGCCGTCACCAGTAGAGCCTTTCTAAGTAATCTTGGTGATCTTCCATCTTTTGTTGAAGCCTCTGTTAGATCTTCTCCTCTATCTAATTATTTTAGTCCTGATCATACCCATCTTGAGGATAAGATTTTGACGCAAAGGTGTATTATTGCTGATCTTTCTACTCATTTCGCCGAATTGCATGCAAAACTTCTTCCCCTTTTGCAATCTTTTGGAAAAAGAGGGGGAGTAATTGTTAATTTTGTGTGATGCAATGAGTTAAGGGGAGTAGCATTTCAATTATAGGAGGAGATTTTATTTTTCAATTTCAGATTTCTAGTTCTTAGGGGGAGTTTATGTTTTTATTGCTCTTTATTTTTAGCTTAATATTGTCTTACAATTTATTGATTAATAAAATTAGCATTTTATTTTAAATCTTGCCTTGGTGTGTTTAAATGAACTAACATGCTAATTGCCAATTATTTTGGTTAGTGCTTTGTTGTTGTTTATGCTTGTTTCAAATTTATGTTTTAGCACCAAGTTTCATGGAAGATGTGTGTTGGATTGCTTTTGCCACAAGAATGCTAAATGGGGAAATTGTTGAGTCTATCGCATTTTATGGCAAGTCTAGTTAAATTGAAATTTTATTTATTGCATATCTTGTAATGGGGATTATTTATTAATTTCCTAATTTAGTGAGATTCTAATTTATTAGGAATATTTATTTCCTATTTTAATTAGATGTTTAGTTTAGGACGTCAATTAATGATGAGATTCTATAATTGGCGCATGAGATCTATTTAGAGCAAGAGGTTGGTTCAAATAGAAAGTTATTAAATACTCTAGATACTTTTTAGAAGACAGGTAAAGCAAGAAGATCAGATTCATAGAAATTATAAGAGGAAAGAAACTTTTATTTAGAAAGAATCAAAGTCTTTTAAGACTTGCAATTTTTGTGAAACCCTAATGCCTATATAAAGAGAAGCTGATTCAGTGTAAGGTTGAGTAAATTATATGGTGATAAACTGTAAGTGAGAGTCTTAAGTTTGATAAATCCATAGGTTGTACCATTTCAACTTAGTAAATTATTTTTCATTTGGCGTGGCCTCGTGGATATAGAATTAATTAATCCGAACCACATAAAAATCTCTGTGCATTTAATTTCTGTAATTTATTTTGTTTTGAAAAATTAATATTTTTTATGTGGATGAACAATACCAGTGAACAGTACTCATGAACAATTCATGTGAATAGTAACAGTGAACAGTATTTTTGAAAAATAGTTAAGTTATTAATACTAGGGTTTTAACTACTTACATCAATCTATAATAGATCTAAATTTATATAAAAATACAAAAGAAGTTAAATAAATAAATATTTTTAAAAAAATTTCTTTTATGATTTTGTAATAAATAGTAGGGACTTAAGTGTTAATAACCAATTGCACGCATTCCAACTGATGAACACTTTAGCCATTAGATCTATTGGTTGAATCAGAAAAAGACAAAGTTTAAGGTACTGTGCAACTGTTGCAATGCAGCTGGACCCATGAATTCAACTTGACTTGATTTAGAGTCCATTTTACATTTTTTTTTAAAGAAGAAAGCAAACATTTTACTAAGGTCAAAACAAGTAATAATTCTTAGTCTTAAAAATTGAAGTAAAATACTAGAATAGGCTAAAAGAAAGGCATTATTTTTTATAGACAAGAGTTTAAAATGGTACAATTAATAGCATAAAATTATAACATCATTGCTAAAATGATTTTTATTTTAAATTTATTTTGATGGAAGAGCTTTGTAGTATGACAATTTTTTAAGATGAACTTGAAAAATTATCTCACATTGGCTAAGATTTGTTCTAAAGGTTAAATATATAAGATTTGGAAAACTGTTAACTCTACAACTAACATTTTAGTATGAATTATCATCATGAGGTGAGCACGATTTAGAACCAGGTTGGATTGGGTTGGTATTTTGTAACTTATGCGTTCTACAAACCCACACCCAACTTAATGTAATTTTAAATAATAATCATTACTTTATGGTTGAATTAGAGTCAAAAGTATTACAAATTTTAAATCAAAATTGAAAACAAAAAAATGTTAAATGTACGGTTGTGTACTTTTTTTTTTTTTAAAAGGAAAGGGGGGTGGGCAAGGCCAAATAAATTTTTACCCCCTTCCCTACCCCCAAGGCTCGAATCTGAGTCCACACAAGTGAAGGGCGACAAATTGCACTGTCAACCAACTCGACTATGCCCTTGGGGGTGTACGGTTGTGTACTTGATTTGATTGTGCTTATGGCTAATAGCATTTAATTTTATTCAATATTTATGGAATGTGTTGTCTCCATGGTTGTTGGTTGACTTCTACTTATATTAGTGAGATCAGCAGATTCGATTTCATTGTGTTTTGAATTTTTCTAAAAGAAAAATTTAATTATTAGTGCATTACTATGTCGGCATCGTATAGACAATGTTTCTAAGTCTTGAATGTGATAGTTATTTTTAATGTGACTTATTATGCATTTCGTTGCACCATAAGCCATCTACGTAGCTTAGTCATATTTAGAGTTTACATATATTAGTTTTTGTATTTTGATGTAACTGAAGCTTTTAACACAGTTTGGTATAACTAGAGTAATGGTTCAAGAACTAAGCATTGGTGGAGTCTACATCACATGACATGAATGAGGAGTTTATTTATCTAGCTAGTGGCGATCGTAACAAAGAAAGACTTGGCCGTTCATTAGATATAGGGACCAAGTGAGGCTTACTAGGAGGAAGATATACAAATTGACCTGATTTTCAAATGACTAGATGATGATTATCTTTCTAATAAAAGCAAGTTAATTTAAATAAGTTCAGTTAATATTTGAATATTAAAGATGAACGTTCTGATAAGATAAAAACATTCTGATCCTTGCCGTGTGTGTTATCTATAAAACGAGAACTTCTATACGTTCTAATCTGATAAAAACATTCTTGAAAGAAAAATAAAAGTTTTAGAAATACCTTTCTTCTCGAATTAAACAGGGGAATAATTGAGTGTTGGATCACATCAATGGTTGGAAAGAAATTATCCTCGAAAATCCTCCACTAACCATAATATAAATGCCCATTTTTGCTTGAGTTGTTTCATTGAAAAAACTTTTTCTCTGTGTTCTCTTCCTTCTCTTCTTTTTTAGGGATTTTTTTTATCAATATTAAACTAATGTGGGAAGTTGATTTTAAATTAGCTTCTCTCAACTCCCCATAACAAGAGGTGGCCAATGGGCCGTGTCGTACCGTGCTCGTGCTCGTGCGATGCCGTGCCTACTATGCATTTCGTGTCGTGCCCACCTTTTTTTTCATAGGCTTGGCCCAGCCCACGTGTCATACTCACTCATGTTGTGCCCACATGTATCGTGCTGTGGGCCGTGCCTAAGAAAAAAAGCCCAGTAAGCTTTTTTTTTTTTTTATTTTCTTAAGAGCATATACGAAGTTATTGGCGTATTTTTTTCAAGTCTACGTATATTTTTGGATCCATGTGCCTTTATTCAAAGTTAATTAAATCAA
Organism: Luvunga scandens; assembly: GCA_030449905.1. Classification (NCBI taxonomy): domain Eukaryota; kingdom Viridiplantae; phylum Streptophyta; class Magnoliopsida; order Sapindales; family Rutaceae; genus Luvunga; species Luvunga scandens. The sequence continues at coordinate 900,794 of JASUUG010000442.1, read as the reverse complement.
AAATTCAAAACTCAAATCCATATTCAACAATAATAAATTAATAATAATAAGAGAATGTAATTTTAATTACTAAGTTTGATTATATAGTATTAGAATTCTTTTATAATACTTAACAACAACAATAATAATAAATTTTTCTTAATGGTTAACTTAATTGTTAACTTCAAATTACATAGAGTCATATATCATGGTTCATAATAATATCAATACATATTTATAAATCATGATCTTTAAAATTTTATTTATTAAAATCAAGATATCAATTATTTATTTAATAAATTATAAACATAAATCAATAATAACTTTTTTAAAACTAAGTATTAAATAAATTTAAAAAACTTGAGCTAATAAAATATATTAAAAGATTCAATTTCAAGTTATTTATAAAATCATAAAATTTTAAGTTTACTTTCATTAAAAATGAAACATGTTTATTGTGTGTTTCTTCGCATGTTATGTTGTGGCTCGTCTTTAATCGTGTCATGCTTTTAAGGTCCACATACTTAAAATTCTAAGCCCGACCTGGCCTACGTGCGTGCTGTGCCTTGCCATGCTACATGCTCTACCGAAATGTGATCGTGCCGTATCGTGCAGTACGGAAACGTGCCGTGCCTTGTGCCGTCCAACCCATTGGCCATCTCTACCCGTAACTGCATATGGCAACTGCTTACCATATGTTGATCGGGTCGAGTTGGCCCATCATGGGCAACCCACCCATTTAACATCTCCAACTCGTACATGATGGGACGACATCAAACATTAAAGCAGTAAACAAAGAAACAATGAACAACCACATATCTTCAATCATACAAGCAAATATAATATGTGACCATGAACATATCCAAAAATTCATTTGGTGAGTCATAAAACATATCTCGATTGCTAACGTATGCAATAGATGTTTCAATTGCAATCATATGCAAGAGAATTTCAAAATATATTCATTGTATCCCAGATCTAATTTATTTTAATAATCAAGCATAATTAATCCCCTAGGCTTGCTAAAATTGTGCAATCTCTTTATGTATTCACAATTGTAATATCATAAAGATATTATACAATTGGTCGACCAGTGAATAACATAAAACAAAAATTAAATCTTCCCATCACACTCATGTCCATTAATCTAGAATAGTCACTTTCTTAATCATGTTTCATAGACCAAATCATGTCAAGATCATAGATAACATGCTAAAGTAGTAGACAATAGTCTAAGATCTCATAAATAAAGTTGATAGTCATAAGGATACTTGGTTTGACTTACAGAAAGTCATATGGAACTTACACAATGAAGAAGAAGGGAGATTCTCTCATTTTTCATTTTGGTCACCAAGCACGCGTGGCATGATGCACACGTTATAGTGAATCTTCCATTTTAGAACGTATGTCTTATTAATTCAATTTTGTACAGATCTTTGTCCAGTCGCTCTTTTACAGAGCTTGAGCTGAGTTCTTAAAATGAACGCTTGCTTCTAGCGCCAAAATAAGATCTTATATCTAGCTTCAATCAGGTCTCTATGCTGGTGGGGTATATTATAGTCAATCTATGATAAATATCATTGAAGATCTCATCTTGATTCTAATCAATGCGACAAAATTTGTAAAATAACTTGTTTTATTTGACACTTAAATAAACATATTGTTTTATTATTCTACTTGTCTCATCTGAGCTTACTCCTAGAGCAACTGAGGCAATCACTCATGTAAGAAAGTCAATTTTAACCTGACAATAAACTTTTATATATGTGTAATTATGCCTTTCATAAAATAAATTGAAATAAGAGACACCATTACATTTTAAAATAACTAATGTAATAGAGATGTTTATAACAAATAAACACATCTTAATAATGTAAAATTACAATCTACTCAGCCTTAATGATTTAGCATGAGAGGAAAATACATTTCTCGTTATAGCTTTGGTAAGTGGATTAGCTATCATGTTATGCGTAAATATATATTGTATGGCTACTTCCTTCTTCGCCAAAATGTCTCTTATAAAATTGTATTTAGTCTTAATGTGTTTCGACTTGCTATGGTATTTGGCATCTTTAAAAAAAGAGATAACAGTTTGACTATCACAGTAGATAGTTACTGTACTAACATTGCTAATATTAATTTCTAAGTCCTTTATAAATCTCTTAAGCTACACAGCTTCTTGCACTGCTAGAGAACATGCAATATATTCAACTTCCATCATCGATAAAGTCGTGCATGTTTGCTTCTTGCTACTCCATGTCATTGCTCATTTGTTTAGCAAGAATGCATATCTTGAAGTCAATTTGCGCTCATCTAGATCGCCACCCCAGTCGGCATCTGAATAACCAACAAGTCGCAAACCACCTCATTGATAGCATAAAATATAATTTGCAATGCCTTTGAGATATGCTAAAATCCTCTTGACAACACTTCAATGCTTCTGACTAAGATTAAAATGATATCTACTTACCAATACTACAACATAACTAATATCAGGCCTTGTGCACATCATGGCATACATAAGACTTCCAATGGCATTTACATAAGGAACTCTATCTATTCTTTCCTTTTCTTGAGGAGTCTTGGGGCATATATCGAGACTAAAAGATTATCATTTGGCTATAGGTGTATTATTTGGCTTACAATCAGCCATGTTGAACATTTCAAGAATCTTTTTAATATAAAACTCTTGTGACAGAGCCAAAAGTTTCATGGAACGATCCCTAAAATTTTTGACTCCTAAGATATAAGTTACTTTGCCTATATCTTTCATATCAAAATTTGAATATAGTTAATCTTTAACAGTTTTGAGTAACTCTTTACTGTTTATTGCCAACAATATATCGTCCACATACAAAAAAGATATTACAAAAACGTCTGTAGACATCTTAATGTACATACAATGGTCTTCCTCAACCATCTTAAAGCTATAAGATATTATAGCTTAATGGAATTTAAGGTTCCATTGTCTAGAGGATTGCTTAAGGCCATAAATAAATCTTCTAAGCTTGCATATCTTGCGCTCTTGGCCTTTAACAACAAAACCCTGTAGTTATTGCATATAAATTTTTTCTTCTAGTTCTCCATTGAGAAACACAGTTTTTACATTCATTTGATGCAATCAAGGTCTAGATGTGCAACGATAGCCAATATTAATCATATGAAAGTAAACCTTACTACGGGAGAAAAAGTCTCTTTATAATCTATACCTTCCTTTTGGGTATAGCCTTTAGTGACTAATCTTGCTTTGTACCTATCGATTGTTCCCTCCGCCTTATGTTTTATTCGAAGAACCCATTTGTTTCCGATGGCCTTACGATTTGGCAGAAGTTCAACCAAGTCCTAGACCTGATTGACTTTTATAGACTTCATCTATTCTTTCATTGCTTTTATCCATAAATCCCTAGTAGATGATGTCAGAGTCTCGTCAAAAGTATTTAGCTCCTCATTATCACATGAAGCAATTATAAAAGCTTTTTCTTCAGTCTTAAAACGATAATGAGAAATTGGCTTACAACTACTTTCCAAGTTGATTCCCTAGTTGGAATCATAGTTTTCGGTGTTTCATTCCCGCTTAGAGAAGCAATCCCTAAAGGATTTGCACTAGTGCTAACATCAACATTGGAAGTGATAGCCTTATTTGGATATTCTAATTCATAAAATTGAAAATCCTTATCAACTTCACCAATGCTAGGAAATTCATTTTCTATAAAATTGACATCTCATGATTCTAGTTCAATCACAATTCCACTTTCATGTTCACCAATGAACACATGTCCTTTTAAGTGTTTTGAGTATCTAATAAAGATACACTTTTTACTTTTAGCTCTCAATTTTCCAAACTTATGGGTAGAGTTATGAACATAAGCCTCAAACCCCCATGGTCATAGATGAGATAGATCATGTTTTCTACCTGTACATAACTTATATAGAGTATAGCTCACTTATTTTGAAGGAACTTGATTAAGTATATAGGCAGCAGTTAACAAAACATCTCTCCAATATGATATTGGAAGATTTGATTGCTCCATTATTGACCTAATCATTTCCAATAAAGTTATATTCCTTCTTCCCGCTACACCATTTTGTTGCGGAGTTCCAGGAATAGTCAACTATCTATTTATTCTTTTCTCATTACTTAATTCTTTAAACTGTTATGAAAGGTATTCACATCCTTGGTTAGTCTTTATGACTTTAACATTACTGTCTAGTTGATTCTCCACCATATTTAAATATAATTTAAAGTAATCTAATGTTTCTGATTTATGAGAAATCAAGTAGACATGACCGAAACGTGAATAATCATCAATGAATGTGATAAAATATGAGGCTCCATGTTTAGCCCTTATATTCTTTAGACCACAGATGTCAGAATGGATTAATTATAATGGTTTTTCAGCTCTAATTCTTTTGCCGAATGGTTTTCTGTTTTTCCAATTAGACAATTTTCACATATGGGCAATTCAACCTTGGTTAGTGTACCTAACATGCCCTCTCTTGCAAGTAAATGCATTCTGTCTTGCCTTATGTGACCTAGTCTAGCACGCCAAGTAACAGCATCTATCTTATTATTACTTGAAGAAGTAACATATGAAAACAACTATTATTATAACTTGAACCATCAATCATTGTATCTAATACAATGAAACGATTAACTAGATTCCTAGTACTAATGAACACTGAATTTAGAAAAATCTTCAAATAAACACTATAAAAATTTAAACTATATCCCAATTCAAGAAGAACAAGAACAGAAACCAAGTTTCGTTGAATCTTTGGTGCATATAGGACATCGTGTAACAAAAGAATACGTCCACCATGCAAAGTCAATTTACAGGTGCCTATTCTTTTTGCTTGAACTCTAGAGTGAAATTCTATTTAGGCTACCCAAGAGGGGGGGTGAATTGGGTATTTAAAAACTAAGCCAATAAAATTGCACGATATTAAAACTAATGTCTTAATCAAAATTAAAATCAATAAATTCAAAAATGCTCAAAATTAAAAAGGATAAGGGAAGAGAAATCAAACACTTGATTTTTACGTGCTTCGACCAACCGTGCCTACGTCCACGCCTCCAAGCTCACCGGGCTTGAGGATTCCACTATGCAAGCCTCCAAGGCTTCAAAACACTTACACTTGACTTCTAAGGTGTCAATGGACCTTTACAATAAGAGATTAAACCCAATCTCTCAACCCAAGTGTTTCCCAACACTTACAATCACTCAATGATAGAGATTTAATAACAAATAATCTCTCACACACTCCAAATGATTACAATTGAAATTTTAATGTGTGAGGGAATGAAATGAAACACAATTGAAGCTCAAAGAAGATTGTTTCTTAGTAGGAAGCTCAAATATCAAATGTTGGATCACATTAGTTTGAATTTGATTGAGCCTTCTTATAGTTGGAGCTGAAAACTAGTCGTTATTGACTTTCTGAGCATAATCGGATCGCCGTTTGTCTCTACCGGTTAGCCGTTTTGACTTTTCAACTAACCGTTATCCTTTGGTTTCAAATAAACGGTTTATCGTTTACAATTATCGGATCACCGTTTATTTTCAGTAACCTGCAAAACAAATCTCAGCTCTCCGTGTTTGCTAAACGGTTCAAGAGTAGAAAACTTTTTCTTTATTGGAATTTATCGGTTAGCCGTTTTTTAATAAACGGTGCACCGTTAATTTCCAGAACCTTTGAAACAAACTCAGCTCTCCGTTTTAGCTAAACGGTTCAAGACTAGAAAACTTTTCTTCACTAGAATTTATCGGTTAACCATTATATTTAAACGGTTCACCGTTAACTTCCAGAACCTTAGCTTTCCGTTTGTGCTAAACGGTTCAAGACTAAAAAACTTCTCATCACTGTAAATTATCGGTTCACCGTTTTCCACTAAACGGATCACCGTTAATTTCCAGTTTCATCATTTTGAAAAGGTTTTGTTTCTTTTAAACAAATGTATGACTTTAAGAAGTTCATTTTAATAGCCCCAACATTTTAATCAATAACATATAATTTTTGTTATCATCAAAATCATTATTATAAGATTAACAATCTCCCCCTTTTTTATGGTGACAAATTTTATATGTGAAGGTAAGAAAAATTTTGTTTTAACTCCCCCTGAAAATAAGCTCCCTTGAAAAATAAAAAATTTTTGGAAACTCCCGTTTTGGTATTCTCCCCTTTCAGCATAAAAAAGAAAAGATTAAAAAATAAATAGCCGTGTTTTGACAAGTAAAAAATTTTGGCAGCATTTCCCTTGTATTTTAAACATCCCAAAAAAAATATACACCCAACAAATCAAGAATATGATACAACTAATTGAACCAAGCAATAAGATCAAGATCAAAAAGAGAAAATAATCATAGATATAAAACATGAGCATCCAACATCATACATAAATAATCAAAGTCATGAAATGTTTGTGCGAAATCAATGTATCCGAAACACTAAGAAGCTACTGCGGAGGAGGAGGAGGAGAAGAAGAAGAGGAAGGAGGAATGCCGAGAGCAGAAAGGATGCACTGCTGTCCATCCAGTATCTGTTGCTGCTGAAGCTGGAAGGATGCAAACTGATCCTGAAGCTGCTGCTGCCACTCGTAAAGTGTGCGAATATCGCTAATGAGTTGGTGAAGATAATGATCAGGAGCAGATGGAGCAGCTGAAGTAGATGGCCGATCGGTCTCCGTCTCATGCGCCGTAGAATCAGATTCTGCCGGAGGCTGTGAGGCAGATCCGCGACGAGGGGGCGGAGGGCGAGCACCGAGTCGAAAGTCAGGCAGCTGATCAGAAGTAAAGATGTCGTTGAGGAACCGGGCATTTTCTGGAGCTATGGGGGTGTCTTGGTTTTTCGCATTTGGCGTTTTGATCCAATCCTGACGCCTTTGAGAAAATCCAATCGCCGAGATAGCCTCTTTCCCAATCTTCTTGGTCTCAACATACACGGAGTCTCGAAGAGGTAAGGGAAAATGTCACAAAAGCTTAGAGATAATGTTACCGTACGGAAGTAGCCTATGTGTAACAGCTGGGGTATTCAACATATGGCGCAAAATAATATACCCGAGGTTAATACGGCATCTACTAAGAAGACTATCAAGAATCCCTACATCCAACCTAGTGACCTCATCCGAGTGTCTCTTTCTAGGGGTGACAGTATGCTGCAAAATGGTGTGTAGAATCCTAACTTACAGCGGCAAAAGTTGGGCTCTAAAAGGAAGGGCGCAGATCTCATCAGTGAGATCTCGTCGCCGACAAATGTTCCTAACCCCTTTGGTATGGTTAAAATCGGCAAAGGATAATTCCTTCCTAGAAGTGTAGATATTATGTCCATCAAGTGGGAGTCCTAAAATGGTGTTTAAATCAATAACATCAAAATCAATAGGAACACCCCCAACACTGGTAACTATTCTATCTACTCTTTCTGCCGACAATTTTATGTTCGAATAAAAAACATGAACTAGGTTAGGATAAATCCTTTCCTCTAAGTCTAATGACGACTCCCATGGCAACAACATCTGCTTAACACTTTTTCCACAAACAACCAACTCCTCAAAGTTATCTAAATCCACAAAGTAAGAGTCGATTACCTTACGACCCATGAATCAGATTTCGAAACGTTTAACAAGCGGAGCGGTTGGAAAATGCAGTCTCTAGAACTCGGTTGTCTCTCTAGGAGGTATGGGGTTTCTACTTGGGACTGATTTCCTCTTCCTGCCGGTTCTAGATGATTCGGCCATTAATAGAGCTTTGAGAATTTGGGAGTTTGTCAAAAAGATGAGAATGATGAAAAGGGGACCAATCAGACGAAAAAGGAAGGATAAAGAAAGGTTTTTGAAGGCTCAATTTGGTGGGAAATCGTCCAAAAGTTAGTCAAAAATTAAAAAATTTGTTCCGTTGCGCTTAGGGTTTCAAATTGGGATTTCGGGATTTGGGCAGCAATTTGATGTTTTGAATGGTTAAAAAAGGTCTAAAGATGATGAGAAATGTTTCTATGGTCGTGTTTTGGCAAGAAATGATAAGAGAAACAAGAAACTGGAGAGAGAGAAAGCTTCGGGTTTGCTGGTAAGAGAAAACGGTGAGGGGGTAATTGGAAATGAAGAAGACGAACAGACTCAGTTTTATATAGCACGAAAACGGCGAGCATTTAAATAAATCGGTTCACCGATAGCGTTCAGAGGGCTAGAAAACATAATCGGTTAACCGTTAGTAATAAACGGTTAGTCGCTAATATCAAAAAAAATTTTAGTGTTTCTGGAATTAAACGGTAGGTCGTTTTAACCATAAATGGTAATCCGTTTTCTTGACTTTGATTTCGCACATATGTTTTTATCTACGGCCAACATTCAATACATTTCTAAATCATTTTATTGATAAAAAAAAATATCTTGAGAGGCCAATACAATACATGATTACAAAATTTAAAAAACACATCCAAAGACAAACAAACATCATACTATAGAAAGACAAAGAAGATATTAAATAAAACATTATGAGACATTTAGCATTCCAAGCTCATGCCTAATCTTTGAAAATTGTTCTTCGCAAAAAGGTTTTGTAAAGATATCAACGAGCTGTTTTTTAGTTGAAATAAAATGTAATGAAATATCTCCTTTTTGAACATGATCTCTTAGGAAATGATGTCTTATCTCTATATGCTTGGTCCTAGAATGTTGAATGGGATTCTTTGAAAGGTTTATGGCACTTGTGTTGTCACACATGATAGGTATATGATCAAGATTAATACCAAAGTCTCTAAGGGTTTGTTTCATCCAAAGTGATTGCGCACAACAACTACCGGCTACAATATACTCAGCCTCGGTGGTTGAAAGAGCAACCGAGTTTTGTTTCTTACTAAACCAAGAGATAAGAGAGTGACCTAGAAAGAAACAAGTTCCACTAGTACTCTTTCTATCAATCTTATACCCAGCAAAATCGGCATCTGAATAACAAATTAAATCTAAATGAGTTCCCCTAGGATACCAAAGGCCAAGATCTACAATTCCTTTCAAATATCGAAAACTTCTTTTAATAGCAAGCAAGTGAGATTCTTTAGGACATGATTGAAATCTTGCACACAAACATACACTAAATACAATATCGGGTCTACTAGCAGTTAAATAAAGTAAGGATCCGATCATACCTCGATATGCTTTGACATCAACATCTTTACCTTTTTCATCTTTGTCAAGCTTAATTGTTGAGCTCATTGGAGTACTTTTAATCTTGCCATCTTCAAGTCCGAATCGCTTGAGTAAATCTTTCAAATATTTGGCTTGATTGATGAAGATTCCTTCTTCGTTTTGTCATATTTGTAATCCGAGGAAGTACTTCAATTCTCCCATCATACTTATCTCGAATTCTTTGCTCATACAAGATGAAAAATCCTTACACAAAAACTCATTAGTAGAACAAAAAATGATATCATCAACATAAATTTGAACAATAAGTGTATCTTGATTCTTATGCTTGATAAAAAGTGTAGTATCTGCTTTACCCATTGAAAAACCGTGTTCCAAAAGAAATTTACTAAGTCTATCATACCAAGCTCTAGGTGCTTGTTTTAATCCATACAAAGCTTTTGACAACTTGTAAACATGATTTGGAAATTTTTCATTTTCAAAACCAGGGGGTTGTTTCATATACACTTCTTCCATGATGTACCCATTTAAAAACGCACTTTTGATATCTATTTGATATAAAATAAAATTCTTATAACATGCAAATGCTAAAAGCATTCTAATGGATTCTAATCTTGCTACGGGTGCAAAAGTTTCATCAAAATCAATTCCTTCTTCTTAATTGTAACCTTGAGCCACTAACCTAGCTTTATTCCATACAACCACACCCGATTCATCCATTTTATTCCTAAATACCCATTTAGTGCCTATAATGGATTGATGTTCTGGTTTATGAACTAATTCCCATACATCGTTTCTCTCAAATTGATTTAACTCCTCTTGCATTGCCATAATCCAAAATTCATCGTTTTCTGCATCCGCAAAGGATTTTGGTTCAATTTGAGATATAAATGCGATATGTGCACATGTGTTTCTAAGTGATGATCTAGTAGTTATACCTCGTGAAGGTTCTCCTAAAATCAAGTCTTTAGGGTGAGAAGATACATACCTCCACTCCTTGGGGAGTGTTTGAGAGTTACCTTCATTTTGCTCCACATTGTTTTGTTCTTCATGTTGCTTCTCTTGATTCTCGCTAGATGAAGAATCTTCTTTAGCATTCGAAGTTTCTCCTTGTGGTACTTCTTCATCTGCATCATTAAAAACTTTCTCCATCGAGGATGGGTTATATTCATCAAATGTAACATGCATGGATTCTTCAACAACTAAAGTTCTTTTATTGTAAACTCTATAAGCTTTGCTAGAAGTTGAATATCCAAGAAAAATGCCAACATCCGATTTTGGATCAAATTTGCCAAGATTGTCTTTTGTATTCAATATGAAACATTTGCATCCAAAAACCTTGAAATAACCAATGTTGGGTTTTCTATCTTTCCAAAGCTCATAGGAAGTTTTATTAAGAAGTGGTCTAATTAAAACACGATTTAAAACATAACATGCGGTATTTATGGCTTCGGCCCAAAAATATTTTGGTAATGCATTCTCATTTAACATGGTCCTAGCCATTTCTTGAATAGACCTATTCTTTCTCTCAACAACTCCATTTTGTTGAGGAGTCCTAGGTGATGAAAATTGATGTATAATGCCGAAATCATTACAAAAGCTTTCAAATGCATGATTTTTAAATTCTCCACCATGATCACTTCTAATGCAAGTAATGAAATAGCCTTTTTCATTTTGAACCTTTTTACAAAAGACTTTAAATGCATCAAATGCATCATCCTTATTAGCTAAGAATAAACCCATGTATACCTAGAATAATCATCTACAATCACAAATGCATAATATTTTCCATTTAAACTAGCATGTCTAGAAGGTCCAAACAAATCCAAGTGAAGAAGTTGAAGCGGTTTTGAAGTAGAAATATGATTTTTGTTTTTTAAAGAAGTTTTGATTTGTTTTCCAAATTGACATGCTTCACAAATTTTATCTTTTTCAAAACCAATTTTCGGAAGACCTTTAACTAAATCATTTTTGGAAATCTTTGAAATTAAATCAATGCTTGCATGTCGTAGTCTTCTATGCCATAACCAACTATCATCATGTAATGCGGAGAAACATTTATCAAGAGTAGATGCATAATCTATATAAATGGTATAAACATTAACACACCTTTTTCCAACAAAGACAATTTTACCATCACATGCATTTTCAATGACACAATTTGTTTTATCAAAAATAACTTTATAACCTTTGTCACACAATTGACTTATACTAAGCAAGTTATGTTTTAAATTTTCAACTAAACATACATTCTCAATGAGAGTTGAGGAAACTTTACCGATATTGCCAATACCAATTATTTTTCCTTTTGAATTATCTCCAAAAGATATATCCCCTCCATTTTCGATTTTGGTAAAGCTTGAGAATCATGAATAGTCACCGGTCATATGTCTCGAGTATCCGCTATTCAAATACCACTTATTTCTCTTTCCCTTTTTCTTTGATTCCTACAGAGAATATCTCAAGTTTTAGGTACCCAAAACTTTTTGGGTCCTTGAGTGTTAGTAATGGTTCCTTTTGGAACCCAAACAAATTTAACTCCATAATAAGCATTTCTCTTAATAGGAAATCTATTTTTCATGTGACCATCTCTATTGCAATAATGACAAACAATTTTATGATTATTAGTGGTAGTAGCCTTAACAAAGTAGCTTTTGTAGTATTTTTGTTTTAAATTAGGTTTATAACCAATCCCTCCTTTATCAAACACACATTTTTGGGCACCAAATAATTTTTCTAAGTTCTTTTGCCCATTTGTGAATTTAGAAACAATCTCATTTAGTTCATTGCTCTTCTTTTTAAGTTCTTCATTTTCTTTGATCAAGTTATCAACGTGTAATTTTTCATGTTCATATGAAGTACTTTGTTTACCTTTTAAAGATGCAATTCTATCATGCAATCTTTCATTATCTAATTCTAGCTCTTTAATCTTATCATTTAACACATCATTACATTTTTGCATAGCATCCTTTTCGTTTGAAAGTTCTAATATGTTCTTCTTAAGACATGCATTTTTCTTTCCAATTTTCATCATATCACTATGCAACTCATTAAAAGCATCATATAATTCATTATAAGATGGAAGATCACTTACCTCATTAAGCCCATCTTCTCCTATTGCCATGAGTGCCAAGTTTGATATTTCTTGTGATTGTTCATCCTCACTTGACTCTTCATCGCTATCATCCCATGTTGCCAACATAGCTTTCTTCTTGAATTTGTTAAAAATGGGGCATTCTGATTTTATATGACCCGACTTCTTGCATTCATAGCATATGATTGCTTCCTTCTTCTCCTTTTGATTCTTGAAGTTTCTGAACTTTCTTCGATCACCGGTTTTCTTGAAGAACTTCCTGAATTTTCTAGCTATCATGGCCATTTCTTCATCTTCAAGTTCACTCTCCTCATCACTTTCAAAATTTGATGCTTTCAAAGCAATGCTTTTCTTCTTCTTATCTTCATCTCCTCTCTCAGCTGCTAAATCTTCTTCATAAGAGATAAGTGAGCTAATTAAATCATCAATAGACAAAATGTTTAAATCTTTGGCTTCTTCAATAGCAGTTCTTTTAGGTCTTCATTCTTTTGGTAATGACCTAGTGATTTTCTTTACCTTCTCGCTATTTGAAAAGGTCTTACCAAGTGCCCCTAGAGTGTTTACAATGTCTGTAAATCTAGTATACATAGAGTAGACACTTTCATTTTGTTCCATTTGAAACAATTCATATTGCCTAGTGTATCTACTTATTTTAGATTCTTTGACTTGGTTTGTACCTTCATAAACAACTTCAAGTTTCTTCCAAATTTCATAAGCATTAGAACAACTTGAGACTCTATGAAATTCTTTCTTATCTAAGGCACAAAATAAGACATTCATAGCTTTAGAATTGAGTGAAGCTTTCCTCTTTTCAAAATCATTCCATTCACGTGAAGGTTTAGGAATATCTTCTCCTTCTTCATTTTTAGTTATCGGCATGAATGGACTATCACATACAACTTCCTATATTTCATAATCTAAAGCTTGCAAGTAAATTCTCATCCTAGTTTTCCAATAAGGATAATCATTACCATCAAAGAAAGGTGGCCTAGTGGTGGATTGTCCTTCCCTATAGCTAGAATCATTTTGGGTTGCCATGGATCTTTTACTCTAGACGATTAAGTCCTAACAAGAGAACCAAGCTCTGATACCAATTGAAATTCTATTTAGGTTACCCAAGAGGGGGGGTGAATTGGGTATTTAAAAACTAATCCAATAAAATTGCACGATATTAAAACTAATGTCTTAATCAAAATTAAAATCAATAAATTCAATAATGCTCAAAATTAAAAAGGATAAGGGAAGAGAAATCAAACACTTGATTTTTATATGGTTCGGCCAACAGTGCCTACGTCCACACCTCCAAGCTCACCGGGCTTGAGGATTCCACTATGCAAGCCTCCAAGGCTTCAAAACACTTACACTTGACTTCCAAGGTGTCAATGGACCTTTACAATAAGAGATTAAACCCAATCTCTCAACCCAAGTGTTTCCCAACACTCACAATCACTCAATGATAGAGATTTAATAACAAATAATCTCTCTCACACTCCAAATGATTACAATTGAAATTTTAATGTGCGAGGGAATGAAATGAAACACAATTGAAGCTCAAAGAAGATTGTTTCTCAGTAGGAAGCTCAAATGTCAAATGTTGGGATCACATTAGTTTGAATTTGATTGAGCATTCTTATAGTTGAAGCTGAAAACTAGTCGTTATTGACTTTCTGAGCATAATCGGATCGCCGTTTGTCTCTACCGGTTAGTCGTTTTGACTTTTCAATTAACCGTTATCCTTTGGTTTTAAATAAACGGTTTACCGTTTACAATTATCGGATAACCGTTTATTTCCAATAATCTGCAAAACAAATCTCAGCTCTCCGTGTTTGCTAAACAGTTCAAGAGTAGAAAACTTTTTCTTTACTGGAATTTATCGGTTAGCAGTTTTTTAATAAACGGTGCACCGTTTATTTCCAGAACCTTTGAAACAAACTCAGCTCTCCGTTTTAGCTAAACGGTTCAAGACTAGAACACTTTTCCTCACTGGAATTTATCGGTTAACCGTTATATTTAAACGGTTCACCGTTAACTTCCAGAACCTTAGCTTTCCGTTTGTGCTAAACGGTTCAAGACTAAAAAACTTCTCATCACTGTAAATTATCGGTTCACCGTTTTCCACTAAACGGATCACCGTTAATTTCCAGTTTCATCATTTTGAAAAGGTTTTGTTTCTTTTAAACAAATGTATGACTTTAAGAAGTTCATTTTAATAACCCCAACATTTTAATTAATAACATATAATTTTTGTTATCATCAACATCATTATTATAAGATTAACATAGAGTTGTTTCCCATGAATATCCATCTAGTTCCTTAACTAATTCGATGATACTCCACAAATGCATCACGATCATAAGCTATATGGTCTATTGCTCTTGAGTCTACAATCCACATAGGATGAAAATTAGTTAGAAGTACAGAACTCGTAACTACGTATTTGCGAGCAAAGTGACCCAACTTGCCACAATTGTAGCATTTCATCTTGAATTTGTCATTTTCTTTGCTAGCACGCCTACCCCTTGGGCCCCTCTTAGCATTTGACTTTTTCTTATTAGGATCAGATCTCTCACCCTTCTAGTTATACTTATGAACCCTTTTACGCTTAAAGCCCGAAGTTTTACGCGAACTTAACTCGGCCATATAAGCACGATAAGAAATCTTAATCGCCTAAAGGCGCTCTGTTTTTAGTTTAGGTGATGTTGTATATCATTAAAAGTTCTGATCCTTTCATTGTAAGTCATATTCACCTTCATGTGTTCCTAGGAATCAAGTAGAGATCTTATTACTGTCTGGACTTGTTGTTCATTAGTCAGATATGTCCAGTAGCCTTAAGTTCGCGAATCATGTTTGACATCTCTCTCAAATGCTGCCTCATTGTATAATTCTAGCGCTTCAGATAAGAATCAAACTTGATCGTAAGCCTTATTAGTGGTCGAAGTGTCACCGAACTTATCTTTTAAAGCGAGCCATATTTCATGAGTAGTCTTATAATTCTTAAACTCACACATGAGGTCATCTTGCATGCTACTCAAAATCGTTATATGAGCATTGCTATTCTTCTTTTTCCAGACTTGGTATGCCTCAAGATCTCTCTTATGTTGAGCAGTATTGCCATGCTCAGGCTCAACTAAAGTGTTGTTGAGAGCTTCTAGAGTCTCTTGCTCTTTAAGGATGTACTGAATCTTATGGTGCCAAATGTCATAATTGTCACCATTCATCTTCTCACCCTTGTTCAACTCACCTTTAATTTTCTTTTAACACAAAGACAATTAAAAATACAATCAATAAAGGCATCTAATAATTACACACAAACAATCAATTTTGTCGCAAATGTAAACCAAAAATCTTGACAAACTAATATCGAGAATGGAATCAAAAGGTCGTCGAAGCTTTCAATCATCATTAATTCCATTTATTATATTAATAATTAATTTGATTTTAATAAGCAAAATTATCAATTCTAATCATGAATTCATTAAATTTAATGTGATCAAAACTCCCACTCAATAGAATAATTCATGAGATATTGATAAACATATACTAAATTGAGTAACAATTAATGTAAAAATCCAATTAAAAAATCATAGCAACATATTGTTCAACCAAAAAAATAAATAAATAATTCATAAATGAAAGAAATGACCAAACATAATTCAACTAAACTCTTTTACATGTTCTTAAAATATTCTTTGTTGCTCGTGACTCTTTCATCCAACTTATACTCATGTATATCTCCATATAAAAATAATTGTTCCTTCTTGATGATTCGGTTTATGGTTTTCTCATACCATAACTTCTGCCCTCTACCAAGGCCACTTGTCTTCCATTTTGAAGGCTCATGTGAATGCTAAGTACTGAAGTTCGCCTCTTTTTTTATGTAAGACGGCGCTTCTCTATTAGCTCAATTTCACATCTCAGCATATAATATGGGTTTGAGGGATTCTTTATCTCCTTTAACATGCGAACCTTAAAGACAAGCGTATTATCATCATTAGGTAAAGAATTGATAAGGACCCGTTGATAATTATTCTAGTCTGTATACTTAGTGCTTGCTTTTCCATACATTAAGTGCATAAAGACGTCATATATGTCTTCTATATTCATACACATATGGTGCGTTTACTAAACTGGAATCGGAATGAGCTGGAATCGGAATGAGCTGGAATCGGAATGGGCTGGAATGGGAATAAGGAATGGGAATCAGAATAAGTTGTTTACTTGAACTATAGGAATCGAAATCGGAATGAGCTGGATTGCCATTAATGTGTTTACTTTGTCTTGGAATCGGAATCGGAATGAATTTGATTGTAATAAATTACCAAAAAGTACTTAATGAATTATTTTCATAATCATTAATTTATATTTTAATTATAGTGATTATTTATTCAAAAAATTTTATTATTATTAATTATTGTCAATAATATATTGATATATTAATTAATTGTAAAATTAATTAATTAATTATAATAATATACTAATTAATTATAATAATTATATTATTAATTATTGTGATTATTTAGTCAAAATAATGTTTTTATTAATAGTTATTGTTAATAATGTATTAATATAATAATTAATAGTAATTTTTATATTAATTAATTATTAATAATAATAAATGAATTAATTATAATAATAGTAATATATTAATTATTGTGATTATTTAATCAAAAACTATAATTATTAATATATTATTGTTAATAATATATTTATATATTAATTAATAGTAATAATTATATGAATTAATTGATGATAATATACGAATTATATTATAATAATTATATTAATAATTATTATAATAGTAAATTAATTAATTATAATAATAATATATTAATTATTGTGATTAGTTAGTCAAAAACTATAATTATTAATAGTTATCATTAATAATGTTTTAATATAATAACTAGTAGTAATAATTATATTAATTAATTAACAATTGTATTAATAATTATTATAATAGTATATTAATTAATTATAATAATAATAATAAAATATTAATTATTTTGATTATTTATTCAAAAACTAAAATTATTAACATATTATTGTTAATAATGTATTAATATAATAATTAATGGTAATTTTTATATTAATAATAAATAAATTAATTATAATAATAGTAATATATTAATTATTGTGATTATTTAATCAAAAACTATAAATATTAATATATTATTGTTAATAATATATTTATATATTAATTAATAGTAATATTTATATCAATTAATTGATGATAATATATGAAGTAATTACAATAATTATATTAATAATTATTATAACAATAAATAAATTAATTATAATAATAAAAATATATTAATTATTGTGATTATTTATTAAAAAAATATAATTATTAATGGTTATTGTTAATAATATAGTAATATATTAATTAGTTATAATAATTATATTAATTAATTAACTATAATAATATTATATTAATTATAATAATAATATATTAATTATTGTGATTATTTATTCAAAAATTATAATTATTGATAATAATGTATCAATATATTAATTAATTATAATATATTAATTAATTAATTATAATTATATATTAATTAATTACAAATGAGGACAAAATGGGCATTTTTAGTTTTGGGGAGGGGTAAAATGGGGATTCCAGGGAATGGGAGATTGATTCCCACCTCCCCCCATGGGAATCAATCTCTCATTCCTCATTCCCAAATAGTGGTGGGCCCCACGATTCCGATTCCGATTCCTGCTCCATTTTTGCAAAGTAAACGCCATCAATCATTCCGATTCCGGATTCCAATTCCCCAATCCGGAAAGTAAACACACCAATAGAATTATCATAGTTCATCTTATAATTTTCCATTTTCTACACAAGTTCTTCATGAGATAAGCTACCGTTAGTTTTAATTAGATCAATAGGTGCAAACCAAACTCTATAGATCATTAATCCCTTTTCCTCAATCCATAATTTTTTATTGGGAGGCATCTAAGACAAATAACATAAAGTTATTATTAGTGATTGTTAACAAATGACTAATCACAAGATATAATAAAATTTCAACCAATTTCCATAAAAAATATTTTTGAGCTCCCACTTAAGTGAAATATTTATTAATGTATAATGCTCATCCAAGAAATAACATATAGATGATCTGAATTTTATTTCAAAATAAAAAATTTAAAACTTTGATTTCATGTTCAAATAAATATAAAATATAATTTTAGATCAAACGGAGCAAACGATGCCCAAATCAGAGTCCCGGATAACAAAATACATGGAAAATATCAATCTGGATACGTTATCCCACACACACAGTCAGGCAAGTGCGTTTCACTCATGTTATAGTATGCTACAGTATGCTACAGTGCCATGCATTCCCCATGCTCATAATCAGAGAGTGGGACCCATATGTCACCTTTTCCAGCTCTAATGACGTTGGATCCGGCACCTTCTGACTCAATTTTTTGTCCTAATCCCAATGGTGACTTTATATTTTCAATTGGAGGTCAGAATAAGCTGGAATCATTAAAAAAAAAAAAAAAATTGGGTACTGTTCATCATCTTTTACAAAATTAGCTTGTCTAGAAATTTTGTAACCCTGATGTGACTGGATTCATATTTCGATCATAACATTCTTGTTTTTAGTCCGTTTTTAACAAATCACATATCGTTAGAAAGCTCTCGAAAAGATCTTTCCAATGATATATAACTCATAATGTTAGATTTCCTAGATCAAAAGATATGATTAAATAAAGTTTCAGGTTTCAAATTTTAATTACGGTTCATACTAATTAAACCCTATGTTGTTTTATGTATTTCAATTCCAGAATTTTACAATGATTCTAGCATTTCAGAATATAAAATTAAACAGCCACCATATTATTTATTTCATGAAAAAACAATTAACACATAAAATTCATACATTTTCATGAAATAAACTCAACCATTCACATGAATTCAACACAAAAACCTGGCTTTGTACCAATAAAAGAAAAATAAGAGTTTTAGAAATACTTTTCTTCTCGAATTAAATAGCGGAATAATCGAGTGTTGGATCACATCAATGGTCGGATAGAAATTACCCTTAAAAATCCTCCACTAACCACAGTATAAATGCCCACTTTTGCTTGAGTTGTTTCACTGAAAAAACAATTTCTCTTCGTTCTCTTCCTTCTCTTATTTTTTAGGGAGTTTTTTTTATCAATATTAAACTAATGTGAGAATTTGATTTTAAATTAACTTCTCTCAACTCCCCATAATCGTATATGGTAACTGCTTACCATATGCGGATCAAGTTAAGTTGGCCCATCATAGGCAACCCACCCATTTAACAAACTAACCCTTACCGTTTATATCATCTATAAAATGAGAAGTTCTATACGCTCAAAAGCTTGAAGTCATCTTCTTTTAATCACTACAAGAAAATTGGTAACAGACAATGGGAAAAAACTATCATAAAAGGAAATGGATGACAAAGTATATATCTGTCATCTGTGTATTTGTCACTGTTTTATGATAGAGAAAAAGTCTGTCGTTAACTTATGATAGTATTTATTAGTTATATGTCTATCATACCAAAATTCTGTAGAAAATGAATGTTTTCATTATTTTTTTGGCTAAAGAATGGTTTTTTTTTTATTTGAAATTTTGGTAGAAAAATTAATTTCGAGCGAAACTTATTATCTAGTTAATTTTAGTGAGTAATTTACTTCATTTGTGACAGGATTTATGATTGAAATTTTGTATCATAAATTATTTTGTTCGTGAATTGAAAGGAACTATGAATTTTTTTTAATTTTAATTTATGTATTCTTATATTTAAAATTCAATTATAAATTCAATATAAACCAAAAATTAAATTATACATTCTATTAAGTCCAAAAACACTTTATATTAATAACATCCACATAACAATATATAGAAACAAATTCTATAGGTTGATCAAGTTTTTTATTACTGTTGTATAAGTCATATAAGTAATAAACTATTAATAATGTAACAAACTCTAAATCTAACTAGTATCCCATAGTTATATCCAACCAAAGTAATATAAAATTCACAAGGCAAATTCCAACAACCAAGAGTAATTATTTTAAATTTCAAATCTTGTAGTGACAGAACTCCATCCATTCTCAGTAAAATTCGAGTAAAGAAACTCCCAAGTCTTTCTTTCAACCTGTATGTGCAACACCAATTGAATATTCCCAGCACTATCATAAGGAATTAACTATTAAAATAAAAATATTTTAGATGCAACAGAATCATTACAAATTCAAACTCAACCACATGTGCAACACCAATGAATATACCCAACACTATCAATATAAAGATTTATCTATTAAAGTAAAACTCCAAGTTTCATATGCAACTTAAATTTTACCAATTATAAGATATAAGAAGTAATAAAAAGGTTTGTGTACAGTTTCAAATTTATACTAACTACTTTTGGCTATGGTAATGATTTCAGAACAATGTTAGCTCACTCCAAGCAAACTTTATCTATCTCAACCTGAGCGTATACAGTCTTTCCATGAAACTGACAACCATAAAATTAATGCTATCAAACTTCCACAACAATGCAATATATATGATATAAACCAATCCTATGATGTTATTCATCATTGACACACATCATTTGTTAGCAAACTAAGATATGCTATAATGTCCTTCATGTACTTTAAGACATAATAGTCAAGTTCCATGTTTCGTGGTTGTTGCGGGGTCTATCCACAGTTATAAACCAAAAAAATTATTATAAATATATTTTATTTTAGGCTTAAAGTGATAGACGCAGAGCTTTACTTAAGGTAATCCGTTTTACCTGCACAAATTGGATCACTTATTACAAGCAAATTTAATCATCATTTATCCAACCATTTAATTATCATTCACACATTGAAGATGCAAATCTTTCATCGTTATTGTTAAATAATAATTGATTATTTGATTAAAAAAAAAGAATTAGAACGGTATGCAGATCTCTGTAATTCTTTTGCCTACAATCTTCATTCCCAATAGCAACATATCTCAAGTAAAAAAGATCAGGATGTCCCATTGTAGTTCGTGTAGAACCCAATGTAGAGTTTGGATCACCTCTTACAAACTCAATACCAACAAGGGCTTCCTACCAAAAAAAAAAATTAATTTAAAAAAAGTAAAGCCCTGCTATGAATCTGTACCTCTAACCTAACAATAAAAATTACCTTTAACAGCAAGATATAAAACTATGTATCTATGTTTTTCTAAACAAGAATGAAATAATTATACCAAATGAAAAAGGGGCTTTTATAATGAAGTTCCTATATTACATTAAAATTTAGAATTCATTTGTTAAATATTTTGGTGTATAAGGAGCATACTAATATCTCAAACCATTTTTTTCTTAGAAATTAGCTTAAAGAAGATAGTTTCTCATGTTTTCTTGTTTTCAAATTAGAAAATGGTTCTTCGACCAATGACCATGCAAAAATGGGCTACAGACTTGCACACATACTTGCACAAAAGGTAAGACATTGGAAGTATCGACTCGATCAATATGGCTAATTTCTGTGATAAAATAAAAACGCAACGAAAGTAAATAAATCAGCCACACAGGCCAATATGGAAAAAGTAAAGCAGTCCTGAAATCAAGTTGATGCTTAGTACCATTATTAAATACCCATACGAGCAGCACACCAAGTTCTTCCACTAGCTGCATAAATGAGTAATTTTATCTTATTACCTAGTTGGGTAACAAAAAAAAAAGTCATTTTCTAAAAGCTCAAAAACTAAACTTTATCTATAGAAATGCATGTGAAGCCTACTTGAATGAACTCAAACTAACCAAGTCCAAGCCAGCTGTTGCCCTCTAATTTGGACGGCAGCAGTTCGAACCCCCACAAAAGTATTGTGGGGGTAATTTTCTTCCTTGTCAAAAGTGTGAGTGAAGGTAATCTTCTCTCTTATCAAATGTGAGTGAAATAAACATTTATCGAATATTAGAAAGTGTTTAATATCTGGGTCATACTTCATAAGAATGTTTGTAGTAAATTGGTTTCAGTAATAGTCTGATTTGTAAATGTCAATTATAATTTTATATAATATGAGTTGTACTCTGAGCAATAGTCTCATGTAATAAAAAAAAAAAATACTAACCAAGTCCATCATTTGTCTAATACATCCAAACATCACCAAAGTGCCCCGGTCTATTTTCCTTGGGACCAATGCTTGCTTTTTAGGGAAACACGTTTCTTAACCATTCACCTTCCACAAAACAACCACCTGATGTAATAAAATTGGAAATTGCATTGCTAAGGTTGGAGATCCTGAAGGTTCTAATAAGGGAAAAAATTAAAAAAATTACATAAATACATACATACATACATATATGTACACATAATTCCTATGCATACAGGAAGAAATATAAAGAAGGGCAAGATTAAATAGAACCAATCTAATAAAATATACTGAAAACTTTAGAAAGCCTAATATTTACTACAATTGCCCAATACTTGAGGCAAATTGTAGCAGATGTGCATATTAGACTGCTGCAACTATAGAAAAATGTACAATATACAGACTATATTACAATAGAAATTTGACTTTTCTATACTAAATAGATTATTTATCTATTAAAATAACAGCTCACTTATTACAAACCAAAACTATTTGCATGGGCATCACTGTTACAGTCGGTGTGTAAATCAAGTGCATCAAAGGCATAATTAGGGATAGAAAGGAAGGTAAGTTGAAGCTATGGGAAAGAGGGAAAAAGAAAAATCATTCCAAAGGATTCAAGTTTATAGAACATGTGCAAGATAAAGGTGAAATGACTATTCAGGAATAACAAATTAAGTGAAAACTAAAATTCAGAATGATTTAGAAAATACAAACAATTTGATGAACTAATAATTTATTAGTTTATCAACAAATGTGAAGATTCTATTAAATTTATAAATTTAATGGAGGTCTTTCTGTTCACCATTTAAATAGGTATATAGCCAAAGGTAGCAAATTCAAGTATGAACCCAGCATCCCAGCAGCATGAGAACATAGCAAGGGAATCCTCATAGAAAACCTCACTGGAGCAAAAATTGCCAACACAAATAAATTCCATATATCTGGAAATTTGATGAATTGATGTTTAATATCTTCAAGCATTTGGAAGAGATCATTTGAAAAGCCTAAGAAATACACATAGAATGTAGCTATTAAGTTATATCATGGAACATTATGAAACTGCATAGACGAAAAAAACTAGTAAACGCACAATATTTGACAGTTTTTATATATTATTCAACTTCTAAAGTGACCAGCTACAAACTAGAAGTTTACTTGAAACCTACTTTTGGTTACTAAGCACATTAAAATGCGATGTGCCTTTATTTTATATATTATTTTATTGCTTCCCTTAATTAATTTATACTTTTTTATATTTTATTATTTAAATTTTTATCTTAATTTTTGTTATTTGTTATTGAAGGCTCATATTTTGGAATATTCAAGTAAGAAGAGCTTAAAGAAGAAACTTGTTGGAAGTTTGAGTCAAAATGTAATAAAATTGAAGAAGCTAAGGTTTAAGGCTCTGTTTAGTGTAACTTTCAAGTAAAAGTTATTTGAGTAGAGTTTTTATTAATAGAGCTTTTACAAATTGAGTTTTTACTTAAAAAATTTTAGTTATTTGGTTGTCAATGAGAGCGTTATTAAAAATTATAAATTTATTTTAATAGAAAATTTTTTAAAATTATGTTATACGAAGAATACAATAAAATTTTCAAATAAGTATGAAATATTTTAGATATCCTCTACTCTCAAAAGTTCAAAATTTAAGTTTTTACTATTAAAGGCAAAATATCTTATTTAATCTTAAAAAACTCCATTAAAAAGCATCAAATAACAACAAAAATGCTAATAAGAGTTTATAAAATTAAATAAACACTTATAATTATTACATAAATCATATCAAATAAGCACTAAGTGTGGCAACCATGTGAGATAAAAAAAATTAGCATTGGAAATTGTTTTTTTTTAATAAGGCAAACACTTATGATTTATGAATGCGAAGTATAAAAGAAAAGACGAAAAGGGTAATGACTTCCAACTTTAAGTCATTCACGTGGAGAGCACTTTGATAAATTAATTGGCAAGCATGTGATGGGCTTCAACACTCTTGTTCGCTTAGGAATTATAGAGGCGGAGAGCACTCTTACTATATAAAGGCCACTAATTAAAGCATTATAAAGAGGGGCACGAACAGAAGCTAAAGAACCAAATAAGAAGAAAAAATAGGAGAAGCCGCACAAGAAGAGAGAAATAGAAAAAAAGCAGCAGCCGAACTAATTAAAAGAAAAAGCCAAGATCAGCAAGAGCAATTTAGAGGAAGAAGATGCTCAGATTAAGTTTTTCTTTCTCTTTTCTAATTGTCTTACTGAAATGTTCCCTCCAATGTTTATGAATTTTCTTTACATTTTCATGAATTAATTTATTTGATTACGGCTACGATGTAGTCTAATTATGAAGATTTAATTACATAAATCTATGTTATTTTTAGTTTATTATTCTATGGTTTAGTGCTCATTATTATGCATAATGCTTTTAAATATCTAGCCAATATTTAAATGATTTGAGATTATATAATAAGACTAAGAGGAGATTTATGTATTTTTACTCTGTGTGATGGATGCTGTCAATTACATGGGAGATAGAGATGTACTAACCTGATTCGTGCAGTTAATTAAGAACACCACAAAACTTAATGAGTTTTCATACATTGTAATGTAAATAAAGATATAATGCATTAGAATATGGGAATATATTTGATATTGCTTGAGAAAGAGTATCAAAGGAATTAGGGTTATTAAACTTTCAACATGCATAATAATCTTTAATAGCATAGATGGAGGATTAAATTGAATTAGTTATGGTAAAATCAAATGTCCTAATGTCTTAAATTTTAGTCGCCTTATTTTTATTTTTATTTTTAATATAAATTCACTTATTTGATTGTTCAAATAAATTAAGGTTAGAATAATTTCAGTAACTAATAAGATATACAATCTCTGTGGATAATATTCTTCTCTACATTATATTACTTGTGCCGAATAGTAAACTTGTTAATTAAACAACAAAATTCCATAAAAAGAGTGTGCAACACCATGTAAGAGGAGGCACACCCGAGCAGCATCAAGAAAAACAAACGGCTAAAGCCTAAATTCTTAACATCCATAAACAAATAAAGCAAACATGAGATATAAAATTTAATGGAGCAGTAAGCCAAAAGAAAAATGCAATATATACTTCCTTGATACTCTATCTTGAAATAACTAACAATATGCTCCTCTGTGTCAAACGCTATCTAATTTTTACTAGACAACACTTCACTAACCATCATAATCCAATGAATGCTACAAAATGAGGAAAATATTAAAGAAGAACTTTTTAGTATGTCTATATTTCTAGATTTTGATTTTTAAGTTCCTCCAAATTAGTTCAACTCATAAAATATCTTCTTCCGATTCTAAAATGATATGAAATTGTATATACATCTGTGTTAAGTACAGATTCCTTTTTTATCCTTCTAAATGAGAACTATTAAGTAATACACATTGTATTTAAAAAGATAATGAGTAACACATAGTAAAATGGTAAACTAGTTACTTGTATCTGTCCAAAGGCATATCTAACACTTGATCAAACCATATAATGCCTTTTCTTGAAGTTGTCAATTGAAGTCTTGCATTAAGATTTGTTTTCTGTGGCTTTTAACAAAGTTTCCACCTTTGTCCAATTTGAAACATCAGAAGTAGAAGTTGTGCACAAAAATTAAAATATATTGCACGCCAAACAGATACAAAACCCTGGTCGGAAAAAATTCTTCAGAAGCAGATATTTTAAAACTACAAGGAAAGAAAAGGATCTTGCGTACATTATATTAGAAATGGCCAGTGTCTATAATCTATTTGAGCTCGTCGGTGATACCAATGTATTTACTAATGCTAGTGAACGAATATAAAAGACCACTTAGTAGGACTTCCCTTTTTAATGCCCTGATACAAGAGAAGAGTAAAAAAAGATACAGATTACAACAAACAAGAAAGAAAAATATAGAACCTTCAAGAAGTTAAAAAGAAAAAGACTCGACAATGTGGTTCCACGTATAAGCAGATCATGAAAAGTTAGAATGGGCAAAGATAATATTCTAATAGAATCAATGTGCCATATATAAGTGGCAACTACCTTACCCTCTACCTCCTGACCATGAAAATCACACACAGACACAGACTAACTCATCAGCAGCCTTACACAGTCTGAACTTTTTCTGTCCATCTCCAGCTTTATCAACTTCAAACTTTACACATCACAAATTAAAAAAAAAAAAAAAAAACCTTTACTCTCTCTATCTCTATCTCCTAATCTAACTTCTTAACTAACCCTATCATCTTAGTCAATCAGTGACTGGCTCACTAATTCTCTAAAATACAAACTTTCGCTCAACCACTTAGGGCCTTAAATAAATCCATATGAAGAAGAAGAATAAATCTAAAATTGAAGTTCATGTGACAACGTCAGGGAGATGGACGATTCATGTCGCGCCGCGCCATCTCCATTCATGGCCATGGTGGCCGACTCGAATTCGATCAATGGGTTTGTGATTTGAGTGTTGCTTCGTCATTCAATTAAAGGTGGTAGTGGCCGATTGTGTTTAGAGAACTAAGGGTAGGGAACTACCAGTCTGTTAGGGTTTGGGTGGTGGTAGTGCCTAATTGATTGAGATTGTGATTATAAATATGGCTAGGGTTTGAGTGATGTTTGTGAGAGTAAGAGTGATGATGATTGTGGTGAGTGTAGAGTGTTGAGTTTTGAGTTAAGGACTTAAAATTTTTTTTATTTTGTTTAGATTCAGTTTAAACGCATCGTTTGTTTTATCTATTTTTTATTTCAAAAATTATTTTGCAATATAAATGCTGTGTTTTAGATTTTAGAAAACAAAATATTATTTTTAAATTTGGTCAATAAAGATCAATATTAAATTTCTATTACAATGTTTGTGACTAAGTTAATTTCTATCACATGCATATTATAAACTCTTAATAGACAAATATTCTATCCCATGTATATCATTAATCATTCGATAAACAAAAATTCTATCAGGACTCCATCATACTTACATGATAAAATAATTTTATCATAAAATCATTGTCATTTATTGTCAGTTTTCTTATAATGGATCTCCCCTTACTTACATGCTAACTAGTTAATTTTTGGATCTTCTTCTTGAAGTCGTCTTATTATGATTGCTCTATACTTAGATTTTAATTAGTTAATTTTTAGAAGAACTTCTTCTTCTTCTTAAAGTTGTCTTTTACTTATCGC
Organism: Luvunga scandens; assembly: GCA_030449905.1. Classification (NCBI taxonomy): domain Eukaryota; kingdom Viridiplantae; phylum Streptophyta; class Magnoliopsida; order Sapindales; family Rutaceae; genus Luvunga; species Luvunga scandens. The sequence continues at coordinate 873,269 of JASUUG010000442.1, read as the reverse complement.
TCAATACTTAGATGCTAAATAGTTCATTTTTAAACTTTTCTTCTTTTTCTCTTTCTTTTTTTTTCTTTTTCTTTTTCTTTTCCATTTTTTCCTTGTTCTTCTTCTTCTTCTTTTTCTTCTTTCCCTTCTTATTTTTCTCTTTTTTCCCCCTTTTTATCCTTCTTTTTCTTTTTCTTCTTCTCCTCTTCCTCCTCCTCTTTCTTATTTTTTTATTTCTCCTTCTTTTTCTCCTCATCTTTCTCCTTCTTCTTCTTCGTCTTTTTCTTTTTGCTCTCCTTCTTCTCCTTCTTCTACTCTTTCTTCTCATTCTCGTTCTCCTTCTCCTCCTCTTTTTTTTTTCTTCTTATTCTCCTCTTCATTCTTCTTATTCCCATTCTCCTTTTCTTTCTCCTTCTTCTCCTTTTTCTCTTACTTCTCATTCTTTTCTTTCTTTGACTTCTCTTTCTGTTCCTATTCCCCTTCTTCATTTGTTTCTATTTCCTCTCATTCTCCTTCTTCTCCTTTTCCTTCTCATTTTTTCCTTTTCTCTTTACGCTTATCTTTCTCTTCTTCTTTTTTCTCCTTGTTCTTTTCCTTCCATCTTCTTCTCCTTCTCATCCTTCGTTCTTCTCCTTCTTCTTCTTTATCCTCATTCTCATCTTTCTTCTCCTACTTCCTGTCTTTCTCTATCTCCTACTTAACCTATTTCTCCTTCTTCTTCTCATTCTCTTCCTCTTTCTACTTTTCTTTCTCATTTTTTTTCCTTACTCTTCTTTTTCTCCTCATTTTTCTTTTCCTATTCTTCTTCTTCTCCTCTTTTTTCTTCTAGTTTTCCTTCTCTTCCTCTTCATTCTCCTTCTTCCCTTTCTTTTCCTCTTCCCCTCCTTCTTTTCCTCTTTTTTCTCCTCATTCTCCTTGTTCTTCTTTTTCTCTTTCTTCATCTTCTTATCTTTCTTTTTTTCTTTCTCCCCCTTCTTCTCCTCATTCTTCTCTTTTTCCTTCTCTTCCTTTTCTACTCCTTCTTCTTCTATTCTTTCTCTTTCTACTCCTTTTTCTTCTCATTTTTTCTCTCCTCCTCCTCTTCCTCTTCCTCTTTCTCCTCCTCTTTATTCTTCTTCTTCATTCTCATCTTTTTTTTTCTTCAATTTAGTTTGCTTTGTTTGGGTTTATAATTTGAAATGTGATTAAGTTGAATTCTCTATATTGAATTGGTAGTAATCCTAACAAAACTAAAACCTCCAAAAAATTCAAACCTGATTCCACTCCTACTTTAAGCATTGTAAAAGTATCCAATCGAATGAATTTATAACCCAAACAAAACCAATCAATTCAGTTCAATTCAATTTGGGTTTATAATTCAAAAATAATTTGGTTCCAAACCGATTAGGCAGTAACCAAACTAAAACTTAAAAATAAAAAACTTAAATCGATACTCAATCTTATTCTTAGTTTAAAAATTACGTAACTATCTATAGGTTATATCCACAAGTATCTTAGTGAATAATTCAATTCTAAGAGTCGCTTTATAGATGTAGGAATTTGTACTCCAGGTTACGTGCGTTCTTCATTTTTTTTGTAACTTTTATATTCTTGTTACAACAATTTAATTAACGTTCAGTTAAAGCGGATAAATATATAAAACTGGATCATTTAACGATAATAGGCTTTTAGAATAAGCCCAACCTGAGCCAACTTACACTTACATAGGTTGGATTGGATTGAGTTAGAATTTAAAATTGAGTTGGTCTGATTTGTTCAGAAAATTTATGAAAATAACCCTTAAACTTTAGGATCTTCTAAATTTGATCCTCTAACTTTTTCTATCATAACTAGCCAAACATAAAAATTTTTTACCGAAGTATTTTTGTCATATCTCTCACTAAAATCATTTTTCTCACCCAAATCTCTCTCACGGTAGTGTAATCCACCCATCATTATGGCTTACCTACATTTGACGGCATAGAAAACCACCAAGATTAGTTGTTTAACTTCAACAAAACCTAGGCTACCTATTTTCTTTATATTTCAGTGGTTAAGAATGAAATTTGAGAATAATACTAGTAGTAGTTTGAGAATAATAGTGGTGATAATTTTTTAAGAGTGTGTAGAGGTTATTTAAGAGGCGCAATTGGCTGCTGCCCATTGCGCCAATTTTCTATGATGGGTGCCCATCGTAAATTTTTTGTGCAATGGCCTGCACGTCGCACCAATTTTTGGCATAAAAAAATATATTGTGCACAAATGGTATATCCTACACACAGTCTATTTTTTTTGCAATAAATTGCCTGTCGTACAAATTTTGGTGTTGTCATGCAAGACTACTTTTTTTATCATACTTTTTATTTTATATTATTCTTATAATGATTTTATAAATGTTAATAACGAACAAAATTTGGATTTGTTACAGATACATGGCAAAAATTAAATTAATAGAACGCAATTCACCTGAACTAAGGAAGAAGCTATGCATAATGAAGTTATGCTTTGATGATCATTTCCTAGGCCGTACTAGGAGTATCAAAATTTTAAAAAAAATCATGGAAGCTATCCAACGTAAATAAACATACAAACAGTTGTTGTTCAAAAGACATGTTTTTAGGACTTCATGGATTTAGATAGTTATGCATTCAATGCTGTTATAATCCAGAACCTATTACCTAGATAAGTGATATATAAAGAGATCAGTGAAAATTAGTTTTGGCTTCAAATTAGAAAACATTTGATACATTTATTGATTGAAGAGTGGTCCTTAGTTACAGGGCTTTTTTATGGTTTGGATGTCCTACTAAAAAAATATGAAGATGTGCCATATGTTACTTAATAAATACTTTAACGATAGGTTTAAAGGCTTGAATTTTAAACAATTAGGTGCTAAATTTGCCACTTCAAACTTTCATACTATGGACAACATTGATGCCTTGAAAATTGTGTTATATTACTTTATGGACAGTGTGATGAATAGGAGAAAGAATCATACTCAAGTTGATTTCCAGCTGATGAATAATGTTGATGGCGTAAATCACTTTCAAAGTTATCAATGGGGTCATTTATTATGGCAAACAATATAAAAAAATATTGACAATACATTAAACTAGAAAGCCGAAAAAGTTAAAAAGGATAGCTTAAACAATCCTTCTTATATTATTGAGAAATATAACCTTTGTGGCTTTAGTTATGGGATCAGTTAGGTTGGAAAAAAAAATTATGTTTGCAAGTCTTGTACTTATGAATAATTCACAAAGTTATCTTTTATAATTTTGTAACTTTGCTTGTTGCTGCTTGGCTTTTTAAATTGATCAAAGGGTTGTCATCACAGTGGACCATGAACACAAATAAGAAGATTTCCAACATCTTAAAGTGGAAGGCATTTGCTTCTTCAAAATAACTTATGATGTGGTGTATTAATTTTTCAATGACAACACTCATATTGTAAGTAGGGATGGCAAAATTCCCAGTGAGTTTGGGGCCCCATACCAAATGGGGTGAATTTTAAATGATTTTTGGGGAATGGCATTGGGAATAAGTGAAAAATAATCCCTAAATTGTTAATGGGGTAAGGTTTGGTTTTCTATTCCCCACCCTAATCCACATTATATGTAAATATTTTTTAATTTTTATTTACTAATTTTTTTATTAATCAAAATATTGATTCGTAAAATTTTTTTATTTTTGCCTAATATAAATTAATACATATGTTACAATTAAAACAAAATTCTACAATACAATTCTTACTTATCCCTAAAACATTATTATTTTTTCTTTTCTCTTTTAGTTGTTGCTCCCTTGATCCTTTCGAACAAATCCAACCACATTTTTCAAAAATTTTCAACAAAGTTCAGCAAGTTAAAAATATTTTACTGTAGACTAATACTTTAATTGTAGCTCGATCTTGACTTCAGATACAAAAGTATATGCAATATGTTCTTGTTTTTTCCTTCCCTCTCTATTAGCTTGTATTGTCACTTTCAACTTGCTGGATATAGTCAAAATTTCAAAGAGTATATTGTCTTTTATTCTTTATGTGCTAATGTGACAAATGAAAAATAACTATTATTTTGTCTTTTTCTATTGAATTTTATAAGAAGGAATGTGAAAGAACTTATTTTTATCTTTGTTTATTTGTAACAGCTTTAGTTCTGGAGTGATTAATTCAATCGTATGGCTCATGGCATGTGGTTACTGTTTTAATAAGCACATATGCATATTGGTATAATTAATTAATTAAATTTAGTTGCATTATTAAACTAGGCATTTTTAAGTTCAATTCTTATAATCTAGACGACGGTGCTCCATTCAATTAGGGAATCAATTTTTTTTTTGGTTTGTTGTTTTGACGTGAAGCCATAACATGTCATAGGAAAATCAAAATTAAGATTAAATTTGTCATCTATGAACACGAGGACTGAATGTTTAGCTTCTTTTGTGGTTTAAGTAACTTGTTGGGTCACTTCTATGTCATTACAATCTTTTTAATTAATTGATTGTCAATTGCATAACAATAATTTCGCTTGTGGTTCAAGTAAAATATGTTAGGACAATCACATGAGAATCAACAAGATGGCTAAGTTCCAATTGATATTGTTGATGTGTCGATGCATGGTGAAATTCTTGATAATGATCCAGTAATAGTTTCTAAAGCAGAGGTTGAGCATAATGGCACTCTAAGGAGAAATTTAAGATCTATGATGTGGAATCACTTTAAAAGGTAACAAATTAATAGAGAATACAAGTGTGTCTGTAACTACTGTGGTAAAAGACTAGAACGAAAAAATTAAGAACATGACCAAACACTTGCATGATCATTTCAAAATATGCCCTTTATAGGGATAGAAAAATGTAAAAGCAATGTTGAAGGCCACAAAAACAGTTGAGGGAAAAGTGAAACTTGATACCTATAGCTTTGATCAAGAAAGTTCACGAAGAGAGCTTGCGAACATGATAATATTGCATGAGTTCCAGATAAATAAACATATTGGATTTCGAAGGTTCCTTAGTTCTATTCAACCATTATTTAAGGTGGTTTCTCAAAATACAATCGAGAATGACATCACAATGATCTATGATTGTGAGAAGTCGAAAACAACGAGCTTGTTTGAAAGTAATGACAGCAACATTGCTATCACTACTAATATATGGACTTCCAATAATAAAAAAAGGGGATTTATGGCCATCACGACACATTTCATCAATGAATCGTGGAAATTGCAGAGTCGAATTATGAGGTACTTTCTACAACATGAAATTTATCTTAAATTATTTTTATATTAGCGTGACTAAATTTATTTTAAATAATATCTTTGATAATATTTGCGTTTTAATTAATTGTTATCCTTCATTCATAGGTTTATCTATGTTCCATGTCCACATACTTCTGATGGTCTTGTTGATTTGTTGATGGAATGTTTATTGGATTGGAATATTTATTGCAAACTTTCTACTTTAACAGTAGATAATTGTATGATTAATGATGCTATGATTGAAATTCTTACTGAAAAGTTATCTCATTATTCACTTCTAGTGAGTGGAGAGTTTTTTCATATGCGTTGTTGTGCCCATATCCTGAATTTGATAGTGAAAGAAGGAATGGACATGATTAGTAATAATGTTGAAAGAATTCGTAATAATGTTGCTTATTGGACAGCAACACCCAAAAAGGAGGAAATTTTTTTTGAAGTTGCTCACCATTCAAATATCCAAAGTAATAAGAAGTTATCTCTTGATTGCAAAACTAGGCAGAATTCTACCTATTTAATGCTCCATACTGCTTTGATAAATAAAAATGTTTTCTCTCATTTAAAACGATGAGAGTCACAATATAAATATTTTCCTTTTAAAGAAGATTAGATGTTGACCAAGGAGATTTGTGATAGATTGGAAATAATTTTTTAGGTAACTGAGTTATATTTTGGTACTCGGTATCCTACAGCCAACCTTTACTCTCCAAAGATTTATCAAATTAGGCTATCGATTTCATAGTGGCTTATTTCTCTATGTAATGTAATAAAAGATATGGCATCATATATGGTAGCAAAATTTGACAAATATTGGAATGTGATTCATAGGATAATGGTTGTAGCCACTGTTTTAGATCCAAGATTCAAGATGAAGTTATTAGAGTTTTAATAACTTTATGAAATGAGAGTTATTATAGCACTTTTAGACTTAAATCAAGATTACTTAAAGAGTAAATGACATGTTTTTTTAATTGCATTTTAGTTATATTTTACATAATTACTTATTTTAGTTATTTTTAGTAAAATTATGTTGTTTTAGAATAAAATTGTGCGCCTAAATCTATGTTTAATTGTAGGCAATCGGAAGTGCAAATATCAAGGAAGGAATATTGTATAATAGGCTTGCAAAAATAAAGAAAGAACTTGGCTACAGAAGAGTGGACATAAGTTTGGAATAGTGCAGATGCTGTAGCCATTGTTGTAGCAATCCTGGAGCAATAAAAGAGAAACTTTTAAGCAAATCTAAAAAAAAAACACACGATCTGCAGTTGCCAAAACTGAAAGATACGCGCCTTAGACTTCCGGTTGCCCTAATTTTCAACTATAAAAAAAGCACATACACACAAGAAGGGAGAGAGCCCTCAACCACAAGAAATAACCAAGAAAAGAAAAAAAACAGGGAGGAAAAGCAAAATTCCAAGACTGAATAGAAGATTGCAGACAAGAGGAAGAAGAAATCAAGAATCTAAAAGGACCACTCGCTTCTATCTCTATTCTACTTGTTTTCTTTGATTTATGATAATGTATATAATGGCCAAAACTATTTTTGTTTCTGTTTTGGCACAAATCATGAATAAATTTATTTGTAGTTGAGTGATAAACAAGCTTGATGGTTAATTGACTGATTTTATGTGTTGTTGCATGATTGTTATAGCATTTTGTTTTGATAATACTTGTTTCAATTCATTATTTCAGCTAACCACCTATTTAGTGATACTAGTTGAGAGTGAACCTAAAAAAAGCCTATTTTAGTGGAACATATCAAAACAATACTTGGTTTTAGATTAGGTTTTCCAAGTTGGGTCAAACTCAATTTGAATAGGCCCCTGCTTAATTTAAAACTAGTGATGAACTACACATAGGGATTCACCTTGTAGAATATTAAGAACATTAAGCATAAATGCTTTATCATGTGATGGTATAACAATTGGTCATTGTTAGGTTGCATATAGATATAAGATATCCAATATGCAGCAGCTGAATATGAATTAGAGTTTTGCCCAGTGTTGTAGTAATTGTTATAACAACGATATTGTAACAGAAGAATAGTCAGTGCCATTAAGTGAGTTGATTCACTCAACTACATTATTCTTAAGGGTACATTCTTGTGTGAGACGTGTCAATTTAATCTATTGCATTTTATTTTCTGTCATTTAGATTAACCAGTTTAATTAGTCGATAAAAGAGGTTAGTTTAATTAGGTTGAGTTTGCACCATATTAATTGTTGTCGCAGTTCTAATAGCATCAATCCTTGTAGAGATAATCTCGAATACTCATCATTATATTACTTATGTACACTTGCGCACTAACACCCATAGCACAAGAGATTAAACCTACAACACAACAAGTTTTACTTTCCAAAAATATACCAAAATGATTCTTCGTATGAAATTGATAAAATTCGTAAGATTTGTTATGAGTTGTGACAAATTATCAACTGAAGAATAATACAGGAGAAGAAGTTTATCAATCTACAATTGTTTCATCTTCTCAATCAAAATTGATTTAGAGAAAGGTGGATTATTTGGCATCATTTGACTTATTTGTTAACAATACCACTAGTGATGAGCATGTTAAGTCAGAGCTGGACCATTATTTAAGGAAACCTGTCTTACCTAGGTTTCCTAACTTTAACATATTGGCTTGGTGGAAAGTAAATAGTAGTAAATATCCCACTTTGCATGCTATTGCTAAAGATATTTTAGTCATCTTGTTTCTACAGTTGCTTTGAGTCTGCTTTTAGTACCAGTGGTAGATTAGTGAGTCCACATCGTAGCAGATTACACCCTAAAACATTAGAGGCTTTAATATGCGCTCAAAATTGGTTATGGGTAGAAATTATAGGTGAGTTATATGAATAAATAATTTGCATTAAAGGTTATATATATATATATAGATTGATATATATAATTTTATTCGATTTTTATTTGATTTTAGAAAACTATTGTTCATATGTGAGTTTGTTTATATTATCAGGTTCTAGTTCTGATTCTTTTACAAAAAAATAGATGTGACACATTTTATGAAGATACATATGAAGTAAATTTTTATGTGAATGAGGTTAATCATCTTTTTTATTACAAGTGTTTACAAATGACATATAACAAAACCTTTTCTTTAATAAATTTGTAGTGAACTAATAGTCATTAATTTAATTATTTGATATTGTAGGATTAGTTGCAATCAAAATGCTAATCAAACCAATGTATTCATCATATATATAGTACAATTTTAATTCAAACAAAATGCTAATCAAACCAATGTATTCATCATATATATATATATATATATTTAATAATATGCACTACCACATCTTTTCAACCCATATAACCAGTTTTTATTTCAGACTATAGTTCCCTAAAATCAAGAAGGACTTTTATTAGGACGTAACGTAAGCTAGGGACGTGGCTAACAAAAAAAGGATAATAGGAAAAATAAAATATATGTTTCAAACATAAAGGATTTTGGAGATATTTAAGCGCTTTTCACTTGAATTCTCTTTTCTATCTTTTTTTTCTTTTTATTTTATTTTATTTTATTCATATACATATATTTTTTTGTTTTTTTTTATAGCACCTTTTTCGTGAATGCAAAATTATCTCTATTTTTAAACATAAATGGGTGGTGGGAAATACAAAATAAAAGGTGATACTCCACATTGGAGTGGGACAAGATAATAGGTTACCAAAGAAAAAGGTTTTTTTTTTATGCTCAAAGGGGTTAACTATGGATACATATTAATAGGGTTGGTTGGAAAAGATCAAACGGACCAAAGATGGCCTTTCTGTCATCTTTTAGAGTTCTAAATAATCTTCCATATCTAATAGTTAGATGGACCTTCAGATATAGCAACAAACACTCTTTTTTTTAGAGAACATTAACTCTAAGGAAATTTAGAGATAATGTATAAAACAACAAATTGATAAGCTGAATGAAGAATGGGCAAAAAGGGTTGCTCTCCAAGAAAAATGATAGGCTTAAAAACTCAATTGAAATTTATTATGACATGCGCATTCTTTCAAGCAACTTATATTTATCTCCAACATCAACATGTATAGTAACAAACATGGTGTAACATAACTCAAGATCAAAGATAATATAAATACTTAAATTTGAAAGTTATTATGCCATCTAATATGAAACGATTACATAAATTTTTTTATTAAAATTCTACCCCCAAACCTATCTTAGTCATGAAAATTATGCATGCAAAACGGTGAAAATAGAAAAACTAATTGGTAAAAGAGGTTAGAAAAATCACACTTAAAATGACTGTCAAAGCTTAAAAGAAATGTCTGGAAAATTTTTTTTTTTTTATATAAGAAGATGCGTTTCTAGAGTCACTACACTCCATATTCAGCCATCTTCGCCTAAAAAATTTAGCCACAGTCAGTTTCTACAATAAAAATTAGTAAAAACTACACCAAAATTGAGATATTCCACAATTGTCAATTATACCTCCCCCCAACCAGAACGAAATATTGTCCTCAATGTTAGAAAGAAAATAGGGTTTAGAAGACATTACCTGAGTGCCGCATCACAGAAGAAAATATTTACAAGCAAAGAGTTAAATCTAATTTGCACTTCTTAGTACGACTACTGTTACCATCATTAGTTGGCCATTCTAACACGAGGGTCTTGGGATTTGGCTCTGGTCTATAAGCTTGTAACAGATCAAGTAACTCATTAGTAGTATGAGCACAAATAAAGATTTTTTTCACTGTGAAATGGATGAAATGGTTTTTTATTGCATGGTTAAGAAATGCGATAAAGCCATCATAAAAGTTATTGACATTTAACAAACCGATGGGTTTCTAATAAATGTTCAAATGAGCCCAAGATGCTAATGTGATTAGTGCTTATAGAGTTGCAAGATCTCTTGGTAGGAAAATAAAAGCATCAGCATGATTTAACATTTCAGTTATTCTTTCTTGCATACATGAGACGACTAAGTCTCCAGTTGGTGAGTCAGACACACAGCCCAACGGTTTTAAACTTTTTGGGATGATGCCTAACACTTAGCTCCCTCTGAGATAAGCAGCTTCTGAGACCAGTTTTGATAACCCTCGGTCACCTCCTCCATATACCAAATGTAAATTTCTTTCTGCTATGCGTTGACCAAGATCTATGCCTGCCTCAACGAACTCTTTATGTTTGCAATAGTTAAATCCAGAGAGCACACAAATGTTCTTGAATTGTTTATTGGGAGTAGCTGCCATTGGGATGCTTCTCAAAAATAATTTGTGAGTCTAAAAGAAAAGGATCATATATCAAGGATCTTGGTGACAATGGTTTATAGCTGTATATGAGGAAGCATGTCTGTGTCAATTAACGCGTAAAGCACATGGCTCGAGAGTCAAAAAGAAAATAGTAAAAAGAAAAAGCAAACAATTATTAAAGACAAGAGTGCAATTAATGAAGCAATAATGAAATAAAAGAACAGTAAAATAACAGTAAAAGGATATTTATAGGTAGTTGTGATTATTGCTCACATCTTCCTCTGGTTTTATGTACAGAAACGGCTTGAATGCCCTCTATAGGTTGAGGATAGGCTTCCCATCCAGTTTTCTTATAAACTGGAAAACAGGGTTGTTTATAGTTAGATTCCCGAGACTATATCGGACATGCTCTTTCTGAAATAATGGCCATAACTAGAGAATTGTTCTTTGTACGTATCCACTGGGATGGGTTTCAAGAGACAAAATGACATCATCCAATGACTCTTTATTCAAGCCATCCCTAATAAATTGAATCTTATCTTCCCTATTATCAGACATCATTCTGAAAGAACAAGGATTTTTATCGCATTTCATCCTGGCACACTTATGGAAATCAACATGAAGTTTTTGAGCTCTTCGTTTTCTTGAGTAGTTTCCTTTACCACAACCAGGCATGTATGCAATAAATTTAGGAGGCAACTCACCTGCCAAACATACTTTGGCCTCGATTAACCAACGGATGTCAGTAGAGATATTATTTCCTTCACTTTCTCAGAATGCCCTCCTTACAATCTATAAAGCTTTGCTAGAATCGTGTTTCTGTCCATACATTCTTCTCAGAATATCAGTTATTATGGGAAACAGAAGTAACCGACTTTGATTGTCACGGAGTACCGTTATTCGCCACTTAACCGGGGTAACAAACTAAAGAACACAAAGAAAAAAAGAAAAGAAAAATAATAATTTCACAATCGTTCTCTTATTGAGTTTACCTTAAGTTCTATTTAGGTGTCATTGATACCTCCCTCAATTTCTTTAAGTTGTCTTTCTAGATCTTCAACGTGGGATACCAACTCTGGAGGTTATAGCTTCCAAATACGATGTGTTTTACAAAATCGTATCTGGCTTCTCAGATAATATTGTACACATTGAAGTTGTTTGAGAATGCTCAAGAGGATCTGTCTAGTTGAGGCACACATGGTTAGAAGTGATAAAAGAAAACTAAATGAGTAAATAAACACACTTTCACAAAAATTTAAATCACCAAAAAGAAGAAAGAAATAAGAAAAATTCTCAATTCAAGTTTGGTGGGTCACTCAAATCGATTTCAGTGTTCTTTTCATGTGGTTGGTATTCTAGATATGGCTTTAATCTTTGACCATTAACTTTAAAAGTGACACCGTTCTTTGGATCTTTAATTTTAATTACTCCAAGTGAAAAAACATTGTGAATTATAAATGGACCAGTCCATCGAGAGCGTAACTTACCTAGGAATAGGTGCAAGCGAGAATTGAATAAAATCATTTTCTGACCTGAGGTGAAATATTTTCTCATAATTTGCTTGTCAAGAAAGACTTTCATTCGCTGTTTGTAAATCTTGGCATTTTCGCATGCATCATTACGAATTTCTTCAAGTTCTGCCAGCTATAATCTTCTTTTTGAGCTAGCTTACTGCATGTCAAAGTTGCATTTCTTGATGGCCCAATATGCACGATGCTCGAGTTCCACAGGTAGGTGGCAAGCTTTTCCATATACTAGCTTATAGGGTAACATCCCAATCGGGATCTTGAAAGCTGTTCTATATGCCCATAATGCAACATTTAGTCTTAATGACCAATCTTTTTTGTCTGATCTCACCGTCTTTTCTAATATGTGTTTTATCTCTCGATTAGAGATCTCAACTTGGCCACTGGTTCGTGGATGATATGAGGTCGTCACTTTGTGAGTAATGAAATACTTTGTCAAAAGAGTTTTGAATGATTTGTTACAAAAGTGTGCTCTACCATCACTGATTATTGCTCGAGGGAATCCAAAGCGTGAAAAAATATTACTTTTTAAAAATCTGATCACCACCTTGTGATCATTGGTTCTACATGAAAATACTTCTACCCATTTCAATACGTAGTCAATTACGACCAATATGTATTGATGGCCAAAAGAAAGGAGAAAGGGTCTCAACCACTAAAATTAGGTTTAGTAGCATCATGTTCCTCGTGTAATGCTCCTCATTCGTTGACACCTATCACATGAAGAATAAAAAATGTAAGTATCTCGAAATATAGTTGCCCAATAGAAACCACATTGTAAAATTTTAGTAGCTATTTTCTTAGTGCTAAAATGGCCTCCACAAGCTTGTTCGTGGTAGAATGAAAGGATATTTTGAAATTCATTTTCTGGGACACATCGTCTGACAATTTGATCTGCACAATACTTGAACAGATAATGGTCATCCAAAAGAAATTCTTTATTTGTACAAAAAATTTAGCCTTGTCCTGCTTAGTCCAATGCTCTGGAAGTTTACCTATAACAAGATAGTTAACTATATCAGCATACCATGGTAATACTTCCACACTCATCAATTGTTCATATGGAAATGATTCATTCAATGGTAATGGTTCTATAATTGTATTAAAATTGAGACGAGAGAGATAGTCTGCCACCACATTTTCTATGCCTTTCTTATTTTTTATTTCAAAGTCAAATTCCTGTAAAAGTAACACCCAATGAATTAGTCTAGCTTTTGTATCTTTCTTTGTGAGAAGATATTTAAGAGCAGTATGATCTGTGAAAACAATTATTTTACAACCAATGAGATAAGATCGAAATTTCTCTAATGCAAACACTATTGCTATCATTTCTTTTTCAATGGTTGAATAGTTCAACTGTGCATCATTCAATGTCATACTAGCATAGTAAATGACATGGGGAATTTGATCAACTCTTTATCCTAATAATACTCTTACTGCATAATCAGATGCAGCACACATGAGCTTAAATGGTAAGTTCCAGTTTGGGGGCTAAATGATGGGTGATGATGTTAACAACTATTTTAGTTTCTCAAATGCCACAAGACATAAATCATCAAAGACAAAAGGTACATCTTTGGCAAGTAAATTGCATAAAGGTCTAGAAACTTTGCTAAAATCTTTAATTTAACGTCTATAAAAACCCGCATGTCCAAGGAAAGATCTTACTTCTATGACTATTTTAGGTGGAGGAAGATGGGAAATTAGATCCACCTTGGCCTTATCAACCTCAATACCTTCGCTCGAAATTATGTGATTGAGAACAATACCTTATTTTACCATAAAATGACATTTCTCCCAATTTAGGACCAAATTCTTTTCTATGCATCTCTGCAGAACTAGTGTTAGATTATATAAACATTAATCAAATGAATCACCAAACACAAAAAAGTCATCCATAAAAGAAAAAATGCTTAACATGCATCGTTAAAATGTAGCAGGTGCATTACATAATCCAAATGGCATTCTCCTATATGCAAAAGTGCCAAAAGGGCAAGTGAAAGTGGTTTTCTCTGAATCTTTTGGTGCTATAGAAATCTGATTATATCCTAAGTGGCCATCTAAGAAACAATAAAATTCTTGACCTGCTAATCTATCAAGCATTTGATCGATAAATGGTAAAGGAAAATGGTTTTTACGCGTTACAAATTTCAACTTTCTATAATCAATACATACATGTCATCCTGTAGTCACTCTAGTAGGTATTAATTCATTTTCAGCATTAATAACTACTGTGACTCATGACTTTTTGGGGACAACTTGCACAGGACTGACCCATGAACTATCAGAAATGGGGTAAATGATACCTGCATCTAATAGTTTAAAGACTTCAGTTCTAACAACTTCTTTCATGTTAGGATTCAACCAACATTGCATTTCCCTGGTAGGTTTAGCATTTTCATCAAGATGAATATAATGCATACAATCCACTAGGTTTATACTTTTTATGTTGGCTATGGTCCATCCTATGCTCCTTTGTGCACTTTTAAAACTTCCAACAACTTACCTTTTTGTTCGTCATTCAGATGATGAAATGATTACTGGCAAAGTGCTTTCTTCTCCCAAAAATACATATTCCAAAGTGTTAGGTAATGGTTTAAGCTTTTCTTTTGGTGGTGATTCTGATGATAGACTCAGTTTCTTCTCTGATGGTGCTAGTTGTTCCACTTTTGACTTTCATTTATTAGTGTCCATGGATGGTGTTGAATCAAATAAGGTATTAACCTCATATATTGATCTGTTAATATTAAAATTCAAACCAAAATGAGTTAAACATGTTTGTAAATGGTCATCACTAAGGTTTGAAAGAAAAGCATTATCAACTAATTTTTCTATTAAATCCACATCAACAATTTCATCATCTACATTGTGAGGTTGTTTGGCAATGTTGAAGATATTTAGCTCCATCATCATATTGCCAAAGGACAACTGCATATTTCTAGTCCTGCATTGAATGTGAGCATCGGCAATTGCTAAGAAAGGTCGTCCTAGGATAATGGGGATGTGCTTCCTTGAATCTTAGACTGGTTGAGTGTCAATTGCAATGAAATCAACAGAAAAATAAAACTTATCTATTTGTATAAGCATGTCCTCCACAATACCACGAGGTTTTTTCATGGACCGATCTGCAAGCTGTAACACCACTGGAGTTGGGTGTAATTCTCCCAGTCCAAGTTTCACAAACACTGAGTAAGGTAACAGATTTACACTAGCTCCTAAGTCTAACAAAGCATTCTCAATTATGTTGTTCCCTATATTACATGAGATAGTGGGGGAGCCTGAGTCTTTGTATTTTAGAGAAATTTTGTGTTGGAGTATAGAGCCCACGTTTTCTGTTAAAAATGTCTTCTTTTGAACATGAATGTTTCTCTTTTTAGTACAAAGGTCTTTAAGAAACTTGGCATAATATGACACCTGCTTTATAACGTCAAGCAAATGGATATTAACACTTACCTGTTTAAAGATTTCAAAAATCTCATTCGTGGATTTTCCTTTATTCGCTTTAGCAAACCTTCGAGGAAATGGAGCTTTGGGAACGTATTCTTGTGGGTTGATTTTTTCTTTTTCCTCTGATGATGAGTCTTCTACATTTACCGGCACAATTTGAGTTGTTTATGTCACTGGCATTTCCATTTTGTTGTCGACTTCTTTTCCTTTTTGCAAGGTCATAACAGCTTTGACCTCCCCATGCTTTTGAGGTGAACTGGTACTTGCTTCATGCACTCCTTTAGGATTAGACATTGGTTGACTTGGGAATTACCTTTCTCAACAGTCATTGCCAAAGTTTGAACTAAAAAAGCAAGTTGTCCTACCATTTTTTCAAGGTTTGAAACTGATTAAGTTTGTGAGTTGAAGTCCGCTCTAATCTCATTTTGCAGTTCATTAATGGTGCGGTTTTGTTGCTCGATTGTGGAGTGAGTAAGATTCTTGAAATTCTGAAATGCATCTTCCCATGGTCTAGGTTGAGAATAGTTTGGGTTCTAATTGTATAGTCTAAATGGTGGTTGAAAGGCTTGAGGATTCTGAAGAATTGGTTGCATTAGTAAAGCTGGAGCTACTAGTCAATTCTGTTAGAATCCTTAAGACCATGAAAAATTGTGATGGTCTCTCTATCCAGGATTATATGTGTTTGAGTAAGGGTTGTAGTTTGATGGCTTTCTCATTACACCTATGGCATTGGCTTGATCTGGGTATGAGTCCTGGTTATGTGGCTCTATCAATTTAGCAGTTGCTAACGATGCTATTTGTCGGGAAAGACCTTCAACTATCTCTTTGACTTCTTTAATTTCTGAACTTAACTCGTTAATGTGAACCTTATTCACTCCCTTAACTCTTCTAGTATTCCTGAGTGAACGACTCCGTTGTTGGGAATTATCAGCTTGTCACTGGAAGAAATCTCAAATCTCTAATGCACTTTTTGACATTAGCTCTCTT
The DNA here is from genome assembly GCA_030449905.1 of Luvunga scandens. Classification (NCBI taxonomy): domain Eukaryota; kingdom Viridiplantae; phylum Streptophyta; class Magnoliopsida; order Sapindales; family Rutaceae; genus Luvunga; species Luvunga scandens. The sequence continues at coordinate 856,876 of JASUUG010000442.1, read as the reverse complement.
CCACTTATTGCCATTAGCCATTCTTGCACATACGGCAATAATCCCTTCAAAAAGTATTGGCATTGGTGCCATTTCTCGTACCCATGATGTGGACACTTCAAAAAGTATTAGCAGGTAATGCATTGAACCATGAACGAGCTCTATCCTTTAGAGAAAATAGGAATAATCTAAGTGTAATATCATCATCTCAAAAATTCTCATATTTAAAAGTTTGACATACAGCATGGAAATCATTCAGATGATTATATGCATCTTCATTTTCTAAGTCATAGAATGTTGGGAGACAATTTAGCACACTAGGTTTTAACTCAATACTCCTAACAACTAAATTTGGGTATCCTATGCATGATGTGCTCTAGTTAGCTAAGCGACTAAAGTAGTCCTTAAATGGCGTTTCCTGTGGTGCTGGTCGCAAATCCATTCCAATTTTATTTTTAATTACAACGTGTTTGTGTGTGCGAAGTGTTTTTTTCAATTCAAACTCTAAATGCTAAAGATTAAGTAATTGTGACCTACGACCATGCATGCAAATTCCATGTATATGCATGTACTGTACACACATTTTTCGATCCACTAATATACTGCAACATCACCGGTAAATGCCACATACGCATTTTAATAGAATCGTGACACATCATCAGTCAACACCACATTATCAGTCAATGCCACATCATTTGTCCAATTAAATACTACCACGTCGTCGTACAGTGTCACATCATTGTACAGTGCTACTTATCTTTTTAGGCTACTCTTATGGTTTTCGACTGTCCTGAACTCAAAATTGTTGTCTGTTTTGCTATCTGATTTCTTATTCATTGCGAAATGACCATGATGCCCCCTAGAATACATAAAATACTTAGTTAAAATAAAACATACATAATTAAATTACAAGGGACTTAAATATATAAAAGTGGGGATGTTAGTGAGACTTGAAGTATAAATGATGATTTTCTCTTTTATAAATACACACTTTCTAGCACTCAACAATACTCAGGATTCAGAGGTTACAATCTCATTAATGATCATTTTTATTGCTCAAATATAAACTAATAAATGATTTTTAATATTGTTTCATTATTTTTTTATCTCCTAATATCAGTCAAGCGCAAAGTTTTACTATAATTATCTCATTCAACGGATAAGCAAGATTGATCGATCCATTTCTAAACTGAGGTTAACAATGGATAAGAGGATAAATGACATTATGTTACAAATTGAGACAAAGCACAAACAACACAAAGAGTTTAGACAAGTTGTCTTAGGGTTTATTGGTTTCGTATACTATTGGTATACTCAAGTTGTCATACAATAGTTCTAAAATTGGACACTCATATGAGATAACCAAGTTTAAGATTTAACATTTGTGTTCTTTTACCTTCTAATTCGACATAAGTTTAATATATTTATCTTAGTTAATCGATAGGCCCCAGATGACCATGGAGTGTACCCTAATGTTGGTTATTATAATAATCATTTCCGTCCCGTTCGAGGCAAGAAACTGTACCCTCATTTGTTTTAGTTAAAACATGAAAGTATTTGGGAAGTAAATTATATGACTCTAGAGTTCTCTGATAATATTTCAAGACAAATGTTTTTAGCCCAATATATATGTTGGTATGTTAATTAGATGTCATATTCCTATTGTATATCTACTCTAATGTCATTTGGAGTATATATTTATTTTTCCTAGATAAATTTGTTCGTGATAATATGACGAACAACCCAGCTCTTTATTTGAAGACCCTAAGGCAACACCTCATTAGAATAAATGTTTACATTGTTAACTTTCCTCACTACCTGAGGAACATTCTACACATTTGAACCTCTCGTTGCTCGAATACGCCACATACATGATTCCAAAAAATAGTGAGCCTCGAAACATGTTGTAGACCTTGCAATCTTGAAATAAAACGTATCCCTTAAAACAACTTTGTGCAGTTCCAGTATTAGTCTATTTTTCTCAACGGACAACTTACCCACATCAATATCAACAGAATTACAACTTCTAACTAAATATATAGCAATTAAATTTGAAGGAAAAACTAGAGCAAGACTTATAAAGGGGTTAATTGTTATCCTCTTTTTCAAATGGGCCATTAGTGCAATAGGTTAGTTATCTTTATTATTAATAGGAATATCATACTAACTCTCATCTTCATCATTAATAGGAATATCAAAATGAACAATGTCCCTATCATCAACAAGATTATTGAAATAAGTGTCCCTCATACTATTATACAGTTCCAAAAAACATTATCCGAATCCATGTTATTGTTGTCATCAATAGAATCATCATTGTTACAAAAACATTATAGTGGAATTGAGACTAATATAGCTCTAATGACTTTATTAGTGCTAACACGTCTTCTTCTGCTAACGTAATGCCATTATCATCAATGGTGTTAGTGTTGCCGTAGAATGGAGAATAACATTACTGCAATGACAACATCTGTAGGAACACATCTTCTTCAATGTTAGGTATAGAGAAGTTTTCTCCAAAAGAAGTTTGAGTTTCTATAAGTGACACAAGATCTTGATTCAAAATTCAAGGAAATTTGATAACAAATATAAAGATGCATCTATAGTTGACCACATAAAAAGTCATGTATAACAAAACCTTGACCATTTCATCATTAATTATGATTATAGGTAGTGAACATGCACGATGGATTATGTGACTAGACGTCAAAGTTGCTTTCATCATGATGCTATATTCATTAGGATGTATTAGCAAAACCTCATACACTCTTACTAAAAACTGATCAAGCATACAATCTTTCTGAACTACAAAAGTAGTATTCTTGGCATTCACGTACTCTGTATTGTAATCTACCAGCATCTCTAATCAACCATCGTAATACAACTAAAGCACATCTAAATTCATTAAGCTTAAAAAATATTAAAAAATAAAAAAAATGTAATTACACATTACAAAACATAATACAATGAATATGTGGCACATTTTACATGGCTATTACACATATTGTGATTATGTGCGATAAGTAATTTTATGTGTGCCAACCATACAAAATGTATCGGGTATTTTTAAGAAATCATAACTTAAACTATATGCGTCCATGTTAGGTGTATAATACACCCTTTTGAAACTTGCAATAAGATGGACCAAAGCATATCAGTGTGACATGTGCATCAAAAAATAGTCATACTGAAACTGTCTTTTGGTGTTATAGGCACTTGTCACTCTATTATTTTTTTTATTTGTCTTATTGCAAGATTCGAAACATTATATTATTGCTGTGGTATAGTTTAATCTCTTATAATATGGGTGTCAGCGTGCAAATATACACAACAAATAATATAATGATGAGTATTCGAAATCGTCTCCACAAGGATTGATACTATTAGAGTTGCTACAGCAATTCATATGGTGCAAGTTTAACCTAATGAAATTAATTTCTTTTGTTATCTAAATTAAACTAATTAATCTAAATGATACAAAATAAAATAAAATAAATTAAATTGACACATCTCACACAAGAATGTACCATTAAGAATAATGTAGTTAGTGAATCAACTCATTTAATGGCATTGACTGATTTTCTATTACAGTATCATTACTACAGTAATTATTACAACACTGGGTAGAACTCTAATACATCTTTAGATATCTTATATCTATATGTAACCTAATAATGACCAGTTGTTATGCTATCACAAGATATAGCATTATATGCTCAATATTCCTAATTCCCTACAAGGTGAATTCCTAGGTCTAGTTCATCATTAATTTTAAATTAAGTACGAGTCTATTCAAATTGAGTTTAACCCAACTTGAAAAACCTAATTTAAAACTAAGTATTATTCTAATATGTTCTACTAAAACAAGCCTTTTTTAAGCTTACTCTTAACTAGTATCAGTAAATGGGTCATCAATCGAAATAGTAAATTGAAATAAGTATTATAAAAAAAATGCTATAACAATCATGCAGCAACACATTAAATCAGTCAATTAACCATCAAGCTTGTTTATCACTCAACCACAAATACATTTAGTTCATGATTTGTGACAAAACAAAAACAAAAATAGTTTTGGCCATCATATACATCACAAATCAAAGAAAACAAGTATAATAGAGATAGAAGCGAGTGGCCCTTCTAAATTCTTAATTTCTTCTTCCTCTCGCCTGCAATCTTTTATTCAATCCTGGAATTTTACTTTTCCTCCTTTTTTTTCTTTTTCTTCTTTTCTTGGTTATTTCTTGCGGTTGAGGGTTCTCTCCCTTCTTTTGTGTGCATTCTTCTTTATAGTTGAAAATTAGGGCAACCAAAAGTCTAGGGTGCATATCTTCCAACTTTGGAAACTGTAGATCATGTCTTTTTTTTTTAAGATTCACAGGAAATTTTCTCTTTTGATGCTCCAAGATTGCTACAGCAACGGCTACAACATCTTCACTATTCTGGACTCATTTCCACTCTTCTATAGCCAAGTTGTTTCCTCATTTTTGTAAGCTTATTACATAGCATTCCTTCTTTGAAATTTACACCTCCAATTGCCTATAATTAAGCATATGATCTAAGCACAAAATTTATTCTAAAATAATATAATTTTATTAAAAATAACTAAAATAAGTAATTATGCAAAATATAACTAAAATGCAATAAAAAAATATCATTTACTCTCTAAGTAATCTTGATTAAAGTTTAATAGTGCTATAATAACTCTCATTTCATAGAGTTATCAATTATACATACAAAACGTAAGCATATAACCTAAATTATGACCTCTGAAAAGTATCTAGCACATTTTTAATTAGCCTGCCGCACATAATCTGGATTTTGTTTTTACCTCAAATTTCTATTGTTTTCAATTTTTTTTTAATTCTCAATCAAAATAAGTACTTTAAAAAATCACATTATTTTATGAATGGAAAATAACAATATTTACAATTAAACTACTGCAATTTCAAACCTAAACCCTAAATTTAATACATTAAAAGTTTGCATTTTGTAAGAACATATATTAACCTTAAAAAGCTCTCTAGCTAATGATTATATCTTCAATTATGCAATACTTGTTTGATGGGATTTGGAAAAAAAAAAAGAGTGATGAGATATGGTGATTTGTTAAGATTTTTTAGAGTGTTGATTTTTCCTGGACTTTTTAAGAAAGGCATTTGCTTGTAAATTTGTTAAAAGTGATGATGATTATTTAGTCCAAAAACGAATATTTAGCTAGTTATAATAGAAAAAAGTTGAAGGGATTAAATTTGAAAAACTCTAAAGTTTTATAGTTATTTTTGTAAATTTCACAATTTTTCCCAACTCACACCTTAAAGGAGTAGGTTGGGTTGAGCGTCAACTTGAACCAACTCAACCCATGCCCACCCTTACAGTTTTAATGGTGTTAAACCTAAACTTATGCAACAGTAAATGTACTCTACCTCACCATGTGATAAAGATAAGGGAAAAAGATCGGTTTGTACGTGAAACATATGTTAAGAAAATTATTCCACATCAAATAACATTTATTTTATATTGAATATGAGTTGGACTATAGACAAGGGTGGCTTTAAGTATAGGCGAACAAGACAGTCCCCTAAGGCCCCAAATTTTAGAAAGATCTCATTTTTTGAGTATTTTATTAATAATTTTCTCATTAATAAAGATTTTAAAAAAATTATGTATTGTAGTAAAGCTCATTAGACATCTCTCCACTACAAGAAAAATTATATTTTACTACAAAAAAATTAGTCACTAAAAATAATAAATTAGTCACTTTATATTTTTTATGACAAAAAAATATATCATCATGTGTTAGTTGTAGAAAGATCGTCTTAAAAGGTTCTAGCGACAAAAATTATTTTCATCATGTTAAAAATATGTTTTTGTGACAAACATAATTGTCTTAAAATTAAGTTTAAATTGTCATAAATGGTATTCAAAATGGTCAAATTAGATATTAAAAAATGCAATCAATGACACTTCATATTTGTCACAATATGTGATTTGTAGTGATTATATTATGTGTGTCGAGAGTATGTAAATATAGTTGCAACAATTATTAAAAATTGTCATTTTATAGGTTCGAAGATACAATTAGCAACGCTATTTTTTGGTTGTTGAAGTTTACATATCACGACGTTACATAATCGTCCCAAGTAATTGTCATTTGTGACAATTTCTATAAATACAATTGGTAATTAATTTAGTCTCAAATTTGTTTTAAAGACAATTTATTTTACTATTTCATGACTAGTTAAATTGTATCAAAAAATTTTAAGTGACCATTATCTCTTGTCATAAAATGTAAGCATTCGCAACTAAAATATTTAGTCAAAAAATTTAAGATATTGTGACGGATACTTTCATTATAAAATATATGTAATATAGTCTCACATTATTTTTAATTACAATATAATTTATCATTTGATGACTATTTATATTGTATCCAAAAATTTGAAATGACTACTTTCAATCGTCGTTAAAAGAAAACATCCAAAACAACTTATTATAGTCACATAAATTGATATCTAGTGACCAAAAATTTTTTATTCAAAAAATGTTATTCCACGACGATTACTTTTGTTAAAATGACAAGCAATATAGTCTCACATTATTTTTAATCACAATATATTTTAATATTTGATGACTACTTATATCGTATCCAAAAAATTAAAGTGACTACTCTAAATTGTCATTAAAAGAAAGTATTCATGACGACATATTGTAGTCACATAAATTAATATCTAGTGACTAAAAGATTTTGATACAAAAAAAAATTATTTTATGACAATTATTTTGTTTCAAATGACAAGCAATATGATTTCACATTATTTTAACCATAATATATTTTACTATTTAGCAACTATTTATGTTGTATTAAAAAAGTTAAAGTGACTACTCTAAATTGTCATTAAAAAAAAGCATTCCTGACAACATATTATAGTCACATAAATTGATATTTAGTGACCAAAAAATTTTGATTCCAAAAAGGTTATTCCAGGACAATTACTTTCATTTCAAGTGACAAACAATATTGTCTCACATTATTTTTAAGAACAATGTATTTTACTGTATTGCAACTAGTTACATTGTACTAGAAAATTTGGTGTGACTTAAGTATAATTGTCGTCATTTATAAACAAATCAACAACAATAAGACTAATATAAAAAAGACTTTCAAATATTTATCTATAATCCAAAAGATTCAAACACAAAGTATGACATCGAAATCCAAATAAACATGGTTCATGGCAAAGAAATGTAAACATAAAAGTTATAGATCTCTATCAACGACCTAAAAGTAAGAAACTTAAAAGCAATAGTTCATAGTAGATGTATTTGAAAAAGCCTTATTGGGATTGAGAATCAAATAATGTTGGATCAAAAGAAGCTGTAAGTGAAAATGATGGTTGCTCTTTTATGAATTTTATGAAATCTTCAACTACCTGTAGTCTGTTTTCTTGTTCCTCAATCTTTTTTGCTTGCTCCTTAATTATCTTCGCCATCTCCTGATTTTGTTGGGACCATGCCACATTGGATGCTAATTTTGAAGGACCTATCATTTTCTTCACAAATTTGGATTTCTTTCTCAAAACGATTTCACAAATTCGATTATCAGTTAATTGCTCAACATTTTCATCGGTATTGGTGTTTTCCTTCATTTCCATCATTTGGTCCTGCAAAATTAAACGTTGAATAATTAATAAACCTTTAAAAATAATACTAAACACATCTATAAAAGAAAGCAAATCATTCAAACTTCTTAAATAATAAGTCTAATTGACTAAGAATAAACAAATTGTAAATAGCAAGACCAATAGCACTTGTAAAAATATGGGTAAAATGATAACATAAAGCAGGAATTGAAACATTAACTAATTTTTTCAAGCAACCATGTCCTCAATCCTAAATATACCTTTAGTTCAAAATAAATATGTAAATTTTAATTTCTGCAAGTAAATGTAAATAAATTAGAATAACTTACATATTTTGCATTTGCTTCTGTACTACTCCATCCTTTGGTCTCGCTCCAAAACATCTTTCAGAACAAAGCTATCAACCCTGGCGACTCTCCAAGCATTTCCGTATTCCCAATACAAAAGAAAAAAAGCATCTTAATATTTATAAACATGATACGAGCACATAATAGAAAAAAGTTAAAACTAAGTGTCCATTATTTGAAGTACCATCTCATTTAGATGTTGCACATGAGACTTCGATCCACCACGATGCACAGAAGTCCCTTTACTACAATTCTATTTGTTCCTTTCTGATCGTTTCTGTAATTGATTTTGTTAGAACATGTTATTAAGCATTAAATCACTTAATAGAATTCTTTCTCTCCTGGTGACAAGCCATGCACCTTTTAATTTTTTCTCATATAGACTAATCTAGTCTAAATATCTTTGCTGCTGTAGAAGCTGTGCGGTTATACATATAGCTAGAAAATGAAAATTCATTTATTTGCTAGACTTATTGGTTGGCATCATGCATAAAATGCCCTATAGGTGAATCTTTAATATCTGTTAATGACTCATGCACACAAAAGAATAAGATAATCTTAAGGTATGGAACCATAATATTTAAGTAAATGTGCATTAGGTTGACACATTCTCCATGAATTTTTCTTTTCAACAGCTATTGTCACTTATCATTATTCAAAGGATCGATAATCCTCTAGAGAGAAAAAAAAAATCTGGTGTAAAAATTGTTAACACAGCACTATGGTGCCACATATATAATTAATCGAACAAACTGACCACAAAATATACACACACACACATATAAAAGAATAAGATGGCCTTAAGGAACGAAACCATAATATTTAAGTAAATGTGCATTAGGTTAACACATTCTCCTTGAATTTTTCTTTTCAACAGCCACTGTCACTTATCATTATTCAAGGGGTCAATAATCCTCCAGAGAGAAAAAAAAATATAGTGCAAAAATTGTAGAACAACAGAAAAAAGTTATAGAAAATAGTATAGAAAAAAAGTGCCAACATATATAAACCACAAAGAAGGGCAATTAGCAATTAATATATTAAAATTGTACCTTAAATGCCTCACTTGAGAAATAATCACAAAGACTCTCTCATTCCACTTGCTTATGACAAAGATTCTTTGGTGGATTTCGCTTTGCCTCTTCAACTGTAGGATATTGTTCAAACTCTTTCTTCAATTGGTGACGACAATTCTTGAACCTCGTTGCCAATTTATCCAGTAAGTAGTTTCTAATGATTAGATTATGGACATCAATGACAAATTTGCTCTGAAATATGAACAATGAAAAGATAATACATATGTTACCAACATTCAATTTGCACAAAAAATAAAAAACAAAAGACAACACCAATCCATTAACTATTAAACAAGTAATGAAATAAAATAGTACGGCAATATCATCTATCATTAGTATCCGTTGAGCTTCTGGCACATCTTTCCATTTTTTTGGCCCTAATGGAGCAATTTTCCTTAGAACAATACCAATATCAGAAGCTAGCACAGCTGCATTAGCATCGATAAGCACATTTATTGTATCACAAAATCCAATTGGCAATGGCGCTTGGGACTGGTGAATAAGCTTGTCAAGTTTTAAGCCTCTTGACTTAGATCTCTTGTTTTTCTTAGTGTCAGTAGCTGCAAAATAATAATAGCAGCTACTAAAAAAAATATCAATAATTTTAAATGACATGAGACAAATAAAAAAAATAAAATATGACTAGATAAAATACCAAGAGTGGTGTTAGAGCTAGAAATAGACAATGAATTAGTTGGTGCAACTAATCCATCATGTGCTTGTGTCGCTGCTACCAAACGTGATCGGCAAGAACCTCCAGGAGCCATGATCCAATATCCTACAATTTCATAAAACATAATTAAATCAACCAAAATAATTATTTTAAATATATACAACTGATATAATAACATACAAAAATAACTTAAAATAAATCATACATAATAAAATTAAAAAAAAAATATTACCAAATTGTATTGTGTGCATGATTAATTGACATCACTGTCATTATCTAATGAAATATTTTCATTATCACTATAATAATTTTCAATTGTTTCATCCTCTTCCCCAAAATTAAAACCCTCCTCTTCAAGCATTAGTCCTTTGTTATGTATTTCATCATTGTCAACTTCTTTAGGACTCACATCATGCCGGTGGAATTGTCTACCATCTAAATCTTCTTCTTCAACGGCCATTTGAATATCAGATTATTCATTCTCTTGGTAAATATTATCTACGCTTTCAAAGCTTTCTTCTCCCTCATTTATTTCTGGAACATCCCACACATGTCTGTGTTGGATCTTGTTTACCACTTTCCAATTTGATCTTAGCTTATAGTCATCAACATAGAATACTTGTTGGGCTTGAATTGCTAGCACAAAAGGATCATTCTTATACCATATTCTGCTTACATTAATGTTTGTGAGATGATAATCTTTTTGTATTCTCTTTATGTTAAAGTCAGTATCAAACCAATTGCACTTAAATAAGATAACCCGATTTCCAGAAATATAATTTAGCTCTACAACACTAGTCAAAACACCAAAAAAGTCTACATCTACATTGTCATGTTGACCAAGTACCATAACTACACTATTTTGAGTTTTTAGATTCTTATCGTGAGTATGAACATGATATCGAACTCCATTAACATTACATCCAGAATATGAGTACAGGATCTAGACCACAAGCCAGTGAGTAAAATTGGTCAGTGGATTCTATTGGCCCTTCGCAACGCATAGCCATCATCTACAAAGAAATAATGAAACAATAAATTAATCCTAAAATTGATTAAAGTATAAATATTAACTTACTTAGCGACACTCATTACGAACCCGATTTTTAAACCACATAGGGAATTGCTCTTCTTGTTTTTTGGATATATTAGAAAAACTTTATACCTCTAACTCTGTAGCATGCTCACTATATCAAAAAATTTTATTAAAATGAGAAATTCAAAAAAATCATATGAACAGCATGTATATATATGTTTCAAAGATTATAATATACTTACTCCAAGTAAGGTTGTAATTCCTCGCAATTGTTCAAGACATACCAATGAGCTTTTTCTATAAGTTGTCAAGGTATTGTATTTCTTCTCTTTTACCAAATGGTCCAGCGCTTTGACCGAATACCGATAAACCAAACTTTTCTTTATTTTGTCTATCATCATTTTGCTCATGTCGGTTAAACCTTGTTTCAATTCCACTAAGATACATTGAGCAAAATGTAAACGCTTCTTCCACAATATATACCTCAGCAATAGAACCTTCAGGTCTGGCTTTATTCCTCATATATTTTTTTAATATTCCTAAGTACCTTTCAAATGAATACATCCATCTATATGCAATAGGGCCAACAAGTATTGATTATAATGGTAAATGTATTGCCAAATGAACCATAATGTCAAAGAAAGCAGGTGGAAATATGCTCTCCAATTTACAATGAATGAATACAATTTCTTTAGCTTATTTATTCAAATCATCAACACACAAAGTTTTTGCACATATTTTTTTAAAAAAGTTTGACAACTCTACAAGTCCTGTACAAACATCTTCTTGCAAATATGAGCGTATACCAATCGGAAGCAATTGCTGCAATAACACATGGCAATCATAACTCTTTAATCCTGAAATCTTACCCTCGTTGACATTCACATTCCTTGAAATATTAAAGGCATATCCATCGGGAAACTTAACAGATTTCAAAAATTGACAAATCTTTTCTTTCAGCTAAAGCAAGTGTATAACATGCATGAGGTTTTAAAATCCTAGGCCCATCAAGTATTAAATGTAACTCAGTTCTAATATTCATTTTTTCTAGATCTTTTCTAGCCTTGATAGTGTCTTTTGTTTTCCCTTCAATATTCAACAATGTCCCAATAATGCTATCACATATATTCTTCTCTATGTACATTACATCAAGATTAAGACGTAACTTTAGTTTAGACTAATATTCTAACTCAAAAAAGATACTTTTCTTTGTCCAATTCAAGTCCTCAAAAGAATGTTTTCTTTTCTAACTAGAACACTTGGGTTTTTGCCAAATTGAACGTGTTCAACACACTCAAGTTGTTTCAGAATCTCATCTCCTGACAACACCTTAGGTGCCAAATCTTTCTCTGGTTTCCCATCAAATTCTAAACTATTTCGCCATGGATGGCATGATGGTAAGAATAAACGATGGCCCATGTAACAGATTTTATTTGTCAAAGGTTGTGATTATGTATCTTTGTTACATACTGGACAAGCTTTATAGCCTTTGGTACTCCAACCTGATAAGTTACCATAAGCTAGAAAGTCATTCACAGTCCACAAAACACATGCATATAGACGAAAAGTTTCCTTTTTAGATACATCATAAGTGTCAATACCATCGGTCCATAGTTCTTTCAATTCTTCTATCAAAGGTTGCAAATACACATCAATATCTCTCCCAGGTGTTTTTAGACCAGGAATAAAAAGTGACATCATTGTAAATGGGGTTTTCATGCATTTCCAAGGTAGTAGATTATAAGGAACAAGCACCACTGGCCACGTGCTATAGGCATTGCTCATATCACCAAATGAATTGAAACCATCCATTGCAAGACCTAATCTAACATTGTAGGGATCTTGAGCAAAATGAGGATATTGATTATGAAAGTCCTTCCAACCTTCAGAATCAGCTGGATGCCTCAAAATACCCCATGTTTCAGTACGTTTATCCTTATGCCACCTCATATTAGAAGCTATATGTCTTGACATAAACAGCCTCTATAGTCTAGGTTTTAATGAAAAATAACGTAAGACCTTTTTCGGGATCTTTTTGCCTTTTCCATTATCAAATTTATATCTAGGCTCATCACAGTTAGGACATTTATCAGCTTCAACATTCTCTTCCCAAAATATAACACAATCATTTTCACATGCATGAATTAATTCACACCCCAATCCTAAGTCATGTAACATTTTCTTAGCCTCATAGTATGACGTTGGAATATTTGAACCTTCAGGAAGCAAATCCTTTAAGAATTGGAGCAACATATCAAATGATTTATCGCTTCAGTGATTAAGTACTTTAATGTGCATTAACTTGACAATACAAGTTAAAGCTGAATACTTAGAACATCCTAGATATGCTTACTACTTAACAGCATCTAATAATTTTTCAAAATCATTAAAGATATTTCCAGCTTCCATATTATTTGATTATGTTAGACTTATGTCAATATTCATAATTGTTTCCCCACACATGTCGGACAACATCTCAAGACATCCATCATCTTCATCATCATCACCATCATTACCCATTTGATTTGTATCCTCATTCAAACTAGGACTACCATTGCCAATTTAAGGTTGTTCTCCATGTATAGTCCATCTTTTATAGCTTTTAGAGAATCCTGAGAATCAAATGGCTTGCAATAGTTTTTACGTTAAACGATCGAGTATTCGAACAATCTCGACAAGGACACCGTGTCTTACCATCTTGGTCTAAATTTTTTTCAGCAATTTTAATGAAAGACTTAACACCATCATGAAACACCTTAGACAATCTATTTGTCAACGACATCCAATTCTTATCCATCATTAAAGTCTTGTTACAGCAAACAATCTATTAGTGTATTAATTATGTACTTTGATTCTTATTCTTTTTCCTATTCCACATTGGTGATTTTATTAAAATTAAATCTTATATATATTTTAATCATTAAATTGAGTGTAAGTTTTGCAAGGATCATTTTATAATTATATGATAATGGTGATGAACTAGACTAGTATTCAAGGAGTTGATTCTTTATATTTTATAGTTTTTCTACAATTTGTTATACAAAGTCTAGGTTATAACAATATATTTAGTGATTATTTTGCAGTATTGAAAACAAAATCAACAATAAACAAACCATGAACCTATTAATTATTAAAGCACAAAAATTAAATATTACTAAAATATTAAATATTTTAAATATCAATTATATATTTTAATCATTAAATTGACAGTTATTTTCGCAAGGATCATTTTAAAATTATATGACTAATGTGATGAACTAGTATTTGAGAGAGTTGATTCTTTATATTTTATTGTTTTTCTACAATTTCGTATACAAAGTCTATGTTATAATAATATATTTCATGATTATTTCGCGATATTGAAAAAAATCAACAATAAACATATCTTGAACCTATTAATTATTAAAGTATAAATATTAAAAAGTCAACAATACAGGGCTCCTGAAACTGTTAATTATTAAAATAATAAATATTCTTGTTTATTCATTGAAGAAATTTCCCACTTTTTCTATAATAATGGTTTAATGGTGATGAACCAATATTTTAGTTAGCTGATTCATTATGTTTTTTTTGTTTTTCTGTAGTTTATCATACAAAGTCTAGGTTATACTAATTATTTGGTGATCATTTTGCAATATTTAAAAAAAAATCAACAGTGCACGAAACCTAGTTATTAAAGTATAAATATCAAAAGTCAACAATACATGGCTCCTAAAACTGTTAATTATTAAAATATTAATATTTTTTTATTAAATATGTATTTCAAATATTTCTATGATAATGGTTTAATACTGATGAAACAATATTTGATGAAGTTGATTCTTTACATTTTATTTTTTTTCTACAGTTTGTAATACAAAGTCTAGGGTATAATAATACATTTCGTGATCATTTTAACGTGTTGAAAAAAATCAACAGTAAACATATCTTGAACCTATTACTTATTAAAGTATAAATATTAAAAAGACAATAATACATGGCTCCTGAAACTGTTAATTATTAAAATAATAAATATTCTTGTTTATTCATTGAAGAAATTTCCCACTTTTTCTATAATAATGGTTTAATGGTGATGAACCAATATTTTAGGGAGTTGATTCATTATGTTTTATTGTTTTTCTGTAGTTTGTTATACAAAGTCTAGGTTATACTAATTATTTAGTGATCATTTTGCAATATTTAAAAAAAAAATCAACAGTGCACGAAACCTAGTTATTAAAGTATAAATATCAAAAGTCAACAATACATGGCTCCTAAAACTGTTAATTATTAAAATATTAATATTTTTTTTATTAAATATTTATTTCAAATATTTCTATGATAATGGTTTAATACTGATGAAACAATATTTGATGAAGTTGATTCTTTATATTTTATTTTTTTTCTACAGTTTGTAATACAAAGTCTAGGGTATAATAATACATTTCGTGATCATTTTAACGTGTTGAAAAAAATCAACAGTAAACATATCTTGAACCTATTACTTATTAAAGTATAAATATTAAAAAGACAACAATACATGACTCCTGAAACTGTTAATTATTAAAATAATAAATATTCTTGTTTATTCATTGAAGAAATTTCCCACTTTTTCTATAATAATGGTTTAATGGTGATGAACCAATATTTTAGGGAGTTGATTCATTATGTTTTATTGTTTTTCTGTAGTTTATCATACAAAGTCTAGGTTATACTAATTATTTGGTGATCATTTTGCAATATTTAAAAAAAAATCAACAGTGCACGAAACCTAGTTATTAAAGTATAAATATCAAAAGTCAACAATACATGGCTCCTAAAACTGTTAATTATTAAAATATTAATACTTTTATTTATTAAATATGTATTTCAAATATTTCTATGATAATGTTTTAGTGATGATGAAACAATATTTGATGAAGTTGATTCTTTATATTTTATTGTTTTTCTACAATTTGTTATACAAAGTCTAGGGTATAATAATACATTTCGTGATCATTTTAATGTGTTGAAAAAAATCAACAGTAAACATATCTTGAACCTATTACTTATTAAAGTATAAATATTAAAAAGACAACAATACATGGCTCCTATTAATTATTAAAATATTAAATATTTTTATTTATTAAATATATATTTCCAATATTTCTATGATTAATCGTTTAATGGTGATGAACTAGTATTTCAGGGAGTTGATTCCTTATATTTTATTGTTTTCCTACAGATTATACAAAGTCTAGGTTATACTAAATATATTTAATGATCATTTTACAGTATTAAAAAAAAAATCAACAGTACATGTAACCTATTAATTATTAAAGTATAAATATTAAAAAGTCAATCATACATGGCTCATGAACTATTAATTAAAATATTCAATCAGTATAATCATGAAAGCAAAGTATAATATAAAACAAAAAAATAACCAAACCTTGGTGAATGGAGGATAAAGAATCCCTAGGAAAAATTGATGAATAAGAAAAAGGAGCAAAAGCTGGTGTATGAAAACTCCTACACAAAAATTGCAATATGTAGTAAGTGTACTTGCACTCTCAACCATACATGGCTCACGGCACAATTAATCATTAAAATATTAAATTAGTAAAATAATGAATGCAGAATCTTATATAAAAATAATATAAAACAAAAAAATAATCAAACCTTCGTGAGTGGAGAACGGAGAATCCCTAAGAAAACTTGATGGATGAGAAAAAGTAGCAAAAGCTGTTGGATGTAAATCCTTACACAAAAGTTGCAACATAATATGTCAGTAAGGGTACTTACTCTTTTAAAGAAGAAAAAAAAAAGGCGCACAGTTGCATTACGAATAGAATAAACTAATAATAAAATAATCTAAGAGAAACCTTAGAAAAAAAACCTGTCACTTTGTTTCTTTCAAAAGCATGAAACATAAAGACAATGGGGAAGTGGTTGGTGTCAAGGTAAATTGTAAAGAAAACCTTATAAAGCAGGGTTTAAAGATGTGATGGGTTTAAAGATGTGATAAAAGCAAGAGTTACCTAGGTGAGTTAAACTAGTACATGTGGCAATTTATGAAAGGCTATCATAATGGGTGTGTTACTAAGCAAATTAATAAACTGATGTGGCTGGACATCTATCTCATGCCGCCAAAATTAATTCTTTTAACTAACTAAATTTAACTAAAAAAATAAACATTACAATCTGTAAAATAATAATTTATTTTTATGTCTTTTAAAAAAATAAGTAGGCTGCCAAAATAGACTACTCTATATATATATATATATATATATATTATGTTCATTTATAATTGGGAAGTTAATATCAGGAAATCCTTTTACAGAAACAAAGTAAAACTATCACCAGAATCATTGAAATATAGCACGTCTTCCACCATAACAACCACAAAAGAATAGTAATAAAACTGTACCAAAATATTCCCTACCTAGTTGCTTTTGTTAATTTTTTTGGTTGTCTTATCATTGAAAATGAGCCAATCACACCGCATGCCATTTTTTCCAGTTGCACTAACCCAAGTTTCTACATTTACAACATCATTCCTGCAAGATAAATTCAATAAACTTCTTATTTCTTTTCTTTTTTAGTTAAGTGATATATCACTAAAAAGCACAACAACAAAGAACTGTTCGATAGAAATAATTTTTTCTACTAACCCAAGTTTCTACATTTACAACATCATTCCTCCAAGATAAGTTCAACAAACTTCTTATTTCTTTTCTTTTTTTAGTTAAGTGATATATCACTAAAAAGCACAACAACAAAGGACTTTCTAAAATAAATAATTTTCTAGAGAATCTGACTAGCATGGTGCTTCAATTATTATGGGCGCATCCTCTGAAGAGTTCTTAGTATCTGTATTGTGCAAGAACGATATTTTTTTTAGTTAAGCAGCACGAGATGACCACTGACAATAAAGAAATTTAAAGGAGGTGGGTTGGGGAAAGGTCTTCGAATAAGATTCTAGCCAGGACCATAAATACAACAATTACGAATAAAAATGAAAAGTTCTTAGTGCACTATAGATTGGAATAAACTTCTTAGCTCCATTAGTCAAGTCTGTAGAAATCAACTATCATAACATGAGATGAAGCTATCCCTGACCATTATATTCCTTCAATCTTTCTCCATCTCCCCATTAAATGTCAACACAAAAGTCTTGTGGCCCCAATAACTTTGATTAAATATATCATCTACTGCAATTACTAGTTTTTATTGTTACTTAAGGAATAAAGGCTGTATAACTATATGTTGAGTTCATATATGATATTTTATCTTTTAAAAGTTTATGTGGTGTGACTGAAGTAGTATATATGCAAGCAAGGCAATAAGCACTATTGCTTGTTCCAAGAATAGCCAAAAAAAAAAAAAGGCCAAAAAATGACATTTTCAACTATGCCAAAAATAATAGAAAAATAAATCAGAAAAATAATAGAAAAATAAGTCAGAAATAGATCATATCTTAATTGATAAACTTGTTAACCATTGCTTTGGTAAGTGTCTAATTAGATGTTCATCAACAAGTGCAAGGTGAGGAGAAAATAATCAAAGAGCATTCTTAAGTGCCATAGCTCTTGAAGGAAAGACAACAACATTCTTAAAAAAAAAGTGCAGAAGAAACGTTAGGAACATGCCAATATCTATTATTTTACCAATACACAAAAGAAGAGAAAGAGGCAACTAAAGCATCTTTAAGTTTGGCTAGTTTATTCATGCAGCACTCACAAACTGTATTTTTTTATTGGACTGGAAAGAAGAAAATCTACAAATAATAGGTTGCAAGTCTAGATCTATTCCAAATACCATTAAGTTTTTCATTTTACATGTACATCAACAAGTAGGTTAGGTGCAAATATCTCAGGGCTCCAGTATATATACAAGTACATCCAAACCCATATGTTTACATAAAAAGACTGAAAGAATAAGAGCATGTGCAGCCAGCATAATTCACAGCAACAACACATTCTATGGTTAAGTTGAATGAACAAAAAGATAACATGACGATCAAGATTTCATCAAACTAAATAAATCAACAAATCCAAAAACTTTTAACTATTGGAAGGGACAGGATATAAAATGAACAAAGGATACCATTAGATGAAATTTCATATTACAGTATTTGTCCAACAAACATAAGAAAGAAGACAAAAACAATATAACTTTTCACAAATAGCATGAAGTAGTAGTCTGAAGAAATTCTAATGTGGATTACAAAAGATAACCAATTGGTCCATAGAGCTCTACATATTGAGAACAAAAGACAAGAAGATTATCTCATGCTTTATTTATTATAAAAAGGTAAATGACCAATATATTTACTCCCAAACTAATATGAATGCACCAAGTTCACGTGCAAAGAAATTAAAATAATTCATCAAGGGAAACCGAACCTAGGACAGACAATACAAAAATTACTTATCCAAAGAAGTACAAAAATAGATGAGCGGTGAAGGTTTTCTCACATTAGCATTTAGCGAAATCTAATAGTACTTTTTCATGGAGTCAGCAATTAGATTCCTGAATCTATTGCTTCCAGTTGGTGGCTCATATGGGGAAAAAGAACAGTCTTTTAGGACATTAGCAAGATAAGCTAGGAAGGAATCTTCTCATCAGCAACCGAATCATCTTTAAAAGATAAATCCAAAGAACTATTGTTGAGTGCTAGAAAGTGTGTATTTATAATGGAGAAAATCATCATTTTACACTCCAAGTCTCACTAACATCCCTACTTTTATGTCTTTCAGTCCCTTGTGCTTTAATTATGTATGTTTTATTTTAATTAAGTATCTTATGTATTCTAAGGGACATTATGATCATTTCACAATGAACGAGAGATCAAATAAAAAAATGGATAGCAATTTTGAACTCAGGATAGTTGAAAACCTTAAGAAGAGCCTAAAAAGATAAATGGTACTGTTCATATATACAATATTGTTCATGACACTGTTCACATGTACTGTACGATGACGTGGCACTATACGATAATGTGGCAGCATTCGATTGGACGAATGATGTGGCATTAACTAATAATGTGGTGTTGACTGATGACGTGTCACGATCCTATTGGACTAAAATACTTATGTGGCGTTGACCGGCGACGTGGTTGTATGTTAGTAGACCAAAAAAACGTGCTTACTGTACATGCACATACACGGAATGACAGCCCTGATGATGTGTTCCATCCAATAAAACTTGCCACATGGCGCAGTCCTGAGCATTTAAATTGTTTTAATCTGATGGCCATGATTTACTCATTGTACCTATAAAAAAGGACCTCCCCCCCTAATTTGACACCCCTTAATCCATTTTTGAGCTCTATTTTCTGTATTTCCATTTTGATCTTGTATTTTCAATGTATTTTAACAAAATTTTCATTTTACCCCTAGTTCAATTATAAGTAGCTAATTTTCTTTCAAGCTTGGGTTGAAGGTAAAGTCTCAACATGCTTCATAGGCTTAATTTGGTAAATTTATTTTTCCTTCCCCTCTAATTTATGTGGATGTTTTGACTTTTCATAGATAGATAGTAATAATCTTGTCTAGATATTGCCTGGTATAACCGTCTTCCTAGGAAAGGTTATTACTATTTGGTACAGGAAGTGCTTAGCACCATATCTATTAGAGTGAGATTCATGAGGAGTGGAAAATCCCCCTTCATGATTTAATTGGCACTAATAAGGAATGTTAAGACGATAGTGCATGTTGAGTACAGATCCAGAGATCGAAGCACTTTATTTCAATAGTTTATTTGCGCCGCTCTAATTTAAATCATAAGATAGCCTACGTCATTTTCATTATAAATCCAACCACCAACTCAGAAAATTAATTCTTCATGCAATTAAAATTCACCTTCTCGTGGGATCTACACTCATCACCGCTGATCTATTTTACAATAGATTCGTGTGCTTACGATTTCAATAAAATTTGCACAACAAGTTTTTGGTGCCGTTGCCGGGGAGGTAAGTTATTTTAATTCAAGGAATAAATTTTCAATTTCTTTATTTATTTTTTTAGTTGTTTTCTTGTAATTTTTTTTATTATTAAAAAAGAAAAAAGAAAAAAAAAGTGAATTTGCATTTTAAGGTAGGTATTTTTCTTTCTTTAAATTTTTATAATTTAATTTTCATGTTATTTTTTTATTTTATTTTGTTAATTTGGCAGGTTCAATCGCCTATTAACTTATTTTAATTTGTTTTACGTATTATATATATATATATATAGCACTTGAGTTTGTTTTCATAGCAAGATTGTAACAGTGTGATAATGTTAATATCATAATTTCTCTTTCTTTATTTTTATTAATTTTTTTATCATTTTTTTGTATGCATTGTTGTAGGTCACAATTACCTAATCTTCAGCCTATAAACTTTGAATTGGAAAAAACACTTCACACACACAAACATGTTGCAATTAAAAATAAAATTAGAATGGATTTGCAACCAGCACCAGAAGAGAGGCCATTTAAGGACTACTTCAGTCCCTTAGCTAACTTGAGCACATCATGCATACGATACCCAAATGTAGTTGTTAGGAGTTTTGAGTTAAAACCTAGTGTGCTAAATTGTCTCTCAACATTCTATGGCCTAGAAAATGAAGATCCATATAATCATCTAAATGATTTCCATGCTATATGTCAAACTTTTAAATGCAAGAATTTTTCAGATGATGATGTTAAACTTAGATTATTCCCATTTGCTTTAAAGGATAAAGGTTGTTCATGATTCAATGTATTGCCTGCTAATAGCATTACATCATGGGAATAAATGATAACAAAATTTTTGAATAAATACTTCCCAATACATAAAACCAATGCTATTTGCAGGAAAATTTTAGAGTTTACACAAAGAGAAGACGAGCAATTTTTCGAAGCATGGGAGCGATTCAATGGGCTACTCCTAAAGTGTCCACATCATGGGTACGAGAAATAGCAGCAATGCCAATACTTTTTGAAGGAATTATTACCGCATGTGTAAGAATGGCTAATGGCAACAAGTGAAGGAGAGCTAATGTCAAAAAGTGCATCAGAGATTTGGGATTTCTTCCAGCTATAAGAGGATAATTCTCAACAATGGAGTCGTTCAATTAGGAATACTACAAGAGTTAAGGGAGTGAATGAGGTTCACATTGGCGAGTTAAGTTCATGAATTAAAGAAGTCAAAAAAATAGTTGAAGGTCTTTCCCGACAAATAGTATCATTAACAACTGCTAAATTGACAGAGCCATATAACCAAGATTCATACCCAGATCAAGCCAATGTCATAGGTGTAATGAGAAAGCCATCAAACTACAACCCTTACTCCAACACGTACAATCCCTGATGGAGAGATCACCCCAATTTTTCATGGCCTCAAGGATTCCAACAGAATAGACCAGCAGCTCCAACTCCAGCATCACCAATGCAACCAATTCCTCAGAATCATCAAGCCTCTCAACCACCATTTAGACCATACAATCAGAACTCAAACTATTCTCAACCTAAACCATGGGAAGATGCATTTCAAAATTTCAAGAATCTTACTCACTTCACAATCAAGCAACAAAACTGCAACATTAATGAACTGTGAAATAAGACGAGAGTAGGCTTCAACTCACAAAGCCAATCAGCTTCAAACCTCGAAAAAATGGTAGGACAGCTTGCTTCTTCAGTTAAAACCTTGGCAATGACTGTTGAGAAAGGTAAATTCTCAAGTCAACCAGTGTCTAATCCTATAGAAGTGCATGAAACAAGTACCAGTTCACCTCAGCAATATTGGGAGGTCAAAGCTGTCATGACCTTTTGAAAAGGAAAAAAAGTTGACGACAAAGTAGACATGCCGCTGACAAAAAACAACTCAAATTGTACTGGTAAATACAGAGACTCATCATCAGAGGAGAAAGAAGAAACCAACCCACGAGAATACATTCCCAAAGCTCCATTTCCCCAGAGATTAGCTAAAGCAAAAAAAGGAAAACCCACAAGTGAAATTTTTTAAATCTTTAAACATGTAAGTGTTAACATCCCTTTGCTTGACACTATAAAACAAGTGTCATCTTATGCTAAGTTTCTTAAAGACCTTTGTACTAAAAATAGAAACATTCATGTTCAAAAGAAGGTCTTTTTAACAGAAAACGTGAGCTCTATACTTCAACACAAAATTCCTCTAAAATACTAAAACCCAGGCTCTCTTACTATCTCATGTAGTATAGAGAACCACACAATTGAGAATGCTTTGTTGGACTTAAGAGTTAGTGTAAATTTGTTGCCTTACTCAGTATCTGTGAAACTTGGACTGGGAGAATTACACCCAACTCTAGTTATGTTACAGCTTGAAAAAACCTCGTGGTATTGTAGAGGACGTGCTTATACAGGTTGATAAGTTTTATTTTCCTGTCGATTTCATTGTAATTGACACTCAACCAGTCCAGGATTCAAGGAAGCACATCCCCATTATCCTAGGACGACCTTTCTTGGCAACTGTCGATGCTCACATTCAATGCAGGACTGGAAATATACAGTTGTCCTTTAGCAACATGATGATGGAGCTAAACATCTTCAACATTGCCAAACAACCTCAGAAAGCAGATGATGGAATTGTTGATGTGGATTTAATAGAAAAATTAGTTGATAATGCTTTTCTTTCAAACCTTAGTAATGACCCTTTACAAACATGTTTAACTCATTTTAGTTTGGATTTTGATATTGACAGATCAGTAGATGAGGTTAACGCCTTATTTGATTCAGCACCATCCATGGACACTAACAAATAGAAGTCAAAAGTGAAACAACTAGCACTATCAGAGAAGAAACTGAGTCCATCATCAGAATCACCACCAAAACTCGAGCTCAAACCATTACCTAACAGTTTGGAATATGCATTTTTAAGAGAAGAAAGCACTCTGTCAGTAATCATTTCATCATCCCTAAATGACGAACAAAAATGTAAGTTTTTGGAAGTTTAAAAGTGCACAACGGAGCATTAGAATGGACCATAGCCGACATAAAATGTATAAACCCAGTGGACTGTATGCATTACATTCACCTTCATGAAAATGCTAAAACTACCAGAGAAATGAAACATCGGTTGAACCCTAATATGAAAGAAGTTGTTAGAACTGAAGTCCTTAAACTATTAGATGCAAGTATCATTTACCCCATTTCTGATAGTTCATAGGTCAGTCATGTGCAAGTTATCTCTAAAAAGTCAATAGTCACAGTAGTTACTAATGCTGAAAATGAATTAATACCTGCTAAAGTGACTAAAAGATGGCGTGTATGTATTGATTATAGAAATTTGAATTCTGTCACCCGTAAAGACCATTTTTATTTACCATTTATTGATCAAATACTTGATAGATTAACAGGTCATGAATTTTATTGCTTCCTAGATGGCTACTTATGATATAATCAGATTCTCATACCACTAAAAGATCAAGAGAAGACCATTTTCACTTGTCGTTTTGGTACTTTTGCATATAAGAGGATACCATTTGGATTGTGTAATACACCTGCTACATTTCAACGATGCATGTGAAGCATTTTTTCTAATATAGTTAAACGATTCCTATAAGTTTTTATAGATGACTTTTCTATTTTTGGTGATTTATTCTATCAATATTTACATCATCTAATACTAGTTTTGCAAAGATGCATAGAGAAGAATTTGGTCTTAAATTATGAAAAATCTCATTTTATGGTAAAACAAGGTATTGTTCACAGTCACATCATTTTGAGCAAAGGTATTAAGGTTGATAAAGCCAATGTGGATCTCATTTCCAATCTTCCTCTACCTAAAATAGTCAGAGAAGTAAGATCTTTCCTTAGGCATGCGGGTTTTTATAGACGTTTCATTAAAGATTTTAGCAAAGTTTCTAGACCCTTATGTAATTTACTTGCTAATGATGTACCTTTTGTCTTTGATGATTCATGTCTTGTGGCTTTTGAAAAACCAAAGCAATTGTTGACATCATCACTCATCATTCAGCCCTCAAACTGAAACTTACCATTTGAGCTCATGTGTGATGCATCTGATTATACAATAAGAGCAATATTAGGACAAAGAGTTGATTGAATTTCCCATGTCATTTACTATGCTAGTATGACATTGAATGATGCACAGTTGTACTATTCAACCACTGAAAAAGAAATCTAGCAGTAGTGTTTGTACTAAAGAATTTTGATCTCATCTCTTTAGTTGTAAAATAATTATTTTCACAAATCATGCTACTCTTAAATATTTTCTCACAAAGAAAGATGCAAAAGCTAGACTAATTCGTTGGGTCTTACTTTTGCAGGAATTTGACTTTGAAATCAAAGATAAGAAAGTCACAGAAAATGTGGTGCCAGACGATTTCCCTCATCTCAATTTTTATACAATTACAGAATCATTACCATTGAATGAATCATTTCCAGATGAACAATTGATGAGTGTAGAAGTATTACCATAGTATGCTGATATAGTTAACTATCTTGTTACAAGTAAACTTTCGAAGCATTGGACTAAGCAGAACAAGGCCTAAGTTTTTGCGAAAATAAACAATTTCTTCTGGGATAACCCTTATCATTCAAGTATTGTGCAAATCAAATTGTCAGACGATGTGTTTCAGAAAGTGAATTCCAAAATATCCTTTCATTCTGCCATGAACAAGCTTGTGGAGGCCATTTCAGCACTAAAAAAATAGCTACTAAAATTTTACAATGTGGTTTCTATTGGCCAACTGTATTTTAAGATGCTTACATTTTTTGCTCTTCATGTGATAGGTGTCAACGAATAGAAAGAATTACGCGAAGGAACATGATGCCACTAAACCCACTTTTAGTGGTTGAGATTTTTAATGTATAGGGTATCGACTTCATGGGACATTTTCCCCCTTCTTTTGGCCATCAATACATATTGGTCGCTATTGACTACATATCAAAATTGGTAGAAGCAGTTCAATGTAGAACCAATGATCACAAGGTGGTGATCGAATTTTTGAAAAGCAACATTATTTCAGGCTTTGGATTCCCTCGAGCAATAATTAGTGATGGTGGAGCCCACTTTTATAACAAATCATTCAAAGCTCTTTTGATAAAGTATTCCATTACTCACAAAGTGGCGACCCCATATCATCCACAAACCAATGGCTAAGTTGAGATCTCCAATCGAGAAATAAAGCACATATTAGAAAAGACGGTGAGACCAAACAGAAAAGATTGGTCATTAAGACTAGATAACGCATTATGGGTATATAAAACAGCTTTCAAGACCCCGATTGGGATGTCACCTTATAGTTTAGTATATGGAAAAGCTTGCTACCTACCTGTGGAACTCGAGCATCATGCATACTAGGCCATCAAGAAATTCAACTTTGACAGCAAGCTGGCTCAAAAAAAAGATTACAACTGGCAGAACTTGAAGAAATTCGTAATGATGCATACGAAAATGCCAAGAATTACAAGCAGCGAATGAAAGTCTTTCATGACAAGCAAATTATGAGAAAATCTTTCACCCCAGGTAGAAAATGATTTTATTCAATTTTTGCTTGCACCTATTCCCACGTAAGTTAGCTCTCGATGGACTGGTCCCTTTATAGTTCACACTGTTTTTCCACATGGAGTAACTGAAATTAAGGATCCAAAGAACGGTGTCACTTTTAAAGTTAATGGTCAAAGATTAAAACCATATCTAGAGTACCAATCACATGGAGAGGACACCGAAATCGATTTGAGTGACACGCCAAACTTGAACTAAGATTTTTTCTTTATTCTTTCTTCTTTTTGGTTATTTAAATTTTATGAAAGTATGTTTATTTAATTATTCAATTTTCTTTTATCATTTCTAATCATGTGTGCCTCAACTAGACAGATCCTCTTGAACCTTCTCAAACAACTTCAAAGTGTACAATCTCATCTGAGAAGCCAGATACAATTTTGTAAAACACATCGTATTTGGGATTTACAAAAAAGAATAACTAAAATGCTAAATCATGCTGATGCTTTTATTTTCCTACCAGGAGATCTTGCAACTCTAAAGGCACTAATCACATTATCATCTTGAGCCCATCTGAACATTCATCATAAACTCATCGGTTTGTTAAATGTCAATAACTGTTATGATGGCTTTATCTCATTTCTTAACCATGCAATAAAAAACCATTTCATCCCTTTCACAGTGAAAAACAATTTTATTTGTGCTCATACTACTAACAAGTTACTTAATCTTTTACAAGCTTATAGATCAAAGCCAGATCTCAGGACCCTTGTGTTGGAATAGCCAACTAATGATGGTAACAGTAGCCGTAGTAAGAAGTGCAAATTAGATTTAACTCTCCGCTTGTAAATATTTTCTTTTATGATGCAGCACTCAGGCGATGTCTTCTAAACCTTATTTTCTTTCAAGTATTGAGGACAATGTTTCGTTCTAGTTTGGGGGGAGGGAATAGTTGACAATTGTGGAATATCTCAATCTTGGTGTAGTTTTTACTGATTTTTGTTATAGAAACTAACCGTGGCTAATTTTTTGAGTTGAAGATGGCTGAATATGGAGTGTAGTGACTCTAGAAATACATCTTCTTATTTAAAAAAAATAAATATTTTGTGTGATCTTTTCACATTAGATGACATAATAACTTTTAAATTTTAGTATTTGTATTATCTTTGGTCTTTAATTATGTTACACCATGTTTGTCACTCTACATGTTGATGTCGGAGACAAATACAAGTTGCTTGAAAGAATGCACATGTCATAGTAAATTCCAAGTCAGTTTTTGAGCCTATTGTTTTTCTTAGAGAGTAACCCTTTATGCCCATTCTTCATTTAGCTTAGCAGTTTATTGTTTTATACATTATCTCTAGATTTTCTTGGAGTTAACATTCTCTAAAAAAAACCAAAAAAAAAGTATGTGTTGCTACATCTGAAGGTCCCTCTAACTAGTAGATATAGAAGATTATTTAAAACCCTAAAAGATGACAGAAAGACCATCTTTTGTCCGTTTGAGTCTTTCCAGCCAACCCTATTAATATGTATCCATAGTTAACCCTTTTAAGCCTTTGAAAAAAAAAAGACTTTTTTCTTTGGTAACCTATTATCTCGTCTCACTCAAATGTGGACTATCACCTTATATTTTGTATTTCTCACCACCCATTTAAGTTTGAAAATAGAGATAATTTTGCATTCATGAAAAAGGTACTATAAAAAAAATAAACAAAACAACAAAAAATAACAATATACATACATACATATATGTATGTATATATATATACACACACACACACACACACACACACACACACATATATGTATATACATATATACATATATGTATATATGTATATGCATATGTATATGTATATAAATAAATAAAATAATTTAAAAAAAGAGAAAAAAAAAAAAGAGAATTCAATTGAAAAGCACCTAACGATTTCCAAAGTCCTCTATTTTTCAAACATATGTTTTGTTTTTCCTATTTTCCCTTCTTTATTAGTCATGTCCCTAGCCTATGTTACGTCTTAATAAAAGTCCTTCTTGATTTTAGGGAACAGTAGTCTGAAATAAAAACTAGTTATATGGGCTGAAAAGATGTGGTAGTGCATATTAAAAAAAAAGAATAATGAATACATTGGTTTGATTAGCATTTTTGTTTGAATTAAGATCGTATTAATTCTAAGCTGAGGGCATATTTTTGTCATCTTGGTGAGAGTGTGTGATATTCCTTTTCTATTATTTTCACTCAATTTACCATTCACTGAAGTGATTATTTTTTTGTTTAATTTCTTTGTGAGAATATCACTAGTACCGGTAAGATTTTGGGGTTTGACATGTCATTTTTTAAAGTGACTCGATTACTATAGCTATGACAAAGTTTTCTGAACTGATTCATGTGAAGAGTTGATGTGGGGATGATATTTCTTTAGACTGGAGATAGTGCTTATACTTTTATTTTATTGTTATCATTAGCTAATTGAATAAATACGACTGTTTTAAAAAAAAAATCATTTTGGTTTGAATTTTGTTTTCGTTTAATTTGCTAGGGACTAGCAAAAGCTGGTTGGGGGGGTGTTGAGTACTAGAAAATGTGTATTTATAATGGATAAAATCATTATTTTACACTCCAAGTTTCACTATCATCCCTACTTTTATGTCTTTAACTCCCTTATAATTTAATTATGTATGTTTTATTTTAATTAAGCATTTTATGTGTTCTAGGAGACATCATGGTCATTTCACAATGGACGAGACATCAGATAGAAAAATGGACAGTAATTTTGAACTTAAGACAGTCGAAAACCTTAGGAGGAGCTTAAAAAGATAAATGGTATTGTTCACATATACGGTACTGTTCACGATACTGTTCATATATAGATACTCTTCACGACACTGTTCACATGTATTGTATGATGATGTGGCAGCATTCGATTGGATGAATGATGTGGCATTAACCGCTTATGTGGCATTGACTGATGACGTGTCATGATCCTATTGGACTAAAATGCTTATATGGCGTTGACCAGCGACGTGGCAGTATGTTAGTGGACCAAAAGAAATGTCCATACAGTACATGCATATACACGAAATGACAGCCCTGATGATGTGTTCCATCTAATAAGAACTTGCCACGTGGCACAATCTTGAGCGTCCAAATTGTTTTAATTCGATGGCCATGATTTACTCATTGTATTTATAAAAAGGGGGCTCCGCCCCTAATTTGACACCCCTTAATCTATTTTTTAGCTCCATTTTCTATAATTCCATTTCCATCTTGTATTTTCTATGTATTTCAATAAAATTTCCATTTTACCCCTAGTTTAATTATAAGTAGCTAATTTTCTTTCAAGCTTGGGTTGAAGGTGAAGTCTCAACATGCTCCATAGGCTTAATTTGGTAAATTTACTTTTTCTTTCCCTCTAACTTATGTGGATGTTTTGACTTTTCGTAGACAGATAGTAATAATCTTGTCTAGATATTGGCTGGTATAACCGTCTCCCTAGGCAAGGTTATTACTATTTGGCACAGGAAGCGCTTAGCACCATATCTATTAGAGTGAGATTCATAAAAAGTGGAAAATTCCCTTCATTATTTAATTGGCACTAATAAGGAATGTTAAACCGATAGTGCATGTTGAATACAGATCTAGATATCCAAGCACTTCATTTCAATAGTTTATTCCCGCCGCTCTAATTTAAATCATAAGATAGCTTATGTCATTTTCATTATAAATCCAACCACCAACTCAGAAAATTAATTATACATGCAATTAAAATTCACATCCTCGTGGGATTGACACTCGTCACTGTTGATCTATTCTACAATAGATTCGTGCGCTTACGAGTTCAATAAAATTTGCACAACAACTACTGATCTCGTGGAAGCCATTTTTTAAAAACTCAAAACATTTCTTAACCTATCCATAAATAGAAGTTGATATCATTTTAACTTACTTCCCTGGTCAGAGCAATTACCCATTTTATTGATAAAACTGAATTGAAAGGCAAACCTGATTTGGTTGACAGAGTTGACAACTGTAAACTAACTGTAAACTGATAAAGCATGAGAGAAACGTCTGCTAGGCTTTCCTTAGGCCCATGCTGTTCGAGCACAAATAGGTTGGTCACCAGAAAGTCCCATGAAGAACTCAAAACGATGTGGATTGTTCTTCTCAATTTTAACTAGGGCTAAAATATCTGCGTCAAAAGCATGTAAAAACACATTTCAAGAGGTGGACATTTGGTATCGACAATAAATTTCCAGTAATAAAAGTTCACTTGCCTAAAGAATTTTGTCTGCCAAAGCTTGTCAACACGGAAACCACGGCGTTCAAACAAACCTTTACAAACGCCCTGTCTAGGACAAACGTTTGCAAGAGCAGGAGGCTAGCATCAAGTCCATTCACAAGGCAAAGTTTGGATATTCCTTTGTCAGGAAAGTCGTGATTAACAAAACTATTGAGAAGGGCAGCTTCCTCATAATTCCATATCCTGTGAATAAACAAATACCGAACAGTTAATGCATTTGAGAGAGATGCAATTAGAAGAGACTATAGGACTCATCTTACTACTTCTAATAAACAACAAAAAAAAAATTTACTGAACCATCTTACAGCAAAGAAACCCCATGAGTGGCCAAATCAATTGATAGTAAGAACGATTCAACCTCTTAATAATTGTTGAAAATTAAAAAAAAAATCCCCAATCAAATCAAGTCTTTTCCAAAGTGGGCTTTTCTCTTTCAGTTAAAAATTTGATTCCTACCATAAAACAAGGCTTCATGAAGAACAAGAAAAGGAAATGGAAGGAAAAAAAGATTCTTAGAGATGGGTTTTTGTTTAAAAAGAAATTATGAAATGGTAACTTCGAATTTGATAATTTGATAAAGGAATAAGAAGAAGATGGAGTTGTTTTAATAAAGAACAAAAGATTTAATAAGAGGTGAAAACCCCCCATTCATTAGCTGAAAATTTTGGTTCCTCTGGTTGTGCTTCCAGGAGCAAGTGACAGTAGGTGAGGAATTGTTTTGTCTTGCTTGACCCAAAGAAGAGGAATTGTTTTGCCTTACATTTGGTTGAACACCGATTATTATTACTTTGGTGAGACAAATTAATTGTTTAACATAGTTAAAAAATATTTTTGTCCAACCTTTTAATTATAGTCTAATTATAAGTAATTATGTATAAACTAAAGTTAGTATGTTGCATACAATTAAGAAGAAAAAAAAACCAAGGGGATGCCCCGCACATATGACAATGCTAGTAGTAACGGAAATTAGTTATAAGCTACTCGAATTTTGAGATGGCTAAATATTTTTAAATAAAATAAAATTAAAAGGCTTGTAATTGACCAATTTGTCAAAATAATAATAGATGACAAATAAGTTACACAAATTTGTCTATACAAAGGATTGTGTATGAGACAATTATTTGAAAAGTCAATCAATCCATTTATATGCAAATTGACGTAATAAAGTTACATATATAAATTCTAACAAATGATTCTACCATTGCTCATTAGTAATTGTGTTCAATTTTTTTTTATCATTTTTGAAATTGTTAAAAAGTAACAATCAGGAAAAGTTTAGTCACAGGAGTTAAAATTTTATATAGATAAAATAATAATAACAAAATCTATTGGTTAAAATTAGTGAAAATAAAACATTCAACTACTATTTTTTTTTTATTTTGTCATTGTAGTTACTCATTTGT
The DNA here is from genome assembly GCA_030449905.1 of Luvunga scandens. Taxonomy (NCBI): domain Eukaryota; kingdom Viridiplantae; phylum Streptophyta; class Magnoliopsida; order Sapindales; family Rutaceae; genus Luvunga; species Luvunga scandens. The sequence continues at coordinate 824,997 of JASUUG010000442.1, read as the reverse complement.
GACAAAAAAAAAATATCTTAAATTTAAAACGTTAGAAACCAATGTTATCTGTCATTACAATTTTCCCTAAATTTACAACCATTTTCTAATTATGAAACAATTTCATCACCTATGATTATGTTTTGCAACTATTAATAATTTCGTCCTAACATGTTTATTTTTCTAAGGGAACTTTTGTGGAAAAATGGGAAAAAAAAAACTTGTCCTTTTACAACTAAAATAATGTTCATTGCAAAAGTTGAATTAGAGACTAAGCAATGCATTATGAAATAAATTAGAATTAGAGACTAAGCAATGCATCAGGAAATAAATTACTTGGTCATAAAAAATTCAACATTATTCAAGACAAAACTTTAGTTACTATTTTTAGTTTTGTCACCGTAATGACTCCTCTACGGCTAAAAAATAAGATCTTAAAATTATAAGAAATCAAAATAGATTTAGAAACTAATATTATGTGTCATTGATGGTTTGCCTAAATTTACACCTACTTTTTAGTTACAAAATAATTTTGTGACCTATAATTATATTTCGTGACCATTTATTTTGTCCTGAATGATAAAATATTGTCCTAAAATGTTCAATTTTTCAAGGAGATTTTTGTGCCCAAAAAATTTATTTTTTTCGACTATAATAATATTTGTCACAAAAACATGGAATTAGATACCAAATAGAATGTCCAAGGAAAGAAATAACTAGGTCACAAAAATACAATGTTATTCAAGACAAAACTTTTAGCTACTACTTTTGGTTTTGTCACTGTAATTACTCATCCAAGACCAAAAAATGGGGTCTTAAAATAATAAGAAATAAAAATAGCTTTAGAGACTAATATAGATGTCACGGATAGTTTGGCTAAATTTGCACTTAGTGTTTAGTTACGAAATAGTGTCGTCGCCTATAATTATATTTTACAACCATTTTTTTTGTCGTAAATGATGAAATATTGTCCTAAAATGTTTCAAATTTGGATGGAAATTCTTGAGCTAAAATAATATGTTTTTCAGCGACTAAAATAATATTTGTCACAAAAAGGTTGAATTGGATACCAAATATTTTGTTCCAAAATAGAATTATTGGTCACAAAATATAACACAAGTCTGGACAAAATTATTAGATACGATTTCATAAATTCATCACGCTAAATACTATTTTGTGACCAACTTTCAAAGCGTTGTAAAAAATATCATCTTAAAAAGTCAAATTTCTTGTAGTGCTCTAATTAAAAAATTTATATTAAACATCTCTGTAATAAAAAAAAATCTATACTTGGTAATCTTATTGTTAAAGAGATATAATTAATAATTTTATCTAACCATCAATTCATTTATTATTAGTTTTTCCTAGAAAAATAAATAATTTTTTTACCTTTTCAATTTCTCAAAAAACCTTAATTACTTAACATTAGAATCTTTAATTTTGAGTATTTTTTTAATTTCTATTCAAAACCTTATAATCTAAAAATCATGGATGAAAAAAAAATTTTACTCTCTTCTCTAGAAAGAAAATTATTACATGCATTAGTTCATTAAAAAAAGTAAAAAAATAGTTTTTTCAAATATAAAGTCCATATTTATCATCTGATCATCAATTTATCATCTCAACTTTCTATGTGGTACCATTATAAATATTCAATTTGAAAATAGTAATATTTTCATTTATTTATTTGTTTACATTTGTAAAAACTCTAAAGAAAGCAAATTTTAGGTTTTATTTTCGAAATTTTTTAAGATATTCTACATTATTTGTTGAAATTCAAGAACTAAAAATGAAATGAATTTTGAGTTCTTTTATATTTTTTTAAATATTGAAATTACTTAATAAAAAGAGGCCTCATAAAATAAATTTTCCTAAGGCCCTACAAACTTTGAAGCCGACCCTAACTATAGACTTATAAAAAAAATGTGAAATAAAATCAACAGTGCAAAATGGTTAATTCAGTGTATGCTAATATCTTTTTAATTCTTAAAGGAAATTCATTGCAAAAAAAATCTAAACTAATCTCAAACATGACTAACACAAATGTCTTGAATCACTCAAAAATTAACCTCGAGAGCAAAAGACAAGCCAAAGCAAAATGCCACATCCTCAGCATATAAAAGCTATTGCAAAATCTTCTTGTAACCCTAAAACAACTAGTGTAGCCAGCAAAATCGCCCCCTTATCACCAAGAATAGCGGTGTGATGTGAACTGAAATTTAATTAAAGTTTCCGAAAGGGATTTTGGACTATAAGTTTACACTTGCTTTAACGCCTTTTAAGTTGCAACTTAAATCTAAAAGATTAAATTAGAAGATAATGACTCTTAATTTAGTATTTAAGTTTTAGTAACAACCTTCAAATTGATTTTAAAAAATAAAAATAATTAAAATTGTTTCTATATTTTCGCCAGATATTTTTAATATAGAGATTATTTTCAAAACTGTTTTATGGTAATGAATTGAAAAGTCTCGTCTCCTTCAGATCTTTGTTATAACTTCGTTTAACAATAACAATAATAAGTCTCCTTTAATAATTTATGATAACTTTATCCTTATTATTTAAGTCAGTATCTTTGTAGATGATTCTGGTTCTCAGTGCATCATTAGAGCACGTGTTCTTTACGTTAAATGCCATAAATTAATATATTTGATTGTGAGAGGCATTAAGGCTTCATTTGGTAGTGTGGTGAGATAATTGAATTTTAACAGTCACAATATTAAAAGGTTTGATAAAATTAATGTTGTAATTTAAAAGTTTAGTTAACTTAATTTCACAATATTATGCACGATAGAAAACAAAAGCTATCTTTATTATTTTTTAAAAATTATTATTGTCAAAAAATCATATTTATTAGATATTATTAAATTTTATAATACAATTACAATATTTTGTTTTAACAATAGCCATAACTTTTAAGCTAAATACCTTAATATTAAACAACATATAAATCAAAGTTTATCAACTAAAGATCTAGAGATAACGAATCTTTAAATAAGTAAGCTGCTTCCATACGCCAGCTAGTTGCTACCCAATGTAAAAGCAACGAATTTTCACAGCTATGATTCTTCCTACGGGCAAACGGAAAAGAGACAACGTAAAGAAATAAGTTGAGTGCGTGTACCATCATTCGGAGACACGTAATATCGTACTTTTAATTAAATTATCAATATAAAATTAATTAAATACTTTTGACCATTATCACACGTGATTTAATATCGCTTTTTTAAAACTTTTTTGTGTTGTGAATTGTCTTACTTTGTGGTAATCATTTACTCAAAAGTTTGTCCAGCAGCAAGTCAAGGGCAAAGTCTTCTAAAAATGAATTTTATATATAATGAACGAGATGTCTAGATTCTGAGTTAAGTTTTCGCTATTAATAACTAAATAATAAATAAACAAATAAAAACAATAATGTTGCCTTCCACCAACCTGAACTCGTCACGTCATGATAAAGGTTAGAAATAATAAATTATGTGATTTTATAAATTATACTTGTGAATAAAAGTTATAAAACAAATGAAAATTAAATTTTGAGAGAAAAGCTCGTATGACTTTTAAGTAATTCTTGAAAGTAATTCACAAATAAATAGTAGGTCATTTTATGATGCCGTGATTAAAATTACGGTATCAATATCGTGTAATTAAATATAAATTATGTAAATGAAATATAAAATTTGTAAATTGAACATAAAAATTATAAATCAACATCAACTGTAAAATAAAACATAAATTTTAAAAATTAAACATAAGACTTACAAATTAAATGTAGAACTAGTAAATTATTATAAAATTAGTAAATTATTGTATTATTAGTAAATAAAACCAAAACTTGCAAATATAACATAAAACTCGTAAATCAACATTAAATGCAAAATAAAACATAAAATTTTAGAAATTAAACATAAGATTTGTAAATGAAAAATAAAACAAGTAAATTAATATAAAACTAGAAAACTGATGTATTATTAGTAAACAAAACAAAAACTTACAAATATAACTTACAAATAGTAAATTAACATTAACTATAAAATAAAACATAAATTTTAAAAATTAGACAAAAAACTTGTAAATGGAAAGTAAAACGAGTAAATTAATATAAAACTAGTAAATTGATGGACTATTAATAAATAAAACAAAAACTTGCAAATATAGCATAAAACTCGTAAATCAACATTAAGAGCAAAATAAAACATAAATTTTAGAAATGAAACATAATAATTGTAAATGGAAGGTCACACAAGTAAATTAATATAAACTAGTAAATTAATGTATTATTAATAAACAAAACAAAAACTTACCAATATAACATAAAACTAGTGGGTCAACACTAACTATAAAATGAAACATAAATTTTAAAAATGAAACATAAGACTTGTAAAAGAAAGGTAAAATAAGTAAATTACTATAAAACTGGTAAATTGATGTATTACTAGTAAAACAAATTATAAATTTAACATAAAAAAAAGTAAATCAAAATTAAGTGTAAAATAAAACATAAAGTTTGTAAATTATGCCTAAAATTTATGAATAAAAGGTAAAATAAGTAAATTAATATAAGATTTACTATCCAAAAAAAAATTCACAATTGTGAAATAAAAACTCGTTATGATGTTTATTACGTTATATATTTATTGATTTTTTTATTTAAATTGAATAATGTTAGTTTTACATTTATATGATACATGTGATGATTTATTAAGGATGAAATTTATACTTAATATCGGATTTTGAAAAAAATATTATTTTAATGTCTTTCATAGTTGTTATAAGATGAGGTTATTTTACATCTTTCTACACTTCCTCAATAGCCCTAAATGATTTCCAAATACAAGTAAAAGTTTTAGACCACATAAAGTGCATATAAGACTCAAAATTAGATCTAATTTTATTGATATATCATATATGTGTTTAGTAATACAAGAATTTTTTTTTTTTTTTACTTGATCCACATCAAGATAAATAATTGTGCTTAATTAACATGTGTAATAAATTGATATCATTGTAGAAAATGGGGAAAAAAGTATATAAATGCCCTAGAATAAATATAGAATTTATGGTAACAAATTCAATAAAATCTTATTCTACTTTTTTCAGTATAATTTTTTTGTTTAATTAATAAGTAATTTTTTTGTTTCATTAAAGAAAATATTTTTCTATAAATGAAAAAAATATTTTTTACTAAAATTCTATAGAAGCAATGCTAATTTTTTAAATAATTAATAATCTTATATGAATTTAATAGTTGTACTCTACATTTATTAGTTTTATGTATAATTTATAATATTTATATCTACTACGGTATTAATGTCATAATTTTCATTACGGAACTATAGAATTTTCCTAAATTGGTGAATTTCCTCCCATAATGTGAAAGTAGATTTAGTTGACATAATAACATATATGCATTTTAATGATTCTAATTATGTCATGATTATTAAATGTGAAGTATTTGGGTTGTGCAGCTTCCATATTGACATTTTTTATATTTAAAAGGGAATGTTATAATTATAAACTCACATATAATTTATTTTTAAATAAATTGATGCCACATTACATTATTTATGTAAAGTCACATTAATTTATAAAAAAAAATTATAGTTATGTCGTTACGAAAACGAGATAAAATTTCGGTCGTCAAATGCTATAGTAAGTGTGGTAAGATTTTTCAGATGTTAGAACTATAAATCCAAATGCAAAACCTTAGCAACGAAAAAAAATTCCATATTCAAAACTGAAATGGGCTTTCAATATCTAATGCAATATCCATCTTGTTTAATAGCACAAACAACAATGATGTCATCCACAAATAGATATAAATATAAAATGGTATGAATTATAGAACGCCACTATTACTCTAGTTTTTTTTTCCCCAAATAGGCGACTGATATAGAAAATATTATACTCGTGATGAGTATAATTACTGGGTTAATAATATAAATTTAAAATAATCCTCAATTATAGAATTAACTTTTGAGTATGAGTTAGGTTTATATACTTCATACAATATTTGAATTCAAATTACATATAATGGAACCACAGGACCTTATCATATGACAATCACTAAATAAAAAAACTTACTTGCACATAATGGTGATACAAAAACATCACATATCGAATGAAGAACTGGGCTAATATGTGATGGGAGTGATAGAGAAAATAACTCTCAATATTGCCTGAAAATTATTATTAGTTAATAATATAAACAAGATATAATTATCAACACTGAGTTAGGTCTGTGGACTTTTACATACGAAGATGACGCTGCCCATTGCCAACCAGGCACTACCAAAAAATATATTAAATACACAATGTAATTTGGCCCCCATAGCTCCACCCATGCTTCTATAACCACAATGTTCATGACCTTTGCATTCTATTTTTGGAATCCAAGGCCATCATCACGAAGGATTTATCGCTTTTACAATAATTAGTCTCTTGTTTTGATCAACTAGAATTTTCATCTCTGTGGTAACTAGTATTTAGTTATGAGTGATAAAGGAGCCTCTACGAATTTTATAATTTTTCAGTACTGTAGAGAAAAATACTAACTAATTTAATTTACTCTCTCTTCCAATCATTTTTGTTATAAAAATACTCTAACTCAAAAACTTTAGTTCATAGTTAAGGGTTCAGTAATAGTATTAAAAAATAAGTCTTAACAAGTCCATTCACCGCATCAAAAAAAAAAGTCCATTCACATCAAATGTGAATTATCTGATTTTGAGGTCAAATAGATCTAGAGAGATCAAGGTAATACGACGAGAGACAAGAGTTAAGAATATAAATTAAACATAAAGTTGTACGCAAGGAAAATCAATCACAAGACTTTAACTCTAATGCCATCTTAAAAAATTGTTTAACCATAAATACTCAGAGTGATGAATAAGAGCTAACAATAATATTAAAGACATATCTTAGCAATCTTATATTATTTGATGACTATTTTATCTGATGATCAGTAGCTCAACTAGCCATGAAAGAGTTAGTAACGAGACGAGTTGGGATGAGTTGAGATTTGTCAATCTTAATCCTATCTCGACAATCAAACAACGCAAAAAAAATCTTAAAAATTCTATCCTAAATAGTAAATTGGGACAAAAAAAAATGCCTTGCTTCCTTATTAAAATTTCGAATCTTGATCGAGATCCTGGAACGTCCCAAATAATGTGAATTTGTTGCATACACTGCAGATTCTATCATAAACATATGTCATATACCTGTGACTGATATGTCATATTTTTATTATTTATCAAACGGACTTGTTATACACATATGATCAATATATTAAATCTATGTTACAATTCTCGAAGCCCAAATTTAACGATATTTACAATCCCGATCAAACTTTTCAAACATATTAAATTCTACACCGAACAGTGCATCTTACAAAATTAGATCCCAAATTCTAATCTAAATGGATAAAATTTTATACCCAATTCTATCTCAAATGGGCCACAATTTTTTACCCAATTCTATCTCAAATGGGCCAAAATTTTGAATCCCACTTAAAACTCACAATTCTGTCAACTCTAATCATGAATTTACTTTATACCTGCGCTCGTCTAAGTTTAGGGACAATATAAAAGGCAAAAGTTCATTTTTAATGAGTAAGATTTCTCATCCTCCAAGCCTTTTAAAAAAAAAAGCAGCATTATCTAAAATCTTTTTGTTTGTTTTTATCATGTTCCAAGCCCTTTGATCGTATCACTTAAAAGAGCAAAATGTTTCTAAATGAGGAAAAACATGTCGATCATGTGAACAAAATGGGGCCAATAATTATTAGCTATATTGAAAACCCATTTGAGTATGAAAAGACAGAGAAAAGTCAGATATTGAGAACTTGTACCGGCGATAATTCTAACCAGACAGCGATGGAGTTCAGATTCGGTTTTAAAGAAAAATCAAGTCCAGGGAACCTTCTTGAACTGTTATCCAGCGCCCAACGAATAATTTATGTTTTTCTACTTGACCTACCAAGACTCTTTTGCCCCCATTACCATTACCTGCTGGGACAAGTGGCAAGGCACAAATTATAAATATTTTTCTTTTCATATTTTTAATGATCCAGCTGTATCGTTTATACTATTATTTGTTAGTTGAGCTCCGGATGACACTGTAGTACCAGAACCGCGTAGGTCTCAAACGCGGACGCAGAAGGGTCGATATGTTCAAATATGATCATCATTATTAGCATTTTCGCCGTTTTCCTTTGCAAGAATTACTAGCAAAATATGCCAAATATTTGCTTCAATAACTCTTGTCTCTTACTTGTAGATCAAATAGCTTATCATATACTGCTGTTGTTGTCACTTTTTGTTCCTTAATTACTCTACGATACTATTTTTAAAAAAAGGATAAAGAGAAGTGGGTAAGTCTAAATTAATTTTTTACCTCTCTTACCATTTTTTAAAATCGAATCCGAGTCCACACAAGTATGAGAGACGGTAGTTATACTGCCAACCAACTTAACTACGCCCTTGAAGGCCTTTACAGTACTATTTACTCACGCATATTATTGATAAGTGGATCTTTATTATACACTGTCAATTATATTATGGAAGCCTAAAAATTCTTTTGCTAAATTAATCAGAGTGTTATTAACTTAATTACATAGCCTAAGCATCAAAACTCTGATTCCCCTCGTGAATAAAATGTGTTAGTAAGCTGGAATGTGAATGCCGGAAACAACTTGTCTTTTATGAAATGAGACAATGAGCTCCAAACCTGCAGGTGTAAACAAAAACTGAAGCAAGACCTTTTGCGTAAGCCAATAGCTACCTAACACTTTGACAACAACCGTCGTGCAACGTCAGCTCCAGATTTTCATTGACGTATGCAAACCCTCGCCTGAATGTCAACAGTTGGATAAGCGCAAGAGCCATAAGATATAGAAACCTTGATCAAAATTCTTGATGGATGATGCAGAAAATAATCGAAATATCTTACGTAGTATGGCGTGCTCGACCATAAAAAATTTAAATATAATATATATATATTAAAGAGACTGAACGTTGTCAGACTGCTAATAGAATTAAGGTAAGATTAGACCTGATCAATCTTGATTTTCAATAATTTTTCAATTAATAAGGAATACCGAACTTAATTTTACTTTATTTTCGTCAGATTCTATTAAATTTTTCTGTCCACATGTCATTACTCAGAAATCTATACTAACTTTTTCATTTCATCACACGCGGAACTTAAGGAGAACAGATTCCTTGTTCAACGCACTTGTAAATATTTTATTATTAATTGCTTAAAAAGACATAATAATTATTGCATCATCGTTGGGACCACTCAATATATCATTTTTCTTTTATTATTATTTTTTTCGTTCTGAATGATCCTTGCAGGCAAGGAAAATTATTAAAATAAATTGAGATGAGCGTTAAAATATGTAAAATGGATCTTTCTTTGAAGGGATGAGAATTGATGTGATGACTAAATTAATTTTAGCACGTTGGTATTTTCTATTTGATGGTATAAAAGGATCGATATCTCATTTTGGAAATGGGTCTGAGCAAACAATATAAATTGATTTACTATAAATTGATTTGAACACACGCACAGAAAGAGAGAGAGAGAGAGAGAGAGAGTAGTGAGTGAGTATCAAAAATGGTGAGAGCCCCAACATATGATGAAAATGGAATGAAGAAAGGTGCATGGAATAAAGAAGAAGATGATAAGTTAAGAGCTTATATTCTGAAATATGGCCACTGGAATTGGCGTGAACTTCCCAAGTTTGCTGGTAAATAATTAAGTACATTAATTATTTACTTTGAGAGATCCAAATATACATATATAATAAGTGTTTGAACTCAATTAAATATAGTCCTAAGTACCCATTTGAATATCTTATTCATTTTTGTTTGTTGTTAATTGTTTACAGGTCTATCAAGGTGTGGCAAGAGTTGCAGGCTGCGATGGATGAACTACCTGAGGCCAAACATAAAACACGGGAACTACACCAAAGAAGAAGAGGATACTATCACCAGATTGCGCCACCAACATGGCAATAAGTACATACATATATCTATGCTTTTTATTTTTCCTTTTTTCCTTTTTTCCTTTTAGCTTCTTGAAAATTGACCTAGCTGCTTAAACCTAAGTAACTTATCTTGTTTTACTTGTAGATGGTCCTTGATTGCGGCAAAATTACCAGGAAGAACAGACAATGAAATAAAAAACTATTGGCACACATACTTGAAGAAGCGCAAGAACAAAGATCCAGCGTCATCAAGTAGTACTCAAGAGCATTCTTATAACAATGAAGAAACCTCACAGAGTGATCAAGCAGAAAGCCAGAGAATTAATCTTGCCAATCATACACCATTAGCCGTACTAGAGAGCTCTCCAATGTCCCCATCAACATCGAGCTCATCTGATCATCATCATCGTTATGCAGTTGCATCTGGCGCTAATAATCTGTTTGAAGATATCAATGGAGATTTTTGGACCCAGCCATTTCTATCAGAAAACGTCTATAACCAAAATAATCATTACTCATCATTGTCCTACGATTCGTGTTATGAGGATAGCATAGATCAATTCTTCCAAGCGATGCAAGAACTCCAAGAGTTCGATGTTGATTTTTCCTGGTGACCTAGTCCCTCCCAGCTTCATGTCAATTTGTATTTCGTTTCTGCTCCAATAATGAAATGTAGCAATTGAATTTTTACTCCATAACACATGAAATTATCCCTCTACCATTTTTTATTAAAATAATAATAATAACACATGAAATTATAGTTAATTTATTGGATGCTTTTTATTCCTCTATCTTCGAACTGCCGACTTTAAACTTTTGCTTTGTATCACTTAATCACATACAAAACTTTTTTATTGAATGACAATAACGTAAGGACTAATCTATTGAGAGGATCACTTAAAAAATAAATAAATAAATGATAGCCTATATGTTAATGTCATAAGACAGATGTCTCCTTGGTAGTATGAAATAATGCAAGTTTTGACCTTTAGGATTTGCAATGTTGGTTAAAATCGTTTTTTTTTCCCTAACCAACAAAATTATACATACAAATTAATGTGACATAAATCAATGCATATTTTGATAATTATCAGTTTTATCATTACTTCATTAATTAACCAACTACATTGCACCTACTATTAATTACCTTATCATATGCCAACCTTAGTTGAAAGATACATTTCTTTAATATAATCTGCCTGGTCCTATGCTAAACTTATTTGAAAACTACATGATATTTTCCAACCTAAGTATTATTCGTGTGGTAATCATGAATGGGGTATCTTGTGTTGAGCCTTTAGCTCCGGCCACCAAGCGCCCTTCATCGTACGCAGTGAGGAGCTACTGAGGAACGAGTGTGGGCAGCTGCCCCGCTTTATCCAAAATTTTCAGACGACTTGTTCTATTAGGTTACCTGAATTCACAAATTTACTCCCTTAGATTGATTAAATACACCAAATTCATGTGAAATTTATTCTAAAATTAATTTATAATTTATTACTTCAATTGCATAATTTAAATGTCCAAAACCCAATTGTATCCTTTAGTCAAATGCCCACCTTAAAATTAAGTGTAATGTTTAAGGATCCTAACTATTGAGTTCCAACTGATATTCTATTCATCTATTAAATGATAGAAATATTAATTTTACCGGTTATAGAGTTCATTATCCAATAGATGAATGATACAGAATAATTGAGACTCAAATTAAGATTCAACTTTTAGGATCCCTAATATTACTCTAATATTAAAAATCCATCAAAATTAAATCTATTGTCTTAAAATAAAATAAAAATATCTAAGACCATATATTTACTCCTTCAATCTTCAAGGCTCGGATGCATTCTCTTAAAACTTCAATTTCTTACGAGGAGTAAGAAGAAATGCTAATAAGATTAAAGAAGTAGTAAAGTAAAATTTTGAAATTTTTTATTCTTTATATTTTATATGGGTCATTTTGCGAGCATTGATTAGTTTTCTAACTATGCCACTAATCGTATACGACTACATTCGTTGGACAGAACTAATTATAAGATTGAGAAAGTTACACCGAAGCCTTTAAAATTTTGTTAATCGTATGGTAAATTTTCAGTGATTCAAGAATGTATGTACACATTCCTTTCCCATTTTGGGCTGTCATAGTTAATACCAAGCGTCCGACCTTCTATTGTAAAATTGGTCTTATCGTCGCAAGATTTCAATTACAAAATCCAATGGCACGCTCAATATATCCAAACATAATAATAACATTAATAATAAAATGAGGTATGCATATTGATGAAATTTTTAAAACGTCAAAGAGCTACTTGTACACTAGGCAAATTTAAGGACTTGGATGTCTTTTTACCTTTTAAGATTAATCATTCAATAGTTTTACTAACATCCGCAATTTTACCCCACTTGATTGCTCAATATCTTTAAAATTTTATTTTAAATGATGTAGCAGATTTAAATTCACCAAAATCCGGATGTGCACGAATTTTGCCATCAATATTTGATCAACAGATAAGAGTAAGACTTAGACCTTTAACAATTCGCACGTGAAATTTTTTAAGAAAAATTACTAGGATGTATATTAAGACTTGTTCCTAAAATATGTGCAGTGGCATTCAAGTCAGAAAGCACATTACAAAGGAGAGCTCCTAGTCTCCTAGTTCATATTAACTAACGAATTACACGTGTCCTATCTAATACATTCATTTCATGTGGGATTCCAGCCTGGCATTAGAAACTTGTATTTAATTGTTTCCGCTAAATCACCGGAATGAGTTATTATAATTTTATATCACTTGGAAACATGTAGAATCTCAATAATTTACAAGTTGAAATAAAATATTATTTTATTCTAACAAGATTTTGTTAATGTGATAGTGATGTGGCCTACGCAATATCATCTACGTTCAGAAATTGGCCGAGTAAAGGCAGGTCTGCCTTTCAGGTTTTAATATTATAGGGGTAGAAAAATCGGGTTTTGTTCAAGTTGTTTGAATTTTGGTGCAGATTATAATTTAATCGGTTTGGATTTATTACTCCACTCATTAATTACAGTCAGATCGAATCCACTCGGATTTATTATTTAGGTTGAGTTCAGGTTATACATCATAATTATGTAAATCTATTCGCTATCAAATCCTCTCCAAAAATTACCTAATTAACCATAAAAAAAAAATCATTCTTTTTCATAATCTTATCAAAAAAATTAACTAATTAACATCTAAAAAAGTACATATTTAATAATGAACTTAAAAAATAAACTAATAAATAATTTTAAAAAAAACACAGCAAAGGTTTCTTAACTGGAATTGGTGCACGACGCATTAGATCAAGCTTCTTTCCTTGTCTACATTTATTACTTTATCTGTTTATGTATTAAGAAATATACCATCCAACAAATTCGGATCATAAGTTCCTGATTTATATGTTTCTTTCTATTATAGCGTGTGAATTTTAAAAGGTAAGCATCTAAGTGTAAATGTATTAAGATGTTATTATATAAGTGCATAAATGACACCTACAACTTAATTACGTGGTTAGCAGCAAGGCCTTATCTCAATTCTCAAGCAACTTACAAGAAGATGAAGTGTGTAAGCTGAATTTGCCCTTCAATTTTACCAAATTGATGTCACCTAGTCGCCACCATTGTGTACAAGTATGAATATAATGATAATAATAATAATTCTTTAGTGAAGACATTCTTATTTTAATATATTTTAATACATTAATAGATAAAAAAAAATATAATTTTTAATGTATTGAAAACTGAATTTTTTTATATTTTAGTATTCATCCTCACTTTAATGTATTTTAACAAAGTAAGTATACCCTTATTAGAAAAAGACCATATACACATAGTGGTGCTTATATATGATGTTCACACAAAATTAAAATGTGAACAGAGCTAAAAGATAAAAAATACATGGATTGTAATGCTTTGATTTTCATCTTTTAGTATATTAGAGTTTATGTATTTTGTCTTTTAGATCTGTCCACATAAATTTTTTGTGCAGACATCCGCACCTAAGTATGATTATATATATGTATGTATACACACACACACATACATATGCACTCCTCTTGTATAGGTGCCCTTATTTTTTTCTCATGCGGACATACAATTAAACCATACGGTTTAATAGAGTTAGTTTTTCATGCTATTAAACTGTACAATTTTATAGTGTATTAAAAATTAATTCTATTAAACCATACAATATTAAAAATAAAAATAAAAACACCTACACCTAAAAATAATTATATATAGGCACACATACACTAACTCGTTTACACAAATATGTGCTAGCAAAACTATCCACGTGTGAGCTTAATCTAAAGCTTTGCCTGCCAAAAGTCTACATGTGACTTTTGTTGTATATGGCATTCATAAAAGAGTAAACACTACAATGCATTAGCCAAGACAATGATACAAACAAAATTGATGTAGGATAGTTGTATACGATAAGTAGGTATCTTTCTATAGTTAACTTCACTTATAAGTAGTCGTTTGAGGATTTTAGTAGATTATTTTAAAGCTTGAGGCATGATGACTCTAACCCAACAGTATGACACCCCCATGGAATTTGTGGTTTGACTGAAAATTTCATTTCTTTCGTAGTAGTTTGATAAGTTTTAGTTATTTTTTTTATTTTTATACTGTTTCTAGGGTTTTTATCTCTTTTTTTTTTTACATCGAATTTAAGTGCTCTTCATTTTTTCCTTTTATTCTTTATTTTAGCTAGTATACTTTTATTATTTAATAGTCATTTGAATTTGCCTATTCTAATAAATTCACGTTATTGAAGATTATTGTATAGGAACCTTAAAACCTTAATTTTAAATATTTATTAATAAAATTTCAGACTTTAAAAAACTTATTTTTTTTTTTAATCAAGCTTTACGTTTCTTATTTTTTTTATTAATCTTTGCGTTGGGTTCCGTAAAAAAACAAGAAAGCATCTTTTCCTTATAAAATAACTACTGTTTTTTTCCCCTCCACTATATAAATTCATGTACACTTTTAATTAGTCAGCTGTAGGAAATGATTTGAGAGATCATTTATTATTTGGTGGTTCGTGTCAGTTTGTTGACCACTTCAAATTATCACATTGACCAGCAAGTCATGAAAAAACAGAAATTACCTAATATGCTTACTCACACAAATCACGTTTCTCACTTTTCTTTGGAGTCAAACAAAAAATATGAATGGCTTACATTAAGTTCATTTTTTTTTTTCGGATGAATATAATCAGAGCGTAATTTTTTAATTTGTATTAAATAGTTCCCCAACTGTCCCAATGACAATCAAGTTTAGCCAAGCGTGGGCCCCACCTTCCACGCGCCAAGCCAACGCGGATCATGAGAGTAAAAGGGGCATTTATTTAGCAGGAACGCTTCAAAGCTCTTGTGTCCATTGATGTTCAATTCAGAAAATGAATGCTCAAATTTATAGCCAAAAAGGCACCGTCCAAAGCAGATTTGGCGTTTTGTGTTGGATAAACACATGGGATGAGTTTACTAGACTTTCACAATATTTATTAAATTTGGATATTGACAATTTAATCTAATATAATTGGACATAAAAAGGGGCTATATGACAAAGAATTAGGTGGAATTGTCCTTAGAAAATTGACTAAATGGTTTTCCATTGGGTTTATTTGACTAACATCTTTTGCTCTAAAATTTAGTACAATCAGCAGCCTCATCGTCGAAGCTACCCAATAATATAACTATTATCGGCCAAGGAGTTTCCGTTTGCCATAAATATACCGTTAAAATTTCGTTAATTAAAATTTTACCCATAGATTTACAACGAATAAAAATTTATTTTTCAATGATACATATACCATTGTGTAGATCCAAAGGTAAGAATTCTAATGATACCAAAATATAGTTCCAAAAACACAAAAGTATGGTGACATGCATTGGCTATTAGTGGCAAGAAGTGATTTATTTATTTTAATTATTATTTCCATATATATAATAATAAATTATAAATGAATCTAAATATTATTAATTTGATAAAAATATTGAAATAAAAGTAATATTCTATCTAACATAATTCATACTATACTAAATATAGTATTGCATAACAGTTTACAATTCAATACAAAGTAATGCAATGCAGCTTAACTAATGTAATAAAATTCAAATCAATTTTTGTAACCCCTACCTCTCCAGGATCGAACTTAGGTGGTAAATGGAATAAAGCTACTTAAAAATCACATAGTCAGACCCTTGGGAGCTATGTGTACTAAAACTTATTTCAATTATGTATACCTGAATTTATCATTGTAGAAATTCTCAAGAGCACAATAATATCAATCTGCTAAACTTAATACCACTTCTTCTTTATAGATAGGTAGAGATTAAGTGTGCTCATGTGCTATATAACAAAGTTGATAGATTCTAAAGAATAATGATACAATCATTAAGATCTTGTACAAATTAACGTATGATGAAGAGATTGATTGGATTAAAACTGTATATAACTCTTATAATCAGTTTCATTAACTTATACATATTTTCAACCAATCTCTTCATATCTTATCACATTGTATACTTTATTTATTTATTTTATACAAAGTCTTTGTGGTTGTATAATTATTCTTTAAATATTAAAAATGGATTTGACTCATCTAGAGTTTATATCTTTGAGCTCAACATTTCATAAGTTCTCATGTAGATAAGGTATGTAATGGGGTAGGTTTGATCCATGATCTACATTATCTAAATTCAAATGAATTAGACTTGGGTTTAGTGTAAAATGGATTTGGAGTGAATCTATATGTAAATGAATAGATCCAAGATAAATTTAGACCATGTATGAATCTAACTTAAAATATGAATTCATATCCATATTCATTTAGAAGTATTTTAATTTAATTTAATTTAATTTTTAAAAATATTTAACTATTAATGGTTTACTACTTTTACAATCAAATTAAACTTATACCTAGCTTACTAAAATCAATGTCACATTTATAAAAATAAAATATTATTAGTTTTATATGAAATTCAAAGTTTCTTCTTAATTTTGTTTAAGATGAATTATGTATTTGAGTTTTTCAGTTGATAGCAATACATTTTTATTAAATATTTCTTGCTCTCTTTTAATCTGTAAAAATTTTAAAATTTACTTGATAAAAAAGTAAAATTGATAAATGTATGGTAAGTTCAGAGTAGGTTTTAATTTTTATTTTAATTTTGAATTGAGATGTGAAGAAAAATCATAGACCCATAATGATCTGAGACAGATATTAATCTCAATTTTTATCACCAATTTAAATCTACAGTAAGACAGGTTCAACCGATACCTGCGCTATCGGCAGATAACTTTTAATTGTATAATTCAGTAAATTTGTAATTTGATAATAAAAATATAAAATAGCATTGGAAAAAAAAAAAAAGAATAAATGTAGATATGGTGTGATGCTCTGAGTCCACGTAGGAAAGTGGAATTATTTTATCTAGTGGTTCTAAATTTCTAATATGCAAAGCTATCACTATCTTGCAACAGAGATCTCAAGATGGGCCCAGGCAACATCTCATTGCGGGACCATCAACGGTTAACAATTCTGTACACTATCACATGATATAACCCCGATTCAACAAAATAATCACTGAAAGAATAATCCTATTTATTTATAACAGTTCTAGCCCCGACGTGTTTATAGCAAAATCCTGAGGCGCGAACAGTTAACACAGGGCTACAAACAATTTTCCCCCTCTGAATATTCCTCCACTAATAGTTAAATATATAAAAAAAAAAAACTAGAAACTATTTTGGGGTTACAATACAATTTCATTTTCCAAGAAACGTATATCTAGTTTCCATTTTTGTTATTAATGCTATTTTTAGTATTTTATTATTCCTCTACTAGAAACTAAGAGACAACCACACTAAAACCAAAACAGAACCAAAATAAAAATTCGACCCTCTACGATATTATTTAAAGTTATGTTTTGTCTTTGTTCGCTCTTTGGCTTTGCTGCTCCTGCTTGACTCCTGAAAAAAACAAATAAAAGTGAATTGTAGTTCACTCTTTCATTTCTCATCCTTCAATTTAAGCTGAGGCAGAGTAAATGGGCCGTACTGAGATCCTGTAGCAGTGATTTTGTCTACAGACCCATCAACTTCTTGTCCATTCTCTTTTCCATTTCTTTTTCTTTTTTTTTAATTGATAATAACAATATTATTTCTAACTTGATGATTTGAAGCTACAGCTAGCAGAGCCACTCTCAAATTGTTCTGCACAGCAGTGTCATTAGCAATGTTGGGTCTGAGAAAGCCGGATGCTGTGATTGTTACGGTAGCTACTCAATTTTCTTCTTTTTGTATCTCTCGTGGGGCTAAGCTCAGTAGAGGTAGTACTACTGCTACTACTACTACTAGTAGCCTTTGTATTCGTGGTGGTGACATTGGTCTTATCACTTTCTGAGCTTGAAACTCGACGGTCCAGTACATTGACCGTCGTGCATGAGCTCGAAATCAAATCAATTTCTGACTCGTAATCGTCGTCCATGGATGTGTCTTGCATCGCATTATAGCAACGCGACAAATTTTCCTGCTAAATATTAAGTTACATTATATGTAACTTACAACCCAAAAATATCATCCAATACAAGAGAATACTAGCATATAAATAGTCATTGAATACAAGAGCATATAAAAGAAATGAGACGTCATGGATAATTATGTTTGGATTTGCTGTAAGTTACATTATATGAATGTAACTTAGCAAGACCCATAATTTCAATGCTACCATAACCTACCATGAAGGCATTAACATATTCTAATTATTAGAAGGGGAATTATAACTACCTTGTTTACATATGGACAGTTCGAAATTGCTTTTCTCAAGCAATGGAATTGCAAGGGAAATAGTTCACGAGTGGCAAAGAGAAGAGCTGATGCGGCAATCATCGATGGCTTGAACTCTATAAACTCAATACCTGCACGTACGTACATGATATATGTTTGAGAAAAGATTAATTGTGAAGAGTGGTATGAGATTTGAAAACATGCGCAATGATGCAATTAAATTACCAATTTGAGCTTGGAAAATGATTTCAGTTGCTCGAGTTTTAAGAGCTTTTTGCGTTGTTAGGTCCTTAAGCTTGCACAGAGAAATGAAAAAGGAGAGAAAAGTGAAGGGAGTGATTGAGCGCATTCTCCATTTCAAAGATCCCAAGATTAGACACTCCATTCTTTGTATTGTTTGAGCGTCAAATATCAGGCCCATATCAGCCTAAACGAAAGATTTCAGATAAGGTTACTTTGTGTGTGTGTGTGTGTGTGTAGAAAAAAAGGTTGAAAATTGTATTTTGCATAAACAAGAATTGAACTTCACCTGAAATTGAGTATAAGAGAATTCAATTTGCATCATCTTGGCTGCTAAGGAAAAGCAAGAGACTGCAAGAAGCCCAAGCTTCCACGGTTTTGGCTGCTACATTATAATTATCAATATTCATTCAATACATGGAGTCAGATCTCACAATATAAGCTACCCAAAAGACATATATCATGGTTCAGGATATTTTGATTTTTATTTTTACCGGCATTTCTTGGCTTGATAAGAACCGATCCATATAATTGACAGCAAGATACGATAAAAAGGGATCAAACTTGCAGGAAAACTGAAGCAACACATTAAAAATAAAATAAATCAGAGCCCACAAAAGCAAGAAAATGCTTAAAGAAAGTGCTAGCATCAGTGCTAAATTTACTTGTAAGATTGAAGAGAAAGCTCGACTCCGAAGAGAATTATCAAGGTCTCTGTCTTTGAGAGTCTCTATGTAGCTCTCTGAAGGCATGTGGTCAGATTCAACGAGAAAGAGGGACTCTAGTATTGTTTCAGTGTTATCCTCATCATCATCATTGAATAAGTCATGGAAATTCGTAAAAGGGTTTTCAAGACTGAACTCCATCGAACAATTTTTATCGAGTTTCAGCAGCTCAGTAGAGAAAGCAACATATACATAAGCAAATAGACAAAGAGAAATTAAAGAGAGACGCAGGGAGTGATTTATCTGTTGAATTTTTTAAACGATGAGGATGTGGTGGTGGTGGTGGAGACTTGACTTCACTCCATGGCAAATGCTGCAGGCAGGGGCAGCTGCTGTTACTTGTTCCTTTAGTCTTGCAGTAGCGCTTTGCATTGACATATGCTCTCTTTTATTGGGAACGAAAACAAGGGGGGCTTTAATCAGATAGGGTCGATGCCATTTGTGAGGTTGAAAGAGATTGGTTGAAGATTAAAAATGAAAATTTGTCAGTTCAATTTTAACTGCTAGACTTTTTCCAGGTGGAGCCAATGACCTTTTGCAACGTATTACTTCCAGGACTTATTAAGAATTCATCATCTCTCCAGAATACTCGTAATTGAATCGATATATGGCAATGAGCCCTGATGAACATGGTTTGTTCGTTTTACGTGGAGTTTATTTTTCCTGCCACATGTACCAGAAAACGGACGTCTGTGCATGTGGCATCTTAAAAGTCATATTGAAGTCAAACAATTCAAGTGTATGTGAATGAATTAAGAACCCCCTTTATCTGAATTTATCTGAATAAAAAATCACATATTAGTCGGTGGTTAATAAATTTAAAATATAAAAAATTAATTTTTATTTATATACTATTATTAGATGATATATATTATAAGATTATTAAAAATTTAAGAGTGTTTAAATCAAGAAAAAATCTTAATCTGCGTCAAAATGGTTGTTTACTGTGAATCAAAAACAGTTTCTTTTATTATCTCTACAAACATCAACCTAATAATACAAGCATTTATACATATAAATTAATGAGAAAATGATTTGCATATTGATCCATTAGTTGGATGGTGACTCAGTTTCTTTGTAATCTGTAAAAATGAATATAAGTTTATCTGCATTAATCAGTGCATATATTAGCGAGGAATTTTCTATTTTTTTTTTATTTTGTATGTTTGGTGGTAGTTCTAGCCCATTTGATATCTTCATGAACTGCACAATATTAGAACTGTCTAATAAATTTTCATGATTTTCTGATTCATAAATATGATACATTCGTAATGCCATAGTTAAAAAATAAAAAGAATAGAAAAAGACGAAACATTTCTCTAACATGGATTATTTATTGCAAAAGGAGAAAAAACCGCCTATACTCCTAAGATTTCTTTAATTGGTCACATAAACTATTTTAATTTTAGAAATAATCACACATTTTTATTATTTTACCGTTTAATTATAGTAAAAGAGTTTATAACAAATATAAATCTGAAATCGCACTCTATCAAAATGATCAAAAAGGAAGGCAAGCTTGCTTGTTATTTTTTTATAATAAATAACATATCATATAAATACAAATAAACAAGCTATTATCATCAACAAAAGAACATATATATCTCCTGCAAATTATTTTTAATATTAAGCTATTATTAATATGTCCTGAAAGATTTTATTAATGTTTAAATCCATTAATTCAAAACTTAACTTTAAAATTTATGATGATGTAGACATAACATAAAAAAGTAATAAAAAATATTATAGATAAATTACATAATATAGTTTTTGTAAATTATCTTAATGTTACATACAATTGTTTTAGTATTACTAATCCACGAAACAGATTTTAGTATTACTAATCCACGAAACAGATTTTTATTAATATTAAAACATATATTACACATTAATAATATTAAATTAATTTTTTTGTTATTCAAAATAATTTATAAAATTTACATATTTTATCTTATTTTTAATATTATATTTCATATTTATTAGAAGATTTTATTTAAAGTTAATTTTTTATCATTATTATAATCGAAGGATATAATCGTTAAAAAGGAGTATGTGTGTGATATTTATAAAATTAAGGGAGTTTATGTAACTATTTAAATAAAAATTTGGTATATAAATAGCTTTTTCTCTTAAAAAAATTCCACCCTAGAATATAATCCCTTCAAAATATATGATAATACTCTTTGAATTTATTCGAATCTTATTGTCTATCAACTCGAAACAATTAAACATATGCAAAAGTTTACTTCTTAAAAAAACAAAAAAAAAATTGCAATTAAGACATTTTATGCCATACACACAGGGGATATGAACTTGTAAAAAATAGATAGAATCAATTGCTTCCTCCAATTAGGCCGCGATAACTTTTTACAGGACAAAAGAAATGTTCTTGTTACAAACAAATTACTTTAAATTCTGCCCACATCACAGACGACCTTCAGAAATATCAAACACAGACGACCTTGAGTGCGCCAAAATCCTTCACTCACATAATATATATATATATATATAATATCATTCGACAAGAACAGGGACAATGACAAGTTTGAATTGTTGCCTTCTTCACACGAAACCATGTAACTACTCCTAGTGAAAGTCTTCATCATCCAAGATCCACTCCCACCATTCTTTATTTAAGAAATTAAAAAGCCTCCAAATATTACAATCTGATCAGCATGAATTTTTTTTTCTTTTTCATATTGTGGCAGAATGACAGCTTGTGTTCATGTTCCTTTATTGAATTAAAGCCTCTCTCCTTACAAAATGGAAAAGCCTATCAGTGCGACAAAACATTTGCAATTCTGCATGTGAATGGTGATGCATTAAATTGAATTTAGTATGCGGTATAATGTTGATTGAGCGATACCAATCGTATCCTCAGGCGCATTTGAATTCGGATCGAAATTGATATTTTGAAATCCAGATGAACATTCAGATTTGTATTATTTGTTGTGGATCTAGATGCGGATAATATCTATGTATGTTAGATAGTTATTCTTAATATTTGAATCTGCATATTTAAAATATGTATTTACAAATTTACAGTACTTTAATTATTAAAAAAAATAATCATCCAATATTAAATAAATTTAAAATAATGTTCATGGGTATTTGGGTGTATTATAATATTTATGTGTAATGTGTTTTTAACTTAGGGTTTGTGTGTTCTTATATAAATTCTACTTTTTATTTAATTTAATTTTTTTTTTAGAAAATATGCAGATCCAGATATTTTTAATTTTTCAAATACAAGTCCAAATCCATGCAGGTCTCAATTTTAACATATGGATCCTATTTTTATTATATGAATTTGGATTTTTTTCTAAATCTTTACAAATGCAAGCCGAATCAGAATTTATTTGCCGTCTCTACGTAATCCTTCAAAAATTGAGTCAACGATGAAATTATTGTCTTAATTAATTACCCACCTCAAGGAGTGAAAATTTGATGTTATATTGGTGGATACAAATATAAATTCAAGTATACTGTTAGTCTTATAATTAAATAAAATGTATGTTTATGAGGATTAATTGTTTGTGGACCTGAACAACCAAATATTTGTCGTTGATAGAGCAACCATTTATTAACGATTGGAGTTGAGTGGAACTACTTCCTTTAAAATTTGCCTCATTATAGTCAGAAATGGGACCATTTTGCGAAATTTACCAAAATTTCACAAGGGATACTGCAATATGTACACGTCCATGATCCATGCGCAATATGATACAGCACATACATCCATAGACATAGCTTTAGAACTTATGCATAAAGTCTATGCATTTATGTGTATGTTTATCAAGTGGAATATATATACATATATACATGAATGTAGAAGAAACTACGAATCTCATGTTGTATGCATGATGAGTAAAGCTTCAGATGGATGACGAAGTACCAAAAAAGGTTCGATTTGGCAACGTAAACCTGTGGTTCAAAGGGCAGACACAGCCAAAAAAATTAAAATTTAATTATGCAAAAAAAATTCGTAGAACTTTCTAAATAAAAGCTTCAACTATCTTGATACTGGTAAATAATAAAATAAAAATAAACTTGGGTCTCTTTCGTTCACAATTTCAATGTCTATATATTTGTCAAGGCAATAAAGTTAGTGGGAACACACAGCAGAATTCTCACCGCTTTATAAGCCAAAACAATCATATGTGTGGTCAATGTGCAAAAGGCGCCCCAACATAACACTCTTGAGTACACCTACTTTTGAAATTATTCACCGATCAATTGAATTCTTTGACCTAAGCTCTTTGCTTTAGTGCTCGAAACCCACATGGAGCTAGTTTCCTCTTTTTTTCTTCTTTGACGGAGTATTATCTTTGCAGAAAGTATTCACGACATGTAGCCGGATGTAGACATATTTCCCTTGACCACTATTACTAAAATAAATTTGTTGTCGATAAAAAAAACATGCACAATTAAATCCAAACAGCATCATAGATATACATAATTTATAAGAACTACCATATGAATAATAAAATAAAACAAACGGTAGCTCCATAAGATTCTACTAAGTGAGAGAGTCAACTTCCTTACTTATGATGAATAAATTATAGTCCGATTCAGTACTTGAATATTGGGAAGCTTATATAAACTACTTAGAAATGAGTTGTGGGGAGACAAAAAGCCTCGCTGGAGATATCAGAAGAAGCCAAACAGCTTTAAATTTTTCATCATTTCGAAGTGCCTTTGAAGAACGTTCCATTTTTTTTCTAAGGGCTTTTGCTTCAAATTCGAAGTATTGCTTCATCTCGTACTCCTTAATTCATTTATTTCTCAATAGACAATGTAACTTATTTAATTTGTCCCTTCACTTTTCTCGTTGGGTGTCTTCTCTTCTTTGGTGATAACGGATTCTCTTTCTTTCTCTGCATTGGTGCAAGAGAAAGCCTAAGGAAAATTAACCAAAGTATCCACAATGCAATACCCCCTTTTCACTTTTTAAGTTTTTCTTTATACTATAACTTGCTTACAAATATATATTAAAGGGAATTGATAAGATTCAGAGGGCGAGTTTGCACTCTGCACTCTGCACGCTTAGAGAGATATGATATATATGAAGCACCTGATGATGAGTGCATGTTTCATGCCATACACCCATGCAGATAACAAAAATGATTGTACATTTCAGTTTACAATAGAATGTAGACAAGCAATAGCTAGTGGGGCTTTGTCTACTTTGAGACACAATAAAAAACCTACATCATTATTGTTTATGTTCTTTACAAGGCACTGGCTGTCTTTTTGCTACTTGCCAGCTATATAGCAGAGAGCCAGAGAGAAAGAGAAACATTGCGCGTATTATTATTTTTATCCATATATATTGTATAGCTCTCGATCACAATTCACAAGCATGTGTTTTTGAACTGCAGCCAGTATACCAGGGTACTTGGTGGCTTCTTTTCTTGTGCCAATTCAGCTGAGAAAAGTACTATGCAATTCCCTTGTTTAATCGTGAGATGATTATACCATTATTTTCTACGGCATATTATTAATACATATTTTGTGGTTTTGTAACGTGTTTACGGCCGGGAAACAAATTAATTATCACTGAATTGGTCTTGTTGCTCAATTGTTCCCCTTCTTATTTCTATGTAGCTTCAGTATTGGGTTGCAAATCAAGGTACCTGTACTAGGTCCTAGCTTAGGACTTACCCACTTGGGGCTAAAACATTATACTTTGTTCCCCGAACACATACAGAAAAGCTAATAGCGTTGTCTAATGGAATCTGTTCATTTCATGTCGATTAACAAATCAGGTTAGAAAACATCTGAGATTGTTTTGATTTCCAAATATTGATTTTAAAAAAGATCGGCAGAATTGTTTTTAAGCTATTTTATTTAACTGACTATCTGAATTCAAATCCTAAAGAAATCAAGGGGATAAAAATAAAATAAAATAAAAAATTAATTTAGATTTACCCTACTTATTTATATTTGTAATTGAAAATTTATTGAGACCTGGTCTAAATATACAAATATCACGTCTTATGTATCTCAATTAAGAATGAACTAGATTTACCTTCCAATACATTTTGAAGAAAATCTTTTCCACATATGTAAGTGGATATTCATGCATATTAGATAAATCAATTCGGCCAAGCCTTAGAGATATAAAAAGTAAAAAAAGAAAAAAAAATATTGTTCATGCATATTTAGATATCTATTTAGATTTCAATTAAATTTTGGTCTTTTAGATTTTAGATTAAAAAAAATAAACTTTATCAACAATATTTGAGTTGGCCCAAATAAGCTTACATGTATGCTGTCATTTTAACACATAATTGAGAGTACATGTATAATACATGTTCGGCCAATTGCATTGAAAAAATAAAACAAATAGTACGTATTCTCTTTTATAGTTATAAAATTAAGATCGTGTTTAACACGTTCTTAAGCTCAAAAATAACTCACAAAACAAAATTCAAGCAATCTTTCTTCTCTCTCCTAAAATTTTATCTCTGTATCATGATTTACCTATCTCATCCTTGATATTGGTCTGTCTTTGTTATTGTTGCTGCTCTGTCTCAGCTACTGTAGCTAGTCCATCTTTGCTATTGTTGCTACTCCGCCTTTGCTATTGCTGCGACTTCATTTTTCTAATGTAGGACGTTATTTTAACAATTTTAAGATTCTAGAATCTTATTATTTTGGGACTTTATATTTTAATTTGAGTCAATTATGGTATGTGTCTTAATATTTTATTTTCATAATAATTGTGATTTAGTTTCCTATTTTTAAGTTAACTTAGGGAAAATATATTTTATTTCCATTATAATTGTGATTTAGTTTCCATTTTTAAGTTAACTTAGGGGAGTAGGTTTCCTCTATTATAAATAGAGAGCTCTTGTAATTATTTTGATGACTTCAGATTCAATTATTCAATAAAAATCTTCTTTTATAATTCCCTCTGCAATTATCTATCCAAATCTCTCTTGTAGTAGAGTCATTTGGATTAGAGCGTCATCTAATCTCGCATTACGCATTATTAAAAATCTCATTGAGTCGTTTGGTTAGAACGAGATCTAATCACGCTTCGATTAGAGCGTAAACTAATCGTATTGGCTTAATCCAGTATTAGAACAATATCTAGTGTTTCCTTCCCTATCAATTTCCGCTTCCACTACGCCTTGCCCATTAGTTGATATCAAAGCGGTTCAGTGCCAATTGCACAGTTTTCCCGGATACCCATATCCACCCATACTAAATCTATCATTGTTTATTCTCAAAATAATAAAATTCTTGAATCTTAAAATTCTTAAAATAACGTCTTACATCATTTTCTTTGTCTCAACTATTGTGGTTAATGCCCTGTCACCACTCATTAGATTTTTGTTGTGTTGTGAAGAATGAGTTAAAAAATTTTAACAAGTGCTTTGTCTTAGTTGGAACTAGTCAATTTGTAGTAGAATATTCTATATTTGATTTTCATATATTCAGTGTTTTATCTATGACACATTGTTGAAATGGCTTTCATGCGATATTGAATTTGATTAACTCCAAAAGTTTAAGCTATATATGTTTAGAAGCAGTTTCTTTTATTTGATTAAAATTTGATATATATTTTTTTTTCATTTTTTTAGTAACAAGATATGGATCTACAAGAGGAGATACTAGTAAGTCACTTACTAGTATTGATTTATATCTGATAAGTGTTAAATAGAAGAAGTAGAATTACAAACTCCATACAACATGATGTCTATCATGTAATTTTTTATAATTATTTTTATTCAAATTATATGTATTGTAATGTATATCTTAATTATAGTGTAAAAACAATGACAATATAAAACTTTTTTTATTGATGCTAATACTAAATTATTTATGGTATATTTGTATATGCATTAGTTAAATAATTATTTTTTAACTATAAGTGTGACTTAAATGTTTAGTAGAAACTATTTTTGAAAACGGTACTACCAAATATATATTCTCTATTTTTATTTTTCTCAATTGTGTCTACCAAACACATTTTACTGCTTTCAGTTTTAAAATATAGGATACAAAAAAAGATACCAAAAATATACTTAAATTTAAAATATATCAACTGTAAAATATTATTTTCATTCTTTTTTTTTTGTTTTTAGAAAATATTAATTTAGAAAGAGTACCAAACAAGCTCTAAAATAGCATTGAAAACTAAAAGTGATAAAAAAAATTACTATTTCTTTTTCTTCAGAACTGGCATTTTTTGGGGGAAAAAGAAAAAAGGTAACTTTTCTGAAGTTGAATAAATAATTTTAAGATTTGAAAAGAATCGAACAAGACCAAATAGACTGATGCTTAATAATATTGCATTAAAAATATTGTATTATTATTGTTCCATTCATATGTTGAATTTGATTGTAAGGAATTTAATAATTATTTTTTATTTAGCTTTAACAGCAATACAACATGTAACATAAATAATAAGAAGAAAAATGAAAGAAAGAATAGACTTGCCTTGCCTTTTTGCCATCTAATTATTTCTTCTCTCTTCTCAATTTCAATTTAATTTTCTTTTTTTAAACTTGACTTTTGTCGAGGTCCATTCAAAATAGAATAAGTTGTTAATATCAATCTACATGCATGAATCGCGATATGGTTAGGAGTTTATAAAGATTCAAAACCATTGCTGGAACTCGGACCCCAGAGTTGTGCCGACAGCCCATTGGCGTTCTTTTATGTAATTTTAATTAGGAGCCAAATTGTAACTCAATGAGAGGGCCTTTATAAAGCTTTTTGAGGGGTGCTAATAGGATCACTCTTACCTGTCAGCGCTTTACTTCAATGGCCCAATTCATTTGAAGTTGTGTTCAATATTAGCAGTCTCTGGAAATTATGAACAGGCCCAAGCACTGGCATGAGGGAACAGCCACGTGTGGGAGATAATAAAATCATAATCTCTTAAAACTCGTGGCTATGTGGCGCGAACGGGTGGATGGCCTTATCCATTTCGCTGTTGTGGCCGTTATCATCTGAATCATACTCATGACATCAACTGAAGTACAAAATCTCACTCAGTTGCCTGCAATAATTCTCCACAATGGCTGCCTCCACTCTCTCCTCAGCAACTCCTTCTCAGGTAAATTCCCATTAAAAGAAAAATCAATTTTCTTGAATTATAAACAATGTGCGTAGCGTTATTTGATACTAATTTTAAGTTTCTTGAAATAGCTATGCTCAAGCAAGAGTGGCGTGTTCTGTCCATCAACAGCTTTTCTTGTGAAACCAGCAAGGACCCAGATGGTGACAAAGAATCCAAAGGGAATGAAGATCAAGTGCCAGGCTACAAGTATTCCAGCTGATAGAGTGCCTGATATGGGCAAGAGGCAGCTCATGAATTGGATTCTCTTGGGTGCTGTTTCTCTTCCCACTGGATTTATGTTGGTTCCTTATCTCAGCTTCTTTGCCCCTCCTGGGTGAGTTCTTGATTTATGCTTTATGACAATTATCAAAGCTTATACCTTTTAGCTGATTTTGATCATTGCTTAAAAGGCAACACTGTAAAATTAACCGAATTACAAGTCGTATGGTGAATGTGTTTCTTAGTTTCTTTTTTATTTCAATGAATTTTGTGTAAGTAGGAAACTAACTCCAGATTTCTATGAACTTGGAGAAAATGGATTCCTAATTTTACTTGGAAACTATGTTTAAGTTTTAAGTGACAGGGACAATGTAAAGCATGTTTTTCCTCTTTTTTTATTGGGAAAATGACAATTCAATTTAATAAATCTTGGTTTGGAAAGAAGTTTTATTTTATTTTTACCTTTTTTCTCTGTGTGTGCGCACGGTTGTTAGGGGGGTAGCGGGTGGATTATATATTTTTCATTCTGTCTCGAATTGTTTTGGAAAGTTTTCTATTATATCAAAAAGAAAAGAAGACTAGATTACTTTGATCTTGGTCCTTTGAGCTATTTTAAAAGAGATGACACAATGACTTTCTTAGTAAAATTTGGTGAAATATCTTATTTATATGTTGAATTGGTTTAGATACAACACTGGGGAGATGGAACAGATTGAATATTAGAATATACTCCTTGATTGCCTTAATAATTTAGACTCAATTTTGGTTTATGTTGGCACTAGTTTCTTGTATTCTTCTATAATTGGCAACAACCCCAAGCCTTGGATGTTTATTAGGCTTCAAACAGTTTGCCATCATCTGTTGATCATTAATATGCTGCTTTTCTTGCTGTGGAAAAGTTCAGTTTTATTCATTTAACTCGCTCCTGTTAAAATGTGGTTGCAGTTTAGGAAGTGCTGGTGGTGGTATCACTGCCAAGGATGCGATTGGCAATGATATCATTGCCGCTGATTGGCTTAACACGCACGGCCCTGGGGACAGAACCCTCACACAAGGACTGAAGGTACAAATCAATTTCTTCGAAAATTATTGCTTAGTTCATTGCAATCATTGACTCTTAGTTCTAAAAAACTTAATAAATTGTCATGAGATATCTTGTAATTGCCTCAATTTTTGGTTGTGTTTATAGGTGAAGCAGGATTTCCCACATTTGGAACTTATTCTGTAGCTGCATATTGTCAACTCATTCCCTTGATGCATAGATTTTTCTCGTGCATGATAGGTCGCTCTACGAGTAGAGTCATGGGTTTAAAAAAAATATGAACTCGAAACATTTTTTCTTCTTGCCATTCAATATTATATCATTGTGAGATCATGAGCTAGAACTATGAAAGCTTATTTGAATTTGATTATGAATTTCAGGGAGATCCAACCTACCTTGTTGTGGAAAAGAACAAAACACTTGCATCATATGGAATCAATGCTGTCTGCACTCATCTTGGATGTGTGGTGCCATGGAATGCAGCTGAGAACAAGTTCATCTGTCCCTGCCATGGATCCCAATACAATAACCAGGGAACAGTTGTGAGAGGGCCTGCTCCATTGGTGAGTAATATATAACTTGTGTCCAGGTTGTTTCAGTTGTCTCTCTTCACAAGACAATTATATCATGAGTGATGCACATTCACTGGTGAAATTACTTGTGATAATAACTGGAAGTTTTTGTGTTTTTCTTTCATGTACTTTTGAAAGAGACATCTTGAAACTTTATGTGGTCCGCTTTCTATAAGGGGGAACATCTCAGAACTTGTATGTTCTAGCAAGATGGAATCACCCTTTAACTTTTTTTTTTACTGGAGCATCATATGAATATGCTATTGAAATGATAATTATTTTGATGCTTACAAGACCTGAGAACCATTCTTTGTATGGAACATTATTAGGAGTGCCCCTTCTCACTTATTTCATTTTTGGGGAGTCATATACAAGGAAATGCACCCCTTGAGTTTGAGTATTTTACAATGCTTCAGAAACAGCTTAGCAAATATAATATTCATTTCATTTTGCTTTGGTGTGAATTTTGCTTGTAATGAGGTTGTTGTCACCCGTTTTCATTTTTTTTTAGTTAGCTTTGATCTTTTCTTGTTGTTTCTTTTTGAATCTTGTTTATGACAATAAATTCTTGTCACTTAGAGAACTACAAGAAATGATGAGAAAACAAGGAAGTAACAAGATCGTCATTTGATCGACAATAACTGACTCGGAATCCCATCATTTTTGGCTTGGTCTGAATTTGTCATTAATGTTTAGCTAGCTTTCATGGTTTTTTTATTTCTTTCCAATTTATGTTGGCAATCAAGTGTGATATATATTCTATTTCATAATAGCAGAACCGATGATAATAATGAATTCCATTCTGCCTTTTTGGTGCAGTCATTGGCGTTGGCTCATGCCAACATTGAAGATGGGAAGGTAGTCTTCGTTCCATGGACGGAAACAGATTTCAGAACTGGTGAAGCTCCATGGTGGGCTTAAACTTGTTCCAGGGTCTGTGCTTAATATTCAAGTTTTGGCCGGTCAGTTTGTTTTGCCACACACTGCATAAGCGTACTGTATCACGGAACATGCTTGATTGACATGGAGCTTACAACATGTAAAGCTACTTGATTTGAATTATGCTACCTTGTGATCTTGGCAATATTGACAATTTTCTCTTATCCCTTCATTCTTTGTATCTCAAATATTCATACCCTCAACAATAGCATGCTACAGTTTCAACGTTGGATATAAGTTTTTTATCGGATATGAAGAAAAAGTTAATTCTATTATCTCATCATTAACATGCCACTGAATTATTTTGCACTATTAAATGAACCTGATGCGCTGTACATTCTCTTCCAACTTTGTATATGTATTATTATTTTACAGTTATCAAGAATGCTTTACGGGTGCGCTAGTAAATTTATTCCGTTTCCCATGTTACAGGATCTCTGATACAATCAATCAATTTCTATATGTCATTATTGCAATTCCACTTGTGGGCATAGTATTTTTTTCTTACTTTTCTTTAGTAAAAAAATTAAACCTTTCATTACGGTTGAAAGCTTCTAATAATACACCCTCACGATAACGGAAATATAATACCAGAATAGGCTTGTTATGTAATACTTAGGATAATCTAAGCCTCAAGCCTTGTTCGCTACAGAGTTTTCTTTTATAATCAAATTGGAGATAAGTTTTAAATATTAGGTCTAATGAGGCATTGAAAAACTTTTTATAGGGCCTGGCTACCTAACTCAAATTTGTAAGGTGAAACCACATTCCAATAAAATAAAAAAAAAAAAAAAAAAAAAGGAAGACTTTATAATTCCTGCTGCATTATTAAGTCAACAATATACTAAAAGGAATAACCACAACAAACTACACTCCCAGGCGATTTATTGATAAAACCACAACAAGCCGCCACCCCATGCTATCGAAAACATTAACGCACAAACCATTAGAGCCACCCATAATAATTTTGGGCGTGGTTATTTCATATATTTGTGTTTCTACTACTAAATGACCAAAAAAAGGGGGGAAGAAACGGATATGCAAGGGAAAATTCATATAATCTCACAACATATTGTGGCAAACTTATTTTGTCTGCGGTACAAAGACAACATAAACAAAGTGCCAAAACACCTGATAATAGTGCAATATTTGACCAATTCAGAACCGAACAAATATATAATAATAATATACTATGAGCTGAGCTGTGCATCACTTTCCGAATAAGTTTTCATTACTAATTTAAATAGACACATCAACAAAATTTTTTTTTTTTAATTTTTAAATGAGTCTCATTTAAAAAATCTTTTGAAATTTTGAATTTAGTATTATATTAATTTTTATTTCATTATGATTGAAGAGAGGAAGATGTTATAATTAAAATAAAAAAAAAAGTCTTATTAAAATAATATAAATTTATTTTTATTTATAGAAATTTCTAAAAGATAAATTATTTTTTTACTCTTTTCTTTATCATATAAATAAATAAATATCTAAAGAATTAAATTAAAAGAGTTATTTTTTTGGTAATGCTCTCGCCTTATTCCTAAGTTTACAACTTTCGTGAATCACTCTCCAACTAGAAATGCGGGCCTTTAAGCAACCTATCAGCCCCCTCCATAATTATCTCCCACGCGGCCACCACGTGGCGCTCATCTGTAAGAGAAGCACCCACTGCAAACCTCAGCACGTATACCCCACCCACTATTGTGTGGGTTATATAAACCCGCCCCGTTGAGTTGACCCAATCAAGTAATTTCCGGTTCAACATCTCGGTGTCAGCTGAACCGGATTGCGGAAACGGGTTTAACCGGAAACACACCAGAGCAAAGTGTCTGGGGACCACAATTTCGAATCGGGGGTCCGAATTTACAAACCCCTCAAACATTTTGGCCAGCCTTATGTCGGACCGGATGTGACGTTGGAGGTTGAGCACACCGTAGCTGCTTAGGACCATCCATAGCCGGAGCGACTTGAATCTTCGACCCGTACCCACTTGCCAATCTTTGAAATCCACAACCGAGTTGGACTCACTGGGTTTATTTCTCAAATACTCCGGGTCAGTGCTCAGAGCTTTGACGAGTAGACTTGGTTGTTTGACCCACAAGCAGCAACAGTCCAAGTAACTGAGTAGCCACTTATGCGGACTGAAACTGAAGGAGTCGACCCTTTCAATGCCATTCAAGTAGTGCCTAAACTCGGGACAAATACATGCGCTGCCGGCATAGGCAGCGTCCACGTGGACCCAAATGCCGTACTCGTTGGCCACCTCAGCAAGCGGCTCGACATGGTCAACAGCTGTGGTTGAGGTGGTCCCCACAGTTGCACAAAGGAATAGTGGGACCAGCCCGGCCTCCACGTCAGCCTCCACAGCCCTGCGGAGAAGTAGAGGAGACAGAGAAAAATTTGCATCAATGCTAGTGGGAAGGGCGCGGATGTTGGCTGAAGAAATGCCGGCTAATTTACAAACTTTGGCGAAGGTAGAATGAGTTTGATCGGAGCCGTAAGCGACAAGCTTGTGCATGTTCTGAGCACCAACGGCGTCAAGAGCTCGGTCTCTGGCTGCAATGAGGGTAACGAGAATGGAATCACTGGTGGTGTTTTGAATAACGCCACCACCGGTGCCCGAAAACATGAAGGTTTTGGGTAGCTTGAGCATGTTGGCAAGCCAGTCCATGACAACAATCTCGAGCTCAGTGGAAGCCGGGGAGGCAAGCCAGTTGAAGCCGACTGAGTTAAAGCAAGTGCACAGCATTTCTCCAAGAAAACCGGCGGTGCTCACGGTGGCGGGAAAGAATGCAAAGAAGTTTGGGCTCAACCAATGAGTCATACCCGGGATTATCTTTTTCTGAACGTCTTTCAGGATCGTTTCAAAGGATTCGGGGAGGTGCGGGGCGGAGTCGGGTAAGGCAGAACGGAGGAACCCGGGTTCGACTTGGGTGAGAACCGGGTATGATTCAATGTTTTGGTAATAATCTGCAATGAAATCAACCATTTGGTGAGCTCGTTTTCTGAATTCTTGAGCCTCTAAAGGCTTGAACTGGACAGACTCCGCCATGTTTGAATCAAGGCTACCCATAAAATTCAAGGTTATTATTATTATTTTCTATAACTTTAATATTAGCTGCCGATGAAAATATTAAAAGCTTGGTAGTGGTGGTGCAAGAGGATTGTTGGAGCTTAAAGTATATACATGTGTTTGTGTGTACCCATATATATAGAGAGGTGAAGGATAGAGCGGTGCATGTCGGACAAAGATTTGGTGACGTGTTAGTTAGGACTTCGAGAGTAATATTGCATGGATCACAGCGGTATGAATTCTATTCAAACCATTCAAATTAATTATGTCATGTGCATAATCCCTAGAAATAATCATCGTAGATTTCTCAACTAGAGTGCACCATATTAGTATCACAATTATGGGTCGTATTTAAACAAATCCGTATCGTATTAAATTACCACGTTAGTTGAGACTTCGCGAGTCATATTGCTTGAATCAGAACAATTTTTTTAAAAAAATATTACATTACAAATATGAATCTACTCAAACAATTCAAATTAATTATGTGATAGCATATTAGTATTAAACAGATTCTTAGAAATAAAAATTAGTGGTCACATCCGTATAAAAAAATAGTGCAAAAGATAATGTATAATCCTTAAAAGATAAAATTTATTTCAGGACAGACAACCAATATATATATATATATATATATATGTAGAAGACAAAAAGAAACTTTGTCCTTAGTATTATCTGTGCCCTTTTTTTTTTTCTAATACAAATATCATTATTCTAGAAATAATTTATTATTTGGCTATGAGTTAGCTCCGGCATTTATCATAGATTTTCAGTTAGAATGCACCGTAGTGCTTCCTGCAGTCAAATTAATATTTGTCTTTAAATTTGAACTTGCAAACTAACTATTGACAGCACATTGTTACACAAATATTAAACCAGAACTTGTAATGACTGAAATCAGATTTTAGATATGAGTTAATTGCACTGTATGAACAAGTCATATTTATTTGGGACCGCTGAAAATAAATCAATCCAACCGTCAAGCAAATCGAAGAAAATTTGTGGTTTCGTATATTTAAAGCAAGGGTCTTGTTACGGTGCTTACTGCGCAGCCGTACCTAGGTTTTTCATTGTCCTTAATAAAATATTTACTTACAGTCACTGGATTAATTATTATTATTATTATAAATGTTAAATAAAATATAAATTATACATACAATAGAAAATTTATTATCAAATACGAAAACATTGTTATCAATTTAAAAAAAAAAGAGAGAATATTGATAGAGGTACAAATTATTATTATAGACTGATATGGTATAAATTTATTTATTGAATAAAAATATAAAATAATAAAAATAAATATGTGATCAAGAAATATTAAATCTATCGGATTAGGATTATGATGATATCATATTAGTTTGTATAAGAATTTATAATTAAGATTGCGGATGTGTTGAGCAGCTGAATGACCATAATCAGACCCTTCATGTTTTAACTTTGCACTGAACTACCTGTCCCTTTATTTATAACAACGCTATTATTGAAGTCAAAAAAATTGTATTTCATATTGGTTAGCTGATTGAAAAAATTTGGCGAAAAAGGAGGCAAAAGAAACGAGGTTCAATAAAACCTGTCCGTTTGTTATTAAGGATCAATGACCTGGCCAACCATTTTGAATATTTATGCCCTATTCCCTCATTTTGAAAAGTATGTACGCAGCCAGCGCCAGCCATACATAGGCTAGCCAAATTTTGTGCATGCATAGGCTAGCCAGCCATCTCTTCACTGTGGTCATGGTAAAAGGCCGTAAAGTGCTTCATCACTTTCTAAACTATGGCCCAATTTGGTGTTGGGATGATGTAGTTTTCGAACTATAATAATTGTAAAAAAAAATTATAGTTGTAAAATAAAAGTTAATACTATACAGTAAATATAATTTAAAAAAAATTAATAAAGATATAGTATATGTT
The DNA here is from genome assembly GCA_030449905.1 of Luvunga scandens. NCBI lineage: Eukaryota > Viridiplantae > Streptophyta > Magnoliopsida > Sapindales > Rutaceae > Luvunga > Luvunga scandens. The sequence continues at coordinate 788,410 of JASUUG010000442.1, read as the reverse complement.
TTATCATATAAATGTAAATCAAATCAACGTAATTTTTAAATTATAATACTTATGTTTACCAAAAATTTTATTATTATAATTTTTAAGCAACAGCTGATCAACCTCAATCTAAAGAGAACCTATATCTATGACATTTTACAAATCAAATGTTCAATTTAATTATTAAAGAAAATTGTAGAAGCTGTATGAGAACATATTGTAATCATAAATTATACCACCATTTGAGCACACTGATTAGATTAAGATATTTTTGTACTTTTATTATGATTGAATTGTGTATATTTGAATTTATCAAAGATTGCCTTCGCCCTTGGTTCACCTCTTTATCATTATTTGATGAATAGTGCTCTCCGTCTTTGAATGTATGTCTTTGAATACATATAATTAAAGATTAATTTATAAAAGTATGCCGTACATTCACTTCTTTCTATTATTCGTGTTCTCCGTCCTCAAATACAAAGTTTCGCTTACTTACCAGAGGGTAATTATCTAAGTCATGCTGATTTTTCTTTCATTATATATTGCGGGCGTAGTTTCTGAAGTAGTGCTAGCACTAGGGCTTGCCAAGTGAAGCAATTGAATTGCCTGAGCCCGCCCCTCCTCAATATTTGATTAGTACTCGTTTGTTGAAAACGTGGCTACCTTCGATTGCTTATGGGGAACACTCGTGAATGGCTAAATTTGCTGACCATGTGCTTGATTTCACAAGCCTTTTCTGTTGACATTATTTCTTAGGATGTGAATCGAGTGCTGAGAGCACTCATGTGTCGCTAAATTTACTGACCATGTGTTGATTTGACGAGCCTTTTCCCATGACATTATTTGCTGGGATTTGCATTCAGTGATGAGTTAAATATTTTTATTAAATTTTAAAAAAAATTTAATTAGTAATTATTGAATAAGAATATAAAATTAATTAAATTTTAATTTTATATCATTATACATGCACATATGACAAAAGAGTATGAAGAATTAAGAACAAGTCAGCTCAACATATGATTCAAATCTTATTTGCAAGACATTTAATGTCATGCAAAGGACGCATCGGCTAAGTGACTTCTAAATCCACTCACGAAGTCTTAATTCTTATTGAGACTTAATCACTGGATCCAAGTCCTATTTACTAGGCATTTAATGCCATGAAAAGGAGGCATGGGCGAAGTGAATTCCAAAGTGTTTGAAAGAAAAAGTTTTAGATGCTCGTTGAGCACTATTTCTTTTTTAATTATTCTTTGTTACACATATACTTAAATCAGTTATGGTAAATAAGAAACAATACTTCAAGAGGACGTGACATGGATTGCTTATGTTAGAAGTTATTGATTCGTTTAATTCCATATTACTTATTAAAATTATTCTTCTTTTCCATTAGATAAATTTATTTAATTATTTACTTTTTATTCGTGATGTGGGTACTAATTGCTTTGGGGTTTGAAATCCACTGACACTGGTGGACACTACACGGTTCATATAAAACTATGGTTAATTTTAAAGTATGGTAAATGCTTCTTTTAGTCTTAAAATTTTTAAGTAATTTATCCGGTTAATTTAATTATGTATTTTAAGAAATTATTTAAATGTAGTGTTTATATTTGTCTCCATTAAATTTTATTTAATTTTTACTTTTCACCTGTTGTTAGTCAATTTTTTTAAAAATTTTAATTTCTTATATAAAAAAAAATATTTCAATGTTAAACATTAGATCCAACAGTCATAAAAATTAAGACAATGATATTTTGGGTAATTTTGAAAAAAATAAAGAAAACTGGATAATAATTTCAAGCCATGCAAACTAAAGGAGAATTCCCCAAATAAAATACTTAGTGTCAATTGCATTGAATAAATAATTAGGTGTAGATAAAATTAGCTAAACATGAAAACAATCTAACAGCTCCTTCCCACCTCTTTCCGCTGGAATTTTTGTTTTATTTTAAAGTTTCTATTTACTTCTCATTTCGTTCAACCCGGAATGTTATTATTATCTGGATCTATAATTTATGGTGTTTTTTTTTTTTTTGACCTAGGATTTAAGCAAGAGGTGGATTAATTTGACAGTCCTGTTGATTTTTTGTATCTCATCATGACTTATCTTTTAGATTTAGAAATTTCACAGTCCAGATTCAGTGCATGTTTGGAATTATTGTGAATTTTCAAATTTTACACAATCAGTTATATGAGATCCTAACACTCAAATTATGTTTAAATTGTCAAATTGTTTTACCAAGTATAGCTGATTTGGATTATGTTTAAATTGTCAAATTGTTTTACCAAGTATAGCTGATTTGGATTATGTTTAAATTGTCAAATTGTTTTACCAAGTATAGCTGATTTGGGTTGTTCTTGTTCATTTGGACCCTAATTTGCTAGTAATCATCAAATAACAAATTATTGAAAATAAGTTAATTCCCTAGTTTCTAGTTTATTGTATGTATTATTTGCTGACAGAGATATCTTGGAAAGGCATATGTTATACGTCATGGCTTATGGATTATTTGTCCATGTAGTCATAGTAAGATTTGACCAACATGTCTGCAAATATATGTTGGATTTGTCTTTCTAATTCCAATGATATATATGTGGTTGATTAAACTTCTGTGTTAGCGTCAAATTCAAAACAGACGAACAAGAACAGAAAAAGATGAAACTGACATCTCCATTCCATGTGTGCAAAACATGTGCACACGTTTGTTGAAATTCTTGTAATACTATCATAATAAAACGCTAGCTAAAGATGAACCGTCATTTAATATTGGTCGTTGTTTATTGAGAAATGTATAAGACTTTAAACTAATTAAGATGATACAAGATGATGTAAAGTGACAACTAAAAGACTTTCAAAGCAAAGTTGTTGATAGGTGCTAGAAACAGTGACTTTAGATCGTGCAGACATTTTACGTGTATTGAAAACACCTACAAAAATGATACGCTTGGCCGGTAATATTCAACTAGTATTTAAAAAAAAAATATTGACGAAAAAGAATCGGAATAGACTGTGAAATTTGATTCCTTTTCTTGGTGCATGTATGAAATAGTCGAATAGAGAGAACAGTCAACCACCTTTTTTATTGACCAGAAATAACTCAGAAAGAATGTGATGTGTAAATGCGTCTTGGGTCCTTATAATTTGAATCATTTATTCAACTAGTCTAAATAATATAAAAATGACTCAAAAGGTCAAATATTTCTTGTATAACATATAGATGATACCACTCAAAATAATTACAGATTTTAATTCAAAATATTAAAATCATACCAAGTTGTTAACTTTTGACTACTTGGAAAAAGCAACAGCAAAGCCAATACTGATTTTCCAGTCACGTTAATGGTCATAATATATAATAATGGGATTCATAAAGAAGCACCCACAAATTGTTTGGCTATTTTCCTTACTCGCGGTTTCCATCTGCCTCGGATTTGATGGTCAACTTAATCATCGAAGGAGTTCTATGGACAAAAATTTGTGTGCCATGAAGGAGTTCTATGGGCAAAAAATTTGTGTGTCATGAAGGAGTTCTTTGGACAACAGATTTGTCATTTGGAAAAAGAAAAGTGATTTGTTACCACCGATAAGCGAAGAACTAGGAGAGAGAGATAACAAATTCGGTAGAAGCAGGAGGGGGAATAGAGTATTAATGAGAAGAGAGAGAAAAAATCTTAATGAAACTAATAAAGACATGTCATTTAGTAGGGTCCGCCTACGCTGCATCTGTTCCAATGTGCATGAGATTAGGTTTTTTTGGTAAAATATCATTTAGGTCCCTTATACTTTTTATAAAATAAACTAAATAGTAAATATTTTAAATATTTATATATAAATTCTTTTTCATATCTATTTTAAACAGAAAATTTTATAAATATTTACATATAAGTCCTTTTTAATATCTATTTTTATTATTTATTTTTTTATTAATTATATTTAATTATTATTTTATTAGTTATTAATATATAAATATAATATGATATAATAAAATAATATTCTAATATAATTTATTTTTATATTATAATATTTACATATAAGCCTTTTTTTTTATAAAATGACATTTGAAAAGAATTTTAATAGTTGTTGTTGTTGTTATTATTATTATTTCTATTAAATTTTTTTTATTTTTATTTATTATTATTAATAAAATTTATTACTTTTATTACTTTAATAAAATAAAATTCCCATTAATAATAATTAAAATAATAAAAAATTATTAATAAATTTTAATAATAACAATAATTAATAGTAATTAAAATAATACAGTTAATATATTTTAATAATAGAAATATTAATAATAATAATAATAATAAATTAATTATTGTATAATAACAAGTAAAATAATAAAAGTAATAAATTTTATTAATAATAATAATTAAAATACATAAAAATAACAAAATTTAATAAAAATAATAATAATAATAACAACAACAACAACCATTAAAATTATTATTATTATTATTATTATTATTATTAAAATTTATTAATAATTTTTTATTATTTTAATTATTATTATTTTAATTATAATGTATACAAATAATATTAGGAACATAATTAACAAATGATATTTTAGTTATTTGCAACAATCTATTTCAATTATAAAATCAAGTAAACACATTAATGGGAATGTTGTTCATTCCGATTCCAATTTCTATATCTCAAGTAAATAACTTATTATAATTCAAACTTCTTATTATTTGTAATTTTTTTATATTTAATTATTATTGTATTAGTTATTAATAATGGCAATAATATTAGTAAAAAAATTAATAAAATTTAATAATAAGAATAAAATAACAATGAAATTAATAGCATAATAATATTAACGATGATAATAATTAAAATAATAAAAATTATTAATAAATTTTAATAATAATAATAATAATTAATAGTAATTAAAATAATACAATTAATATATTTTAAAAATAGAAATATTAATACTAATAATAATAAATTTTATTAATAATAATAATTAAAATAAATAAAAATAACAAAATTTAATAGCAATAATAATAATAATAATAATAACAACAACAACAACAACTATTAAAATTCTTTTCAAATGTCATTTTATCAAAAAAAAGACTTATATGTAAATATTATAATATAAAAATAAATTATATTAGAACATTATTTTATTATATCATATTATATTTATATATTAATAACTAATAAAATAATAATTAAATATAATTAATAAAAAAAATAAATAATAAAAATAGATATGAAAAAGGACTTATATGTAAATATTTATAAAATTTTTTATTTAAAATATATATAAAAAATGACTTATATGTAAATATTTATAATATTTTCTACTTATTTCATTTTATAAAAAATATAAGGGACCTAAATGATATTTTAGCACAAAAAACAAAAACTGTTGCCCCTTGCAACAGTTGCAACGTAGGCGACCCCCATTTAGTATTCACCATCCATTTTTGTTAAATCTAATGATTCAAAATTATTGTAAAATTTGTGTTTGTATTTGTGTTTCTTGACCCTGTCCAGATATGAACATCCTCGTTATTTTTTTTTTTTTTTATGCAAACAAGCAAATAAGTCATTTAATTTAATAAAATTAGTGTTTAATTCACTCTAAAATTATATAATTTAATAACGTGTCTGTATAGATTCTATTAAACTATATAATTTAATAAAATATTCACATGAATAAAAATACACGTATTAGAAAAAGACTATATACATACATACATATATACATACAAGCAGGCAGGAGCGGCTTTTCCTCTAGGCAACTTAGGCAGTTGCCTAAGGCCCCACTATATATGAAAGCCTTAAATTTTTCTCCAACATTATACCTATTAGATTTTTTATTTATATTTATTATTATTTTATAATAATCTTTGCTATAAATAAATTATCAAATCCCAAAAAAATCTTTTTTTGACATTAGAATAAATAATTTTAATCCTATATACTCCTACAAAATCTCTATTTAACGTTATTTCATTTAAAATTCTATAAAAGCCAAGCATTTGTTGTTATCCATTAATATTTTTATGAATTAAAAAGAAACATGACACATTCAATGCTTTCGTGCATAAGGGAAAAAAACTGCTTTATTTAATTTTTGCTTAAAAAAATCAGTTATTTCCATTGATCACTTTTGTTTAAAGCTTTAATCCATCAAAGTTAAAGTTCTCAAAATTTTTCTTCTTATTCTCTTCTTAGTTAGTTGTGTTATTCAATTGTTATTGTTTCTTTTATTATATATTATGGTTGTTTTCTTTTAATTATCTGGCATAATTATTTGTTGGTTTACTCTTTTTTCACTTAAAATTAAAAAAAGATGTCTAATAGAAAATGTGCATCAAGATACGAAAAACTTCAAAAGAAAAAAAAATGAGAAAAATAAAAAAGTTAGTTCGATATTAAAAAGGGACTTGATAGGTTTTGTCAAAAGTAGTAAAAAAGATGTGAATTTAAGTGAAGGATTAGTAATTGACCAAGTTTTTTAAAATTAAATTTGATAAAAATTTATTTAAAATTAACTAAGTCACAAGAAAGATTAAATAGATTACCTATAAAAATTTGATTAATAGTTTTGCATCTAAGAAAGCTAGAAAAATTGATTTTAAATAAATAACTTTTTTGATAAAATTAATATATACATTTGACCTCAAATTTTTTGAAAGACAAAATTAAAACAATTTTCCTAAGGCCCCAAAATCAGTTGAGCCACCCCTGCATACAAGTTAGCATTTGAAAATTACGAGCCTTAATTTGAAAGCATATTAATCAGAAAAGAGACACGAGAGTCTTCCTATACTTTGGTGATTGAGGGCAAGCATTTGAAACTTATGACACAAAAGACTTGATGCTTATCTATATGACTTCATAAAATGCTCACGTGAAAAAAAACACACATATTAAAAAAAGATTATATACATACATATATATGCAGATATAGGTAAGCATTTAAAAATTACAGGTCTTAATTTAAAAGTATATTAATAAGAAAAGATAGGAACCATTAGAAAAAGATGGTACAATTAAAGACTAATTTGGAGTGTATAGATATACACTGACCTTGCTGGCCAGCTTAGAAATTTCTAGATATTTGCGATAGTGAACTTAGAATTGGAATCATGAGTCGTAGAAAAATTATGGGAACTTGGACTGAAAGAAAGTATAATTACAGCGCATGGGAACAGGTTTTCTCAAGTGAATTAACCATTTGAGTACTCGAGAGCGATGGTGCCCGCTCTGTGCAATCTGAATCACTCTTCTTCTTTTTCTTCTTCTCCGTTTATTAATCACAGATTAAAACAAACAAAACAAGTATCAAAAAGTGAAGGCAATTCGAATCCCGCAAGTACATGCCATGCCGACCAATTACGTCACCACATACGTATCGTCAAACCAAAACCATCCCACCTGTCACAGAGCAAGTCTCCTAAAATGTAGTCAACCAATTAATGTTTTTCATATTTAAAATAAAATATTTTTTTTTTTACACAAGAAAAATGTTTTGAATTTTCAACAGTGGATGCATATGGTTGCTTACTATATTAAAACGACTCCCTATTATTAGTATTAAACCAATGTCTTAGCAATTCACACATATTAAATTTTATAGTCGAAAATTGGATCCATTAAAATACTCTAATCCAATTAATTGATCGTTTTGTCTATCAAAATTTTCTAAAATCCAAAACGTGATTGCTGCTTTTTACATTGTTTGAGAATACTGGATTTCTTTCTCTATATAACATTTCGATTCTTTGAAATGAAATAAATTAGAAGAGTTTTTAATTCTCTGTGACATTTAATCATGAAGTCATCTTTTTCAAAAGAACATTAATTTTTTTTTTGTTTTTTGTAAAGAATTTTATATATAAGATACATATCAATTTTATTATTCTAGATTTAAAATCTATAATCAATAAATTCTCTGACCATGCTATAATTATATCAATTTGGGTTCCTATAACTACTAGATTGTTTGTAATATTAGTAGACGGTAATATAATTTTAAAATTAAAAGAAAAAAGATAATGCGGACTTGTTTATATAACTAAAATGTTATGCTTTCATTTGAGAGCTTACATAAAACTATGGCCAGTGCTTTTACAATTTCAACCCCACAAATTTTTATTGATGAATAGCGGGTTTGACCGCATTTGGAATAAAATAGCAAAGACCAAGACAAGTGTTAAATTTGAACTTTTTTTTTCCCCCGTCACAACATGACGTTTTAATGGACTTTGAAATACAGTGGTTAAATGACAAAGGAGATTCAATAAATTTCCGGTCTGGCGGCCTTGGGACATTGAACATACAAAAACGTGTCTTACTTCAGAGATCAAAACCAAAATGATATCTATTAATCAATACGTCAACATGTCATCTACATAACCACAAGTCCCACATTCTAACCTATTCAATAATTTTCTTTTACAATACAGTCCAACTAAGAAAGCATTGTTGCTGATGTATTTTACATAACTTGGTGTAAAGAATATTTATAAAATAAATAAACAAATTTTTGACACAGATTTCGTCACAATTCATAACGTGCGTGACCACATGTATAAGATCAATACTTATCATATCAAGTAGCCTAAAGTGCTCCCCTAAAATACTTTACGGTGACCATTATATATATGATAATGGAGTGACAATGGAAAAGAATAAGCATGGTTGTAATAATGTTGATTATCATGCTATCCAAATTAAATGCAGGGATAATATCGTAAATGCAGGAGTGAAGTTATAATGAGAAAAATAAAGCAGAGTGTCTTCGTATATAATTATTGGGATATCTATGATGGAAAACAAATTGAATGCGCTCTGAATATGATGAATAACAGACTGCAGCCAAATACATCCTCTGCTTGTTTCATGTAATGCAATAATTTCTAAATGATTGGATGAGGTGGCAACAAAGGTTTGCTTACTAGATCGCCATGAAACTGTTTTGCCATTGTAAGTGAAAACATATTCTGTTTATGAACAGGCTTTGTGAGAATCTGAGAGATAGCATGTATTTACATAGCCAATAAGACTAGAATTCTTTGTTGGCTCATTTGAGTAAAATAAACTCAAGTTCGATGTTCCACGAAGGTATCGAAAAATGTGCTTCATGTCATTCCAATGTCGACGTGTTGGAGCTGAGCTAAATCTCGCTAACAAGTTTATAGAAAATGCAATGTTTAGTCTAGTGCATTGAGCTAGATATAATAAAGCACCAATTACATTTAGATATGGCACTTCTGGGTTTAGTATTTCTTCATCATCCTCTTTGGGATGGAATGGACCCTTTCTATGATCAAGAGACCAAACAACCATAGAGGTGCTTAGTAGATGAGCACGATCCATATTGAATCGTTTTAAGAGTTTCTCAATATAAGATGATTGATGAATAAGCACTCAATTTGTTTTATACTTAATCTGCAAGTCGAGACAATATTTTGTTTTGCCCAAATCTTTTATTTTAAATTCTCTCTCTAAATATTCAGCAGTTTTTAAGAGATCTTTAGAAGTTCTAATTAAATTCATGTCATTAATATAAACTGCTACAATTGCAAATCCATATTCATATTTTTTGATGAATATGCATGGGCAAATTAGATCATTTTTATATTCTTTTTTAATCAAATATTCACTTAAACGATTGTACCACATGTGTCTAGATTGTTTCAATCCGTGTCAGGACTGTAGTAACTTGGTTAAACACAGATTACGATCTTGTAATTTAAATGCTTCTGGCATTTTGAATCCTATAGGGATTTTCATATAAATATTAGCATCAAGTGACCTATATAGATATGCAGTTACTACAGCAATAAAACGCATGTCAAGTCTTTTTGAGACCGCTAAGCTAATTAGAAATCCAAATGTAATAATATCCATTACTAGAGAATACGTATCCTTATAATCAATACCAAGTCTCTAGGAGAAACCTTGTGCAACTAGTTGTACTTTGTAGTTGACAATTTCATTATGCTCATTATGTTTCCTTACAAACACTCATTTATATCCAATAGGTTTGACATCTTCTTGAGTTTGGACTACAAGTCCAAAAATTTCACATTTAGCTAGAGAAGTCAATTATGCTTAAATTGCTTTTTTTCATTGAGGCAAATAATGCCTTTGTCTACATTCATCGACAAATTTAGGCTCAAAATCATTTGTAATTTCAGTAACTATTGTGAATGAAAATACATTATTGATATTTATTTCATTTTGATCCCACATTTCCTTTGTATAAGTATAATTGATAGATTTTTCCTTAGTCTTATGTTTTTGTACCTCTTCAAGGGTTATTGTCCTTGTGGGGACTTGTGTCTCTTCAAGGATCATCAACTCTTCTGATGATTCAGATGATATGGGTAAATTTATGACTCAGGTATTTCAACAAGATCCTAGTTTTTCATTTTCCCCTTCCGGAGAGCACTGTCTTTGAAACCAAGTGGTTTACCACGTTTCTGTGGTGTAACAGATAATTTATTAACTGCTTTTACACTTGATTGTTCAGCAGAAACAATCACTTGAGATGGTGTATTAGTAGTTAAAATACGTGATTTGGTTACTTTTACTGCATCTGTAAAGATATTTGGCAATTGATTTGCAATTTGTTGCAAATATACTATCCTCTGTTCTTCATATTTACATTGACTGGTACAAAGATCTAAGTGAGACAAAGTGAGGACTTTCCAAGAAAATTTATGTCTTACTTCATGAGACTTTTCATTTCCTAATAATGGAAAAACTGTCATAATAATGAAAAAATTGTCTTATCAAAGTAACAATCTTCAAAACATGAGGTTAAAAGATTACCCGTCAGAGGTTCAAGATATCTGATAATTGAAGGTGAGTTAAAACCAACATAAATCCCCAAGTAACGTTGAGATCCCATTTTTGTACTCTAAGAGGGTGATATAGGAACGTACACAATATAGCAAAAAATACGTAGATGGAAAATATTAGATTGTTGACCAAGTACAAGTTGTAATGGAGAATATTAATGATAAACAGTGGGTCTAAGACAAACTAATGCTGCAGGATGTAAAATAACATGACTCTATGTAGATATTGGTAATTTTGTACATATAAGTAAAGTTCTTGCAATTATCTACAATCATTTAATCAACGATTCTGCCAATCCATTTTGTGTATGTACGTGTGGCACTAGATGCTCAACGCCAATACTTGTTGATGTACAGTAATCATCAAATGTCTTAGATGTAAATTCACCAACATTATCTAGAAGTATGGTTTTGATTGGATAATCTAAAAATTATGTCTTTAACCTTATAATTTGGGCAAGTAATCTTGCAAATGCAATAATAGGGGTGGATAATAAACAAACATGTGACCACCGTACACATGCATCAATCAAAACTATAAAATAACGAAATGGTCTACTTAGAAGATGGATTGGATCACATATATCTCCTTGAACTCTTTGCAAAAGCATTGGATATTCAAAACCAACTTTAGAAGGGGATGGTCTAACTATAAATTTTCCTTGTGAGTAAGCGGTACAAATAATCTCACTAGACAATAGAATCTTCTGGTTCTTTAATGAATGTCCATGAGAATTTTTAATAATTCTATACATCATTGAAGATCCAGGATGTCCAAGGCGATTGTGCCACAACATAAATCTTTTTAGATCTGTGAACTTCTGGTTCATCACTGCTAGCTTTCAATTGTATTTATGATTATGTAATACAATCTTGATGATAATGCTTTGAGCTTTTCTAATATGTATTTCTTTCTTGAGACATTTTTAGTAATGCAAAGAAATTCCGCATCATTTTCATTTAAAGTCTCAATATGATACCTATTTTGGCCGATATTTTTAAAGCTCAGTAAATTTCTTTTAAATTTTGCTGAATATAAAGCATTCTGAATTATTAGTTTTGTTCGCTTGCTAATAAGAGTATAACTTTTCCAAAGCCTTCTATCAGGTCTACAGGACCAGATATAGCATTTACTTTTCCTTTAAGTAATTTTATCTTTAAGAAATATTGTTTATCTTGAAGAATAGTGTGCGTGATTACACTGTCAGCCAACCAAACATCTCTAGCTTTTGATTCTAAAATATAAAATTTGTTTCTAAAATCCATAACATTATATTAAACAAAAGTTCACACAAGACATCAATATTAAGTAGATCTAATAAAACTACAAAAAGATACAAAAGTTAATATATTAGTAATGGATACAATAACAAAAGTTTGCACATTTCTATTATTGATTAATTGGTCGTTTTTGCCTCTATGTCTTCAAAGAAATCAGAGACATCCAAATTAGTGAAATTGACAGGATCTGAGTTATCAATTAAATTTATCTCAATTTTTCCCTTTCCTTTCTTAGATGCCTGATAAAGGTCCATCAAATGTTTGTCAGTTCGACAAGTACGTGACCAATGTCCTGTTTTGCCACATCGATAGCAAATTTCTCCATTACCATTTCTAGTATTGTTCTTTCATGTATTATTGTACTTAGGTCTCTTATAAACATTCCACTTCTAGTGGTGTCTATTTTTGTTATTTCGCTATCCTTCATGCCTGTAACTACCACGATGATAATGACCGACCTTTTTTACCTTCTCGATTACACTCATTATTTTTACGTGTATTTACATTCACTTCTGGGAATGGTTGAGAGCCAGTTGGACGTAACTCATGGTTTTTCATCAAGAGCTCATTGTTTTTCTCAGTAATTAAAAGAGCTATTATCAGTTCAGAATATTTGTTATATCTACACTCCTGATATTGTTGTTGTAAGACAACGTTTGATGCATGAAAAACAGTGAGTGTCTTTTCAGGCATATCTTTATCTATAATTTCTGCACTACACAATTGCAGTTTTGAGGTGATACAGAACATAACAAAGTTGTAATTAAAGACTCTTACATAATCTTGGAATCTTAATTTTAATCACTAGTGTTTGGGATTTGGTAGGGAAATATCCCTCTAGTGGTCAAATCCCTCCTTGAGATTATTCTAAAAAATTAAGGGATCCTCCATTATTAAATATGGAGCTTTCAGGCTCTCATGTATATGGTGGCGGAAGAAAACCATAACTTTTGATTTTTCCTAGAAAAATCCCTCGTTTTCTTTTGCTACAATACCTTCCAAGCCCATAGCTTGTAGATGCATTTTGACGTCCAATACCCAAGAAAGGTAATTTGCTTCAAAAATTTCAACAGCAAGGATTTGAGATTCATGAGACTTGCCATTTCTCAAGGAACCTTACTCTCAATGATTAAAGAAAATAGAAATAAGTGTCACAATATAAATATATAAACAAAAATAGTAATTATAGAATATGTAGAAACTTTATGCAGATATTTAGAACTCCAGGTTCTAACTCAAGGTCATATCTTAGAATTTCAGGTTTTTACCACCTCATTTATGTCGTAGACTTCAAGCTACAATAATAATATTCAAAGATAAATATATGTAAGAACAAATCATAATTTATTGAAGTTAAAATAACTTGATAGGTGGTTAAACTAGCCATATGAGCAAATAAATAAGGTAGGCAGTCGAACTAGCCATATAAGCAGATAAATTAAACAACATAGGTAATTAAACCAACCATATAAATTAACATAACAATAACATATTAATATAAAGATAATAACAATATAGGCGGTATTATAAAACGAGCCATCAAAATTATTATGAACAATAAACAACAAACAATAAAAATAACAGCGTAATGAACTCACAAAATAATAATGATAAAACATAAAAGAAATGAAGATAAATAATAAAAATTAAACTACCCACATCTAATCAGCCATCGTGTTGATAACATGTTATAAAATAAATAAATAAAAGAAAGCTTGTAAACTAAAACAAAATACTTAAAGAGTACCTTGTTATTAATTTTATTGTTGATAAGCTTTCAAATTTTGTTACACCAAGTAATTGCACATATGCATTATATATAGACAACAAAAGCCATGATGGGCTATTACTTTTCCGATGGGGGATTACTTTTCTTATGTGGGTTAGGTGAAACCATAAGGGAAATAATTTTCTAATGTGAGATAAATGGTAAATGTTCACAATTACGACACAAAGAACACAGTATCTGCTAGAGAAGAAATGCTCTCAATCAGAGTGCGGTGTTCTTGGGCCATGATGTGTCTTGATTTGGGTGTGACTTGTTCAGCACTCACGTCGAGGCTTGGGTTTTGCCTAGTCCAAAAACTCAATAAATAAGTAAAAATAAAAAAATAATTTATTTTAATTAAAATATATATTTTAATATTCATTTAACCCACTCATAACTTACATTGAAAGTGGAAAATACTTTAACTTAAAGTTTAATATAATAAAAACAAAATTTTGTAAACTATAAATTTGTAAATATAATTAAAAAATTTTTAAAAATATAAAATTTGGGCTTTAGGCTTGGACCAAAAAAAGTCTGGTCCGACAAAAGACAAGCTCGACCTTTGTCAAGACAGGGCCCAAGTCTGACATGTTTTCGGCATTAGTGATGGGAGGTGATTTGTGACCGGTGAGAAGGATTGCTTGAAATATTCAATGGCTTTTGTTCTATGAAGCATGCTCGTTTACAAAAATGGAAGAAGGCTCTTTTCATTATTCCTATTGTAGAGAGTAATGAGGACTTTAATTCCCAATAGGTAAGGGTTGTAGGAGAATTAAAAATAATAAAAATTATTATTATTATTATTATTTTCTGACATCATCATCAAAAATATTTGAAAACAAAAACAAATAAAAAATAAAAATTATGTGAATCAGCCAGTAATCGAACCCGGGTCTGCACCGTGGCAGGGTACCATTCTAGTATCATGCTTGAATATTAAATATAATTACATTTTGGAATTTGATTTTATAATATATTGTTTGTTTTTCAAAAGTCTCCTGAGCCAATGTTTCATTCCATGCTAATCTAATTGGAAAACTATTTTAGAGTGTTAACAGTAACACTATCTCTATACTTTTATAATAATTTAATAAAATTAATGGGCGGGTGTGAAAACCAGGCGGAAAGAGCGCCCACGCTAAACTAAACCTAATGTCTGGCACAAGCTTATGGGCATAAAATATTCTCTTCTACGATTCCGATTGACTAGGAAAATTAAGAGTCGTTTTTAATTCATACTCTTCTTGTTTCACTTGATTCCCAGATTCTACACAAAAAAGTTTAAGAATCCCTCGCGTACGTAACTTTCCACTCACAAAAAGGTACGCTTATAGATTGAATTCTTACGGCTTTTTAATTGTCCACGTGCAATGCATTGTCATTTCGAATATTGCTTAGTAAGTGTAAATAAGTAATGATCATTCAGCCTTTGGTTGCCGAAATTCTGTACTAGCAATGATTAAAGCGAGTTTAGTTTAATATATTCATACTTTATATATATATATTTAACAAAGGAAAATGATGAAGAGTGTAATGGTGAAACAACGGTAACAAAAATCATCATCATAAAACCGTAAGTTTTGTCGTTGTTGCATCAGATTCTTCGGTTCAGATATCAAACGTCAGATATCTTATTAAAACTGCATAGAGAGACCACAACTCTATGTTCTATTCTCTGTTTCTATACAGGATTGAGCTATATAGTTGTTCTAATTTGCAATTGTTTTTTAGGGTCCTGGAAGAAACTAATTATGGTTTCACCAGATCGGGCTCCAGATAGACTTGAGGTTAGTCATTAAACCCTTTTGATTCTTTACCAGGAAACAAAAAATTTGTTATATTTGATGTATTTTTTTCTGCAATTCAGGGAAAGTATGCTGCTATGGTTGTGTGCTGGCTTCTCGGAAACGGGTGCCTCGTTTCATGGAACAGTATGCTAACAATAGTAGATTACTATGTGTTTTTGTTCCCGGTAATTTTCACATCACATCCCCTGGTTTCACTCTTAGTATGACTTGTAACTATTTTAATGACTCCTGAATCTCATATACAATGTGTACTGTGAACTGATTTTGCGTAATATAAAAGCTGGAGATTGGCTATAAAATGGTTCTTTTAGTAATCCGCAGTTTACTCATCCAAGATATAAGCTAATTAGATCATGTGATTGATAATTTATATATGACAGGTTGAACTCGACCATTGAGAAAATAGTTTATTTCGACTTCTGCACTTTTAGTTTTTCCATTTGACAGCAATCTATAGGGGGGAAAAGGCCAGTGACATAGAGTGTTTTCAGTTTTCAACAAGTGCCCCACAAAATGAGCATGGATTTGATACTCAAGTGTGTTGTAAAGTTCCCTTTGTATGCATTTTCATAAAATACAAACCCATTCATTCAACTGCAAATCCTATCATTTTTCAAATGATCTTCATTTTCTCTACCTTTTTTCTTTTTTTCACTTCTGCCTTGCATACATCAGGTTTTGTTCTGTTTCATATTTAGATGTTTGTTTTTAATTTAGTAGGCATCATTTTGCTTTAACAAAAATTTACTTTTGAATTTTTCTTAAGATGCATTAAATACTTGAATTTCAGGGTCTATTATCACATCCTAACTTTGTTTTATACTGTATCCTAAAGCGTTGTTACAAATTGTTGTGATGTTTGTTCTGATTACTACTTTAGCAAGAGATTGATTTGAGTTTTAATTTGTTTTTGCAGCAATACCACCCATCAAGAATCCTCACTCTTGTTTATCAGCCATTTGCCCTTATAACACTTGCAATTCTGGCATACCATGAGGCAAAAATTGATACCAGAAGAAGGATTATCTTTGGATATATTTTGTTTTTCGCAAGTTCTTTGTTAGTTTTAGTTGTAAGTACCATCCATTCTTTCTGAAATTATACTATCTAGTGCACACTTGGATATTTATCAGATATCTTCCACTAGCTTAATTCATTATCCCTTGAAACCAGCTTGATCATTGTACTTCATTCTTCTGTGTTAGCTGGATTTAGCTACATCTGGGAAAGGAGGACTTGGAACTTTCATTGGAATTTGTGTCATTAGTGGTGCTTTTGGAATTGCAGATGCTAATGTACAAGGAGGATTGGTTGGAGACCTTTCCTTCATGACGTCTGAATTAATTCAAGTCGGTATACGTTGTTATCATTGCTATATTCCAATGATTTATCTGTTTTGATATTCTTATATTTTGATTTTAAATTTGTAATGTTCTCTCTTGTTCTGCATTCTTCAGTCTTTCCTAGCTGGTTTGGCTGCATCAGGGGCTTTAACCTCTGCTTTGAGGCTAATCACAAAAGCAGCTTTTGAAAACTCAAAGGATGGTCTTCGCAAGGGTGCCCGTAAGTTCGAATTCTTTTCGTTAATTTGTTCTCTCAGGAAGGGAAAAAAAAAAGACAGCTTTTATTTGTTATCAATTTGGTTAATACCGATGACTTCACTGTTTTTTGCAGTTTTATTCTTTGCCATCTCATCATTTTTTGAGTTTCTTTGTGTTATTCTCTATGCGTTTGTGTTTCCTAAAATACCCATCGTGAAGTACTATCGCAATAAGGCAGCCTTAGAAGGATCCAAAACAGTTGCAGCAGACCTTGCTGCTGGTGGCATCCAAACGTTATCCAAAGAAGAAGTATTTTCCTCTTTACTGACAGCCAACTAGCGCCCTGTAAGGCACAATTACTAAGTTTTTTTATTGTCTGCTATTTTATACAGGTTGAGAAACGCTCTGAGCGCCTTAGCAACAAACAACTATTGCTTCAGAATATCGACTATGCAATTGATATGTTTGTCATTTATACACTGACATTATCTATCTTTCCTGGATTCTTATCTGAAGATACTGGATCACACAGTTTGGGTGGATGGTAAATGACTTAATTAAATAGTTCGTTGTTCTGTAATGGTATCTCTTGTTACCACACATAATATTTTCAATATCCATTCATTAGTGAATGTGTGAACATCTATTAGAGTGATATTCTGATATAATGCGTCGAATCTCAGGTATGCAGTTGTTTTGATAGCAATGTATAATGTAGGGGATCTCATTGGGAGATGCATTCCACTTTTGAAATTCTTGAAAATAGAATCAAGAAAATGTATCACGGTTGCAACTCTTTCTCGTTTCTTACTCGTACCAGCATTTTATTTCACGGCCAAATATGGTGACCAGGGATTGATGATAATGCTAACATTGTTTCTGGGTTTAAGCAATGGTTACCTCACTGTTTGTGTACTCACTGCTGCGCCAAAAGGCTACAAGGTTTGTCCATTACACATTGACTTAAAGTTATCCTTTTCGTGAGAGTTTTAAACCATGTTGGTTAATAAATAAGAATTGGCCTTCAATTTTTGTTGTAGGGACCAGAGCAAAATGCACTGGGAAATTTGCTTGTGTTGTTTCTATTAGGTGGTATCTTCGCTGGTGCTACACTTGACTGGCTGTGGCTTATCGGTAAAGGATGGTAAGGTTTGATTTTGGACGGTTTCAAGCTAGGGAGCCGTTGCATTTTAAATTGACAGAAAAGCTAACCGTTGAGAGTATCTAAGAATTAGTTAGTATCAGCTATTCATTTCAACTTGGTAGAAATTGTACAGTTTTGGAGGACTGTTGAAAATGTAACGGCCAAAATTTCTAATTCAATTGGTCCTCTAAATCTCACCATTCACGTCGAAAATAGGGATAAACGACAAACATTCAACCGCGATTCTCTCCCTTGGTCATGTGAATCATACAAGTGTGTTTTTTTAAAAAAAAAAATTCATTAACATGAAGATTTCCAATGAAAAAGCCTTTTTTTTCCCCTAGTGGAAGCATATTATATGCTGGTTGCTTTTAACCAACTGAAGTAGATTCTTTCAAACAACAACCCATATCCCATACGACCAACATACTCAGTCTTGGGGATTCGCTCCACGACAAAACTAGCAAATCCCATTGAAACTATCTAATTTCAATGAATTTATTTAAATTTCAAATAAATCTCCACCCATGAAGTTTTGACTTACAAAAATAGGCACATGAGAAAATTTCCAGTTAAAAGGATAAGCATATGACAAAAACATATATATATACACCTAGCAAAAATAAATATAAATGGTAAGGGTAACTGGGTAAACTATTCGTTCTCCTCGTACTACAGGTTAAAAGAAAGCTGAGAAGGAGTCTGAATTTTACAGTGGGCAAAATGACGAAAAAGACTTTGTCTCCTAGCTTCACGTGACCTTGACAGAAACCCAAAAATAACCAAAACATACACAGATGCCAGCCAGGCCAGAGGCCACCGCTACCGTTGACCCCGCTAGACAAACAGAGAAAACAAAATGATTAGGGGTAAAAATGGAACAAAAATAGCACGAACATTTTGCGGCCGTGATGGTGAAGATGATGAAGATTGGGTTTTTTCGAACTGAAGAGAATCAACGGCCAAGGGCATGTTCTCTTGATCAGGGCTGCACTTGGACTCGTGAGGTGGGTGCGCACTGTACATTATGGCCCGCAACACGGCTGAAACGGTGGGGATGTACGCCGTTTTGTTGCGCGCCAGGAGCCACGTCAGCCCCATCAGCTGGCAGTCCCGGCTGAACATCTTGCTTGCCCTGTTGTCTTCGTGTTCTGCGGTTCCGTTCTTGTTCCCGCCCTTTAGCTGCAATATATATCAGGCACATGAAAGGACATTTTAGACCAAGAGGAGTGACAAACTGGACAAATTGCGTCCAACGTAAAAGCGAAATATGCACATGACATGACGACGTCGTTTTCAAGGGTCTAGCCCTACCATAACGTATTTGCCTATTTGGTTAGTTTCACAAAACCGCAAAATACACAGCCCTATGGCTATGTCTATCTAGCTATCTATGTGCCATCATCAGTAGTAGGTAAAGACTGTTGCTTATATTATTTGAAATTTCTTTTTTGATTTGTCAACAAAGAGAAGCTTTAATTTGGTAACAAAGAGTTCCCCCACCAAATATCAAAAAGACAAGCGTTTTGTCCTAATTAAGAGTTATTAAGTCATTTAGTGTTCTCTACTAATTTTTTTTCTTTGAAAAAAATAATTAATAAACACGAATACACGATAAGCTTTCAAAAAAATCTCTGAACAAGTTTAAAAATCTCTCAATCACTTGGTTTCATCTGGATTTGGACTTAAAAATAGGAAAAATAAAATGGAATTAATAATAACAATGTCCTAAATAATTAAACCATAATGAAAAAGATGCCTTTCGAATAATTTTGAAGATGAGGTTGGTTTGCAAAAGAAAAATCTTAAGACAAAAGCCCACCCCCATTTCATCTTTTATAATTAAAAACCAATGATTTAGAAATCAAACAAACACTCAGTACCCACATTCTCATATATTGCCCAGTTTCCACACCACATAAAAATACCATTAAAAAATAAAAATAAGTACTTTGAGATGAATCATTTTTACGAACTTTAGATCACACAAAACTAAGCTAATAAATGCAAATCCACATGAAG
Organism: Luvunga scandens; assembly: GCA_030449905.1. NCBI lineage: Eukaryota > Viridiplantae > Streptophyta > Magnoliopsida > Sapindales > Rutaceae > Luvunga > Luvunga scandens. The sequence continues at coordinate 768,028 of JASUUG010000442.1, read as the reverse complement.
AAAAAATCTACCTTTTGAAGTGCACCAAGGCATTTAGTACAGCCTGAGTACGAAGAATTTCTGCAATTCTTCTCCAGATTTTTAACAGCAGCAGTGGGCGTCACATTTCGTAAGCCGGCAGTCACATTAAACGCAGCTGGGCAGCTAAGCGAGCTGATTTGATGAAGCCTAATCCCACAAAAACACAGAATCGCATCGCAACTCGCATTGGGTTGCGGAATCTTCACGTTCTTGCCCACCAAAGCGCTTTGCAGCGAGTTGACACACTTCTGCGAGTCATCAGGCATCATCGGTTGGTCCGGTTCGGCGGCTGGAGCCGCCGCCGGGACCTGGAGAGCGTACCGGGAGTGAGCCGCGAACAGCCAAGCCGCTAATACAGGACAGCACCGGCTCCGGTCAAGGTCACGGCCGCAGGCTTCATTAACCCCGCCGAAAAGCTCGGCCGAGAGGTCGAGCCGGCAGGTGGCTGCCTCGGTCTGGGTTGGGTACGCAGGGACCGTGTTGGTGGACGCGTACTCTCCCGGTTTCAACGGTTGGTCGTGACCCGATACCGGTTCAGCAAGTAAACCGGCAAACGAGAGATGAAAAGCGGATACCATAATCATTATCGTGAAAATAAAGGTGAAAGGTGGCATTTTCAAGTGAAAGCAAAAGAAGTGGGTTTTTTTCACTGGGTTTTAAACGTTAACGCTGACGTTGGGTTTTTGGTTTTTGGTTTTTGGTTTTTGGATTTTGTGAATCTGCTTCCAAAATGATTTTTTTTTCCAGAAAGCAGATGCAGGAGATATTCAAAGTAGCAGTATTTTCTTGCTTTTACATTTTGTTTCTTTTCAAAAGGGTTTTGTAGTAATCTAGAAACTGAGCACTTATGCAGAAGATGGAAAGGGCAACAAGTGTTTAAGCATTGATCACCTAAACGAAAAAGTGTTTCGTTAATTTTCTCAATAAAATGAGTGGAGTGGATCGGAGATGCTCCAAGTTCATATAGCCGTGTAATCATTAACTAATTTTTATAATATTTTAAAGGAAGGCTGGTGGGGGTAAAAGAGAAGGGTGACGGGGTCCATGAGGAGAGATTCGTTGGGTTGAGACTTGAGAGATGAAGAGGGGGAATCAGAAAAGAAAGGAGCGGAGACGGGGGGGGCCAGGGCTTTGGGTTTTGACAGGAAAAGCTGTCTGAGGATTTGGCAGCTTGTGGTGGCGTCCTTTTCTTTTCATTCTTTATCTCCGTCTACTGTCACACTGTATGATATGGCAATTGCTATGCAAAGTGTCTCTGTTTTTGTGTTTTATTTTTTTTATTTTTTATTTTTTGTTACTAGTTGGTAGTGTTTGGTTACAACTCATACTCGCTCGTCGTTTTTCCTTTCTTAAAAACGAAATCTGTTGGTAATTTGCTTGCACACATAAAATGATAAAATTGACAGCTACAATCAGAGTTCATCCTTTTAAATATGAAACCACAAAAAAAATAAATAAATAACGGTAAGAAAAAGAGAATCAAAAGCTCCGCCCATATCATCGTACCTGCAAGCAAAGCCGACAAAATTTGACATGAATCTATTATTCGACATGAATACAATATAAATAAATGAGTATGGGTCGTCAAATTTAATATTATTATTAAATAGGTCAGGTGTCGAGTCGACACAATTTTTTTTATGTCGAGTTAGGGTTATAGTTCTAACTTATTTATCCGATTAATGACACGATTATATTTTCTGTTTTAAAATAACCTGTAAGTTTTTGTTATCAAAATTCAAATATTAGAGATGATTTTTTCTTTTATTTTTATTTTTTGAAATGATGAATACAAAAATGTTATTTTATTTATAAAATTTTATATACATTTAGAGTTCCAATAATGTAAATGTGTAAAATATCAGTAGATATGTATATTTGATAATATCAATATATAATATTATCTACATATATATAATTAAAACTTCAATAGTATAAATGTATAATATTTTAGTAGATATATATATTTTATAATAGTAATAAAGTATGTATATATGTATTTATGTATGAATGACAGTGTATAAATGTTTGATGTAAATTTTATTTAATATATAGATATTAAGTTTTATTGGGTAACCCAATTATTTTTTTGTCTTAGATTTGGGTTTCAATATTTTGACAAAATTATTAAATGGGTCGAGTTTGGGCCGATATAAATTTAACACGACATGAAGCTGATACGACAAGAACACGACCCGATAACTCATTTTTCCACCTCTACCAAAAACTAGAGATTTATAATTTCGTTGGTGTATATTCAATTCATGTTTCGTGGATGTTGTGTGAGCAAGAAACTCACGAATGAAAAAGGAAGCACCAACGTAGAAAGGCTAAATTTTAATTTACCCCTAAATAGAATGATAATTTTTAATTTATTCCTAATAATATGAAAATTTTAATTTTATCTTATTTGTATTCAAAAGAAGAGGATAAATGAGGGGCACTTCTTAACAATAAATTTAAAAAAAAATTATGTTTTCACACTTTTGAGAATAAATTAATTGACATTCCCTAAGAAAGGGTAAAATAAATTATTTTTTACAAGATAAAACTATAATTTAAAATTTAAAATTTTTAGTTTCAATCTAAATAAACAAATTTCTTTTACAATTGAGTGGAGCTATTAGCACTCATTCATATTATAATAAAACCCCTCTTTTATTAAAATTACATTTAAAGGCCAACTTAAAGCTAATTAAACAAATGATTATTTTATTTTATTTTTCTAACTCTTTAAACCCAGACAAACGTGTTAAATAAATTTTCTTCCCAACTGCTTCATAATCCATCTTTCTCTCGCCTTTTCTTTCTTTCTTTTTTTTTTTTTTCTGAGATGAGATATGACTTCTCATGTATGTAATTTATTTGTTTAAATTTAAAATAATTTCTTTCCTATTTTTTTTTCCTTTGCTTGTAGATTAACTATTTCTATACTTGAAACTATTTTTAAACTATAAATATCAAGTCAATGATAAACTTATAAATAAAAGAACTTTTTGTTGAATGCTGCAAAAGATATAAATAGGAGAGTATGAATGAGAAAACCACTTAAAAGAATATGAAATGATAATTAGGAATGCTGATTAAAAGGATATTTCTGGAATTAAATGAAATATAAATGAAAAGTGCATTTTAAGAGATATTTGAGGGGTGTCAATTGTCCAACCATTTACAATTTTCTATCTCAAAAAAGTTTTAAAGATTTGCCCTTTTGATAAAATAAAAACTGTTTTTCGAACTTTTTCCTGTTTTTTCTCATCTTCTAGGTGGGCAAACGAAAAAGGCGTGATAATTGTTCATCAAAATCAGCACAAATCGCACGGTTTGATTGCGCTACGGTAACAAAATCTTTTGGATAAACGAATCAAAACAGAAGGCAAACGGGGACCATCGTTTAATCACATATGTACATGACATGATACGATAGTCCAATTAAGACTGGTCCACTACTCTTCCTTCGGCACGTGTATTCCTTTTTCATTATTTGACAAGATTTTCCACTTCCCCACATTGAGAGAGAGAACTTTTTCACCCTCCTTATTTTTCCAGGTACCAATAACACCCTTGTATAATTTGATAATTTATGCAAATCTATTAAAAAAAATTATACTCTTTAATTTCATTCCAAATTAATTCGTTGTTGTATTTTTTTAAAATTTTATAATCTCTTTTGAGATTGGTTACCTCTTGCTAATTGTTACATTGCAAGACATCTTACTATCGCCCAATTATTAATGACGTAGTTTTTAAAATAATTATTGTTAATTGTACTATACAAATAATCATACGTGACGAGAATTAATAAAACCTTTGTAACATTTATTTTTAAAAGTGTTGGAAGTTTAAAAAGTAGTGTATTTACTTAGTAAATCTTATTGTTATGTTGTAAGATTATAAATGACTGAATTAAACATAATGTTGGATAAAATTTAATTTACATATTGATAGACATTTATATAAAATATTTTTTATTATGTATATATAATAATTGATAATTAAGATAAATATTTTATATTATTAATTTTATTAATTTATTTTTTTATTTGAATATAATTGGTAACAATATTAATCTCATTAAAACTAATAATTTCATTTCTTAATTAATAAAGATAATTTTAAATTGTTATAATATATATGAAAATATATATAGAATTATATTAGTTATAAAACTTATTTTCAAAATAAGATTTTGAAAATTATTCTTTTTCCTACTTTTCAAAATCTGCTACAAGGTAGGATAATTTTATCAAAAGTGATTTCTAAAAAAAATTATCAAACATTAAAATTAAGTTTAGATTTTTAAAATTACTTTTGAGTCTCCTTAAACTAATTCTAAACTTGCCCTATGTGATTAGACTATCATTTTGAGGACGTGTGTCATGAGTAGATTTTTTTTAATAGTTAGAAATATTTTCTTATTAAAGGTCCATTTGGAACTATTGCTAGAAGACTCAAAGTGATTTTAATTTAGTAAATTTTTAAAAAAATGTTTATGACAAAATCACTATATCCTCCCATTAACCCCTAACAAATAACAGATTATAAATTATATCTGAAGGCAAGTAATTTGAAATATAATTTATGTATTCCAACTATGAAATCCTAGCATTATCATTTAGTGAAATATAAAATTATAGTGAAATTGAAATGAAATGTATTAAGGATGATATTATTTGAACCCCATCAAATTCTTCTCTACACCCATTTTAAAAAATAGATATAGTATTAAAAAATTTAAAATTTAAAAATCTTAAAATTATCCTTCACCAATCACTTTCTCTCTCTATCTTATAATTGCATATCCGATCCCTACTCTGACATTTTATAAACTAAAGACTTAGGTAGCATTTTTTTTTAATTTAATGATTTAAACTGACTTAACTTAATTAATTAAGTTAATTAGAGGTGTTTATTTTTATAACTTAATGGAACTTTTCAGATAATTTTGACTTAATAAAAGGAGCCAATTTTTTTGGTTTTTTACTGAATTGAGAAATCTGAATTAAGTCAATTAATTTCTAATGTAAAAAATATCTCTATTTTATAATTTATTTTTTATGTCTATCCGAAAACTCACCCATAGAAATTTACCCTATATAATTTTATCTTTACATGCAACAACTTCGAGATAAAATGGTAAATTAATTATTTCAAGCATCTTGTTAGTTTTTTTTTTCCTTATATTATATACGATTATTGAGAATTAGAGATAAATTTTGAAATTATGGTATTTTATATATTATAATTTTAAAATCATTATGTATTCACTTAAATGTAGTTTTATTTATAAATATTAAAATATTATGATATTTAGTATGTTATTTATTTAACGTTTAAATTTAATAGGGGTACAAATATAAAAATACATATTTTCATATTTTTAAGTTGAAAAAACAAACAACTTAATACTTATTTTTAGAGATTCAGATAAAAAAAAACATATTATTCAGATTCAGACATTCAGGTCTATTAAGAATTCAGACGAATTTAGATCTATTCAAATTTTAGACGGAAAAAAAAAACAACTTCTTAATTTCACTCTTTTTTCAATTATTTTTCTTTTTTCCTTTTTTAGTATATCATGATCTATATTTTAGGCTTTTTATATATAAGAATTTTTTTTTATATCCATTAAATTTTGTGTTTAGTAAAAATTAATTGATTGATATTCAATAACTTTCATGACTGATAAAATTTTAAAGATGTTCATTTTTAAATGGTGTTTGTTCCTCTTAGTTAATAATATCAACTATTTGCAGTTAAAAAAATATGTATGAATTAATCGATAAGAATTTGTAAAATTGAGAACAAAAAAGAAGAAAAGATTACTTTAGTATTTTTATCAAAAAAAATTATTTAGATAATAAATTTCTTAGCTAAAAGAATCTGCAGAGAGAAAATAGACGTGCTCAAATAGCCGCACGCATTTATAAATTATCTTTAATAGAATTTAAAAGGGCGTTATGGGCATTTCACATTTCTGTTAAACGCATTGTCATTTTCTCATTTCTGCATGAAAGCACCTCAGCCCTCAGACAAGATTCGTGCGTGACGGCCAATCCAAAGCACCACACTTTTGTTTTGTTTTGTTTCGTTTTTTTAATCTTTTTGAAAATAATTGGCAAACTTTTACGGATAATATAAAACTATTATAATGGGATATTATATTTATGCATACGCGTTTTATATAACACCATAAGTTATATCAACATAGAATGACCATGAACCAATATAAACTATCGAGTTCAGCTGAATCATGCTGCTCTCAAGAATTCCCAGATCGGAAAATTTTAGGGTTTCAGTGTACAAAATGTTTAACGTCGTGCATCAGCAAAATAAAGTAAACCTTATAGTATTATTAGATTTTTTTTTTTTTTTCCAAAGCAATCGTTTCGTTTTCCTATTTTTTTTTTGCTATATAATATAATGCAGATAAATTTTGAACCTTGAAGCCACATGGAATTGCCACTTCTGCAAATTTCACAATTTTTATTTTTTATCAGCTCAAACCCACTACCAATGTTGTCGATTTTCAAGCAAATCTTGAATCTTGATTCTCTTTGCATATTCCATTTGTGCAAAAGACAAAATAACACACACAGAAGGAGGTTCCATTACAGAAGAAAAGAAACACATAAATTCTAAAGAAATATTCACAAGGGGAAAGAGGAGTCTCAGTTTAACGACAAACATAAAGCGTCAATCAAGCAAAATTATTCCAGCGAAAAGTCCATTTGCATAAAGCTGTACAATCTCGAATACCCATATCCAATTTTCTTTCTCTTTTTTTAATATATCTACTTTTTTAACTTAGGGTTCTGGGCTTGCCGGCTTGGTCCCTTACTTTTAGTAAATATTACAGGAAAAAGAAAGCTCATCAGGCTCTTTAGCTTTTTTTTTTTATTATTATTATACATTTGGAGTCTACTTTTGAGTACTTGGGCTATTACCTGAATCTCATTTTATTCTATAACTTCAATATTTAAAGAAGAATAAAAGAGCTCAAAAAGTTTATTTTATTTTTAATTTTTAAATTTTAATAATAATGAAGGATACCTTAAAAAATTTAAAAAAAAAATCTAAAAAGTATAATTAAGAAGATATTTCTATTAAAATCATTACAAAAATAAATAAACAAATAAATAAGAATATTACTGTTTTAAATAAAATAATTAGAATGGTAACACATAGAAAGTTGAGATGATGAACTGATGATTATAAATAGATATAGACTTTATGTTTCAAGAAGTTTTTTTTTTTTTAAATGAACTAATAAATGTAATAATTTTCTTTATAGAGAATATAATAAGAAATTTTTTCATCTGCTGAGTTCTTGAGTTTATTGGGTTTTTAATAGAAATTAAAAGAAAAGCTAAAAATTAAAGATTCTAACATTAAATAATTAAGTTCTTTAAGAAATTGAAAACATAAAGAATTTAAAACTTCCGGTAAAAGAATAATAATGAATGAATTAATAGTTAAAAAATATTATTAATTATATCTCTTTAACATTAAGATTTTTTTCTTTAAAATTAAGATTACCGAATATATATTTTCTATATAAAATAATTCTTAATTGTAGTGTAATTAATAATTAAAGAGATATCTAATAGGCTTTTTAAAGTACATAATTTTTTTTAAAAAAAATCTGTATTAACTAAAGAATTATTAGAAAAATACTAAAAAAAACTTCTCAAAAATGAGAAATCTTTAGCAATCACCTTATTTACTTAAACTTAGTCATTTATTAAGTCAATTTTTTTATTATTAAAAGAAGGGAGTGACCATGGTGCATCAAAATGAGAAAAGATGGAAAGGAAATCAAAAGAGAAAGTGATGTTTTATAAAGACATTGGTAATTGAGCTTCAAAAGTTTTTTTTTTATTTTCTTTTTCAATTGAAAAAATAATAAATAAACGATGGAGTTGTGAATTAGAGAGTAAACGGACCCTAGATAAATCTTCCATGTGTGTACGATTGTCGGGTGATTTTGGTTAGCTCTAAAAGAAAATGTGAATTGGGACAGCCCAGTAGTGACCAGTGAGTTTGAATGACCCCATAGACCCCCAGTTTCTTTGCCTTCTTTTCAGACATTTCGGCTGCCAAAGCTTTTCTTCTGTTTGCCCATTTTTAAATTATTGGAGCGATGATCCAAGATTGGCCGCTTTATTGTTGGATTACAATAGAAAATCATTTAAAACAGAGTTCGATTACAACATATTTTTTAAACACATAAAAGGCTTTGTTTGGGCTTTTAAAAGTCATGATAATATAATTTTTTATTTGTATAATAAAAATATTATTATATTTTTAATAATTTTATTAAAATTATTATTTAAAAATACATTTGCTGCATACTATTAAGTTTTTTTTTTTTTATAAATATAACTTTTTTTTTATAGTAGAACATCTTAATTCCAAACAAAATTTAAAGCATATTACATCACTTTCCAATAATATATAACATTTGTATGGGATTACTTTTACGAAGTTTAAAAGCGATTTTAATATGTTAAAAGTTAATTTTAATATAAAGTAAATTTTTATAGAAATAACTTTTGTAAAAATTACTCCATGCTACAGTAGATTTTAAAAAATAATTTTTCAAAATCTGATATTAAAAATCAGTTTTCTACTTAATATAATTTCATATATATTCACATACATATTATATAAATTTAAGATTATCCTTGTTAATTAAGAAATAAAATTATTAACTTTAAAGAGAATATTATTATATCAATTATATTGAGATGCAAAATAAAAATAAATTTAATACTATAAAATATTTATTTTAGTTATTCATTATTATATATACACAATAAAAAATATTTTATATGAATGCTTATAAATATGTAAATAAATTTTATTAAATATTATGTCCAATTCAATTATTTACATTCTTACAGTAGTTTAATAATAAGATTTACCAAATGCATTCAACTACTTCTTAGAACTCATAGTATTTTTTACAATAAAATTTACTAAATGTTTAATTGATTATTTTCGCAGCTGATTATTTCTATAATATAGTTAATAGTAATTATCTTAAAAATTACATCATTACCAAACCAACCATAGACAGACAAGACTAATTTACAGATAATTTAATATTACAATAATCAATTGATCAAATCATACTATTTTCACATTGAAGATCTTGGTTATGTGTAACACCAATAACTGTTGTGCATAATGCACATATCAAATTTGAGATCTACAAGATATTCCCTCCATTCTTCTACGAATCCTCCTTTAATAGCATGAAAGAAAACCACATATCTAAATTGTATAGTGAAAGAAAATCAAACTACAATATATAAAATAGAACAAGATAAACAAGAGAGAGCTGTTTTCTAGGCAAGGAAATGGTTGAATGAGAAAATTTATGAGACACAAGAGCCAGAGAGAGGAGCAGAGGGAGAGAGAAAAGAGTTTTGCATTGCATTAATCACAAATTTTTCGTTACATTCTTTATTTTCTTGTTATATTTGCAAATTTGTGTCTTAACTTAATACATTATGTTTAACTGAAAATTAACTTAAGATTGATCTTAAGTTCACATTTACCTTGGCCCCATTAGAGCGCCATGATTGTCGATATTATCGTCGGTGTTTTTTAAAAAAACAAAATGAAAAATGAAAAACAGAAAGAGCTGATATATCTTCTGGGAAAGTTGGTGAATTATTTGGGAAGATAAAGTTGCTGAATTATTTGGGAAGATAACATTGAACAAAAAGGCAATTTTATCATATGACAACTGAAAGAAAGTGAGTGGTCCCTGTTAATATCATTTATGGCTTTATGTAAGTTGTCTTTTTAACTTACGATGAAATCCTGTCTTATCTTTCCAAAAAGAATCCACACCAAGAATGAAAAAACATTGTAACAACCTAACGCTAAAACTCAAAGCTTCAACACCCGCATAATTGCAGTAACCGGGAAAAAAAAAATGAGAAGTCACAGGTAAGTGTGTATTAGGGTAGAGTAGAAGAACAAGTAATAATTTTTAGGTCGTTTTATCGCAATAATTTTGACAAGTTAAGACATCAATCATGCTGAAAGCAAAATAATTTAGAAATTATAGGAGGAAAGTTATCAAAGTGGCCCCCCCTTTAGTTGCTAACTTTTCAAACCATGCCAAGATTAAATAAATTAAAGCAGCTGCCTTCAACCGCTCCAATTAATTATGTACGCATTAAGCAGCACATATATAAGCAACTAGCGAACTTTTCAATTTATATTTTGAAAATGTTAAAAAAAAGAAAAGAAAAGAAAAAGAACCCCATCTAATGTACAAGAAAGTGGATTATTAATGAAGGCAAAAATATTATTTTTGAGATACTTTTTCTTAGATTAATTATTGATGCAAATCCTTTTATACCAACTAAATTTTCACTCTGGGGATTATGTGCTCCATTGGGGTTTATAAATTACTTTCAAAAGTTTTCTAGAAGGAAACAGCATTATCCAAGGATTTATATATAACATGTGGATCTAATAAACATAAAAAAATGACTTGGTGTCTGGCATTTTTTTTTATCATTAATTCGTCTCTAATCCGCCGATATAAATTACTTAATGATTAAATTTACACTGCAAATTGCGATAAAATTTTAAGAAGGTAATCTCAACAAATAATAATTAGTGTGTAATTTATTAATGGCCTGTTTGGTATTGAGATTAGGCAAATTCAACACTTAAATGTTTAGTAAACATTAACTGTTGTAATTTAAAAGTTAGGTCGATTTGATTCCATAGTTATATGGTGAAAAACCTATAATATATTTGATATTTTTATAAAAATTATTATTTAAAAATCATATTTACTATATACATTATCAACTTTTATTTTATAGTTACATTTTTTTTATAATAACTATGGCTTAAAAGATGCTACTAAATTTCAAGAGAAAGAAAAGCCAATATGCAAAAGCCTAAGGCCACAAGGGTGAAAGTAACAATCATGAAAAGGATAATAACATTTTGTTTTCAAGTTAAAGGAAACAATACATGTAATTTGAAGAAAAAGCAAAAGAAAAGTTTAGATCTTTTAGATTTTAAGTGATGATGTGCTCCTTTAAGACTCATGAAGTTCATATAATCATTTAGTAGTTTATTCACTACGAGATGTGAAGCTCAAAACTTTTATGCATATATAAAATTTTTCAAATTTAAAAATATCGGTTGAATGCGCTATATTAGCGGGCCCAAGATAGTCTCAGTCCATTTAACATTAGTATGGGTTATGGGCCGGAACATGGGCTATATAATCAAATTGGAGTATGTTAAGGCTGCACTAAGCAAAACTAATTAAATAGAATTTATTTAATTAGAGCTTTTATCAATAAAGATTTTATAAAAAAAATTTAATAATTTAGTTATAATAAGAAAAAATTATTAAAACTTATAAAATTACTTTAACCGGGAAGATTTTTAAAATTATCTTATGAGAATAATGAAATAAAATTATCAAATAAGAAAAAGTATTTTAAATATTTTAATATTATAAAAAAGTTTTTTAATCACTAAAAAATCCAAAATTGTGCTTTTCCTAGTTAGTAAAGATTAAATAACTTATTTAGTTTTAAAAGCTCTACTAAAAAAAAATCAAACAATAGCCTAAAGGCTAGTTTGGTAATGCTGTAACTTTTAAAATAATTACTGTTAGCCATGTTGTAGAAATAATCAGCTATGAAGAGAATCAGTTAAGTGTTTGGTAAATTTTATTTTTAAGAATATTGTGAATTTTGAAAGCAGTTATAAGTGTTTGATAAATCTTATTATTAAATTGCAGTAAGAAAATAAATGATTAAAATATACATAATATAGAATGAGATTTACTTACATATATAAAAATGTGCTCATACAATATTTTTAATTGTGTATTATAATAATTTTAACTAAAAATAAATTTTATACTATATTGATTTTATCATTTTATTATTTTTTTTTATCTTAAAACAATTGATAATTAAAAAATCAACTACAAATTTCATTCAACAACATCAAGCAAAGTATAATTAGGTATTCCAAAAATAAATATAAAAAAAATATAATGAGCTACAAAAACTCAAAATAAAAATAAATAATAGATTGTCATGTAATATTATATTCACATTAAACTTGTAGCAATATTACTTCTTAGAAAAAAAAATTATTAGAATAAAAAATTATTAAAGTATTGATTCTGTTTTCAATTTAAATAATGATAATTTTGGGGTTTAGGTAGTAATTGTAAGAATATTTATGGAATTATATTAAAGGATAAAATTGATTCTCAAGATCAGAATTTAAAAACTACTTTTTTCCTACTTTTTAAAATCAGTTATAGAAGGGGTTGATTTTGATAAAAGTGATTTTAATTTTTTTTTACCAAACACCAAAATTAACTTTTAAATTTTTAAAATCACTTTTAATCCTCCCAAAGGGGCTCTAAGCCTCATCTCTTTATCTCATCCCACCCTATTTTTAAAATATAATATTAAAATTTTTAAATTAATCTAATTCCTCTTCATACCCCATATAATTTCCAATTTGTCCTTCTGTTTCTCATCTTAGAATATTGCAACCCATCATCTCCCTACTTCTTTACTTCTTCCTCTCCCATTTGTTTTTCATTATATTTTGTAAATCAGAAAAGAAATTAAAAAAAAAGTGTGAACACAGCGTACAAAAATGAGAGAACAAAGTTTGCAAATTTATCCGTGCATGGAGATTGAAGATATGCACTAAAATTAAAGTCAAGAAATACATAGTTACTACTCAATTCACTGGGAAGTCAGCCTCAGAGCCTTTCACATCAACTTTCTCATACACATCAATTTTAGGTGCTTGCAGAAATAGACATGCGAAAGAACAACTGTGAACATAATTTTTTATTTTTTTATCTTTTACGCATGGTTGAATTTTGTTCAGCCATTTTTCTTGTGAAAAAAAAAAAAATTCTATTTTTAACATGAATTTATAAATTTAATTCTAGGAATTACTTGGAATGCATATCATGAAACTTCAATAAGGTTGTCTTTAAATATATCTTTGATTTTCATGGAACTTCAAGTCTGTAAATTTACAAGGGAGTTGAGGACAAATCATTTTTAATAATTTTAATTGCATACAAAGTAAAATATAAAATTCTAATAAGAGTCTAATGAGAAAAAAAAAATGGGGTTTTGAACATGATCACGCATGACTTTTGATTAATTTCATCTAGAAATTTGATTTTGCTTTGAAAATGCATCACTCTCAAAGTCGTCTCAATGCTTCCAAGGAAAGCAATGGGAATGTCACCATCACATTCGCTAGCTTCATTCACCGATCACCCATTATTTCTGTTTTGACCTGGAAACTGAGAAATTCATAATTAAGCCATCACAAAATACATGTCCAACCGTAAACAAACAGCTAATGGAGATAAAAATGGCACTTTTTGACCCAAAATAGACTTGATTAAAGTTTTCCATCTTTGGTTTCAATCAATAATTTCCAACTTCTAAGTTTTGCCAGGGAGTTTTTCTCTTGCTTTTTTGAACGTATACCTTGTGTCTTCTTTTTGTATGACTATACGGTTGCTGCTAGTCTAGTTTCAGTCTCATAGGCAATGATGAAGATTAAATGATCTTCTTGACGTTCAATACAAGCAATTAGATTTATAAACGTGGGATTTTGGTTCATGATAATTACGTTAAGAGAGTTGTTAAGTTACAGCTGCTATAATGGGGGCTGCTAAGTCACAAATGTTGTAACTTGTAATTCCTTTAATTGAGTTAAGAGGGTTGTTAAGTTACAGCTGTTATAATGGGGGCTGCTAAGTTACAAATGTTGTAACTTGTAATTCCTTTCTAAAATTATGTGAACAATATCGGTGAGTGATGGAATCTATATAAATTTTAAACTGACTGTAAATTATAATAAATGTAACTTAACAAATTTCTTTAAGTTAATATGAAATGGTCTCGTAATTCTCTCTCCAGCAATCATACGTTGACATGCGTCACCGTTTGGTGATCCATAAATATGTGATTGGGCACTTTTTGGCTTTTTGCATTCCCCAAATAAAGCTTCCCTTAGGTTTTGACCGGCGGCGGCGTGCCCATCTGAAATGGAAGAAAAAAGCCCAGAGGAGTAGAGCGGAAAGGCTGTTCTATAACGTGTGATGACAATTGCAAATTCGACTTTTCTAAACGTACTGTACTCAATTTTAACAATTCAAACATTGAGTGAGCATGCCAATAGGCTGCTTGTACGTTTAAACATGTAGTGAGACTTTGTTCTCCTTTAGGTTCGAGTCTAATCATGTAATAATAGTTTGTTTAATACGATTTATCTAATTAATTATAAATATTTATTTAATCTTATAAAATTTTTATTATTGTTTGATGAATAAATAAATTATTTTATTTTTATCAATAAAAATTTAAATCTTAAACTTTTTCTGAGTAGAGGTTAATTTTTTTAAATATTAATATATCTAAAATATTATTTACTTATTTGATAATTTTAGTTTATTCTATTCATAAAATAATTTTAAAAAACTTGTTTATTAAATTAATTTTGTGATTTTTAATAAAAGCTATCTTTGACAACTAAACAACTAAAGTTTTTGAAAAAAAAAACTCTACTTGTAAAAATTTTATTGACAAAAGATTTACTTAAATAAGCTGTACTATTCTCCTCTTAATTTTAGAATTAGATAGAAATAATTGTCTTTTCAAATTTCACTATAATATTTATAAGGATAGAAATTTAGATTATATCATAATACACTTGATTTGAGTTGTTCCAGTAAATTTTTTATTATAAGTATACATATCTGCAGGATTTCTAAGCTCCAATGTTATAGTTAATTTTCTCCAGTCATAATCATCGTTGTGCTTACGAAGACTGATTCCGACACAGTCCTAATCGTAACGCACCTAAAATAGCAATATAATGGTGTGAATCATTTTCCCTTTTTTTTTCCCCCTCCTTTTGGTTCGTTCCCTTTTAGCATTCTTTCTTTGATTTAAAAGCTCATTGTTTGAAATCATGGCTGTATATTGTGGCCAAGGGCAACATTTATTAGTGTAAGGGACACTGCCAAGTCCCCACAAAAGCAGCCTCATATTTATAGACATGTGATGAATTTGTCTTTGTAAACATACAATGTAAAAGCATTTATATTCCCACCGCTCAATTTCTTTCAATACACTCAGCGGCTATTTGCTATTATTATTAACGCATGCAACGACAAGAAAACACTTTCGTGCTTTGACATTATACGATATAATGGATAACATTTTTGGAGCAAAAGCTGTTTGTGGCTAACATTTCCTTTTGATTTGTTGGGTGGGCGGTGGCGACTCTAACGAAAGTAACTAATAGAAGAAGAACAAATTATTTTGATAATGACGAGATGATGATGATAAATTTGCGTAACCAAAGTGAACTGCCCATAAAAAGTTAATTTCTTTGCTATTAATTAGTATAAGTTTGTGTCTGTATATGTTCACAATAACATTTCACTTATATGAAGTAACGATAACACCGACAATATACTTGCCTCGTTGAATACTCTTATTACTCTTCTTCTTCTTCTTCTAGTCATGGAAGTAATTGTGCCATTTGGTGAACAATGTCAGGTATAGCTGTATATGTTGTTTATCAAATTGACAATAGCGATTTTTCTTAAAATTATTCCAATTAAGGATTTTCAATAAATGTGATTAGCGTGTTTAAAAAAAAAATGATTGGATTTTCTACAAGGATTAAATTTACGCAGTGCTTTTGTTTTGATTAAACAAAAATTAATCTAATACACAAATAGATTTTTTAGACTTTCTTCACCCTGAAGAATGGGCTCTCATTGCTAAGCTGAAGTGATCTATAGTTAAAGTTAATGAAAATGTAAATTTAATGAGAATTAATTCTTAAGTGCAAATGTCTTCATCCCATCAAATTCAATATTAAAATTAATGTACTGTTGTTTAGAATTTAAAATTATAATGTGTGGAACTCTAGTCTAAAGGACTAAAAAATTATCGATCGTGTGATTTGATATTTGAAAACGAACTAAAACGGTTAAAGAAAATTTAGATTGCACACTATTTTTTCTAAATTAATGATCAGTCCCCTATACATGCTCATAGCTTCAACATGAAGTTATTAAATTTTACTCGCACATTATTATATGTGTCCATGTGATAGAAAATTATAAAGAATTGGGCATAGATCAACTCAGCACTGGATTTAATTCCTTTTTTGTGGCCCTTCAAAATTAAATTGAATATATTCCAAGCCAATTCTTCAGATTCAGATAATACTACATTGGTGTTCTCATTGATGCACTATTTTCTTAGTGAAGCCGATGACGATAAATGCCTCTATAATTCCTATTCACGATAACGTGTCGGGATCCTCGATCTGAAAAAGTTTTAAGTGCTCTTATAATAACACTAATCCTTGTTTATTCATAATACTATTGATAGTATGCGAACCCACATAGCAAGCACTAAACGGATAAGGACGTGGATCAAAAAGTGAGAAGGACCTGGATCTACACAGTGTTTGGAAAAAACACAAAAATTATAATTAATTAATTTAATGCACAGCTGAAGCATCTCTTTTCGGTTTTGTGCGATCAAAAAGGGATTATGCACCACAATTAATGAACAAACGCTCAGAATTGTAGGAGATAAAAGAAAAAAAATAACAAAAGGAATTCCATATTTAAATACGCATGCATGTATATCAACAACTACAAAAGCAATTAATTAAGACAAGTATAGTTTATTACAACTCTCACACATAAGAAAACATAATTAATTTACATAAAATCATTAATATCCAAACTCTCAGGAATTTCAAACTTCAACAAGCTACTGCAGTAGCTTTCCCTCTCATCTTCGGTGCTGCTGTTGATGAATGTAGACGATGAATTCAACGGAGTCGGGCTCGATAACGGTGTCGACGACATTACAGAATCAAAGCTAAAATTCTGATTCCCATTGGAGCTGTGGTTGTACATTTGATTCGGCGGCGGCTGTGAAGCAAACGTTTCATCCAAGCTTGAAGGTATCAGATTCTCTTGGGATAAATTTTGGCTGTTGAAGTTCGTCAAGTTTGATAACAATCCATCCAAGTCAGCTTCTGTGAGTTGTGTTTGATCTACAAGTGAAGTGCAAGCAGCAGCGGATGTGGTGCAAGTTTGACTTTGATCAGAAAGCGGAGCATGATGAAACTGATTTAGATTCGATATCACTGGGATCTGGTTTTGCATTTGAGAATTGCAGAGCTGCTGGTTTTGCTGAAGAAACTGCAAAAGCGTTTCTGGGTTGTCTTGTTTGAGGGACAAGAGTGTGGAAGCAAGCCTTAAGAGTTCAGGATTTAGAAGAGCCTGATGAGAACTGCCGCCCAAAATGCTTGACATATTGAGAAGTGACGCCGATGAACCGCACAGAGTTGACCTGAAAATGGCGGAAAGATCAAGTAGATCGAGGCGAGGAGCGTGAGTCACAGGATCAATTCCGTTTCTAAGAAGCCTTTTCCTGATGTGAGTGTTCCAGTAGTTCTTGATTTCATTGTCGGTACGTCCCGGCAGCCGAGCAGCAATAGCTGACCACCTAATTCATATCCAAAACCAACAAATTCAATTTGCTAACCAACTATATAAAGATGATTTGAAATATTAATAAAAGAAGCTAGAGCCATACTTGTTTCCGAGAATACTGTGTAGTTGAATTATCGTTTCTTCTTCTTCAAAAGAAAATCTTCCTCTCTTTATATCAGGTCTCAGGTAATTAGTCCACCGGAGACGGCAACTCTTGCCGCATCTTTGAAGCCCTAGACCATTGAATTAAAGAATTAATAAGAGCAAAAAGCAAGAAAAGAAAAAAATCATCTGAGATATAAATGGTGAAATTATTAATAAAGGTTATGTTTAATTACCGGCGTTCTTTGGGAGGTTGCGCCAGTTGCCAGGGCCATGCAGTTGGATATAGCTGATGAGCTTGTGATCTTCCTCAGGAGTCCAAGGACCTTTTTTGAGTCCATTTTTATCACAGCAGGGAGCTCTTCCCATTCTGTTTATTATTATTAATTTGATAATTAAAAGATGGTACACGAAAATGGAGTTTGCGAAAGACTTTAGACAAGTAATTGTGGGCTCTGAAAATCAAACAGAAAGTGTACTTGTGGATGATAATGGGGACGATGACTCGATCTATATATATACAGCTGAGAGAGAAAGCATAAGATTTGTTTTCAAGTCAAAAGGATTCGGCGCCGGCCTCACCCTCGTGTACAAGTGTCCTCTTCTCTGTATGTCATTTTTTTTTTCCCACTAAAATATTAATAATAATGTGGGCGTCTAATACGTATTTTTGGTTGCTGTACATGCAATTTTTTTTTTTTTGGTTTATAACTGTAATTATTTATAATATAAGAAAGGACATGTAGAATTAGAAAGCCAAGCGTAACCGAAATGTTCACATGTGTTAAATAAAAATGATTATCTGTAAAAATCATTATCAGTTTCTCTTTCTAATCTTCTTGTTTCACAAGTCAATTATGCCCAAATATCTCATCAAATAACGTAAAAGAAATTGCGGCATTGGTTTATTATGATTAGCTCGTGTACTGTAATGTAGATGGCTTGGTATCGTTATGCTTGTATTACATTTTTTCATTGGGAAAATATTTATAAATTCGTGATAAAGAGTTATGAAATTGCAGGGCTACATAAATGTACTAGCTAAGGTGTATTAAAAGAGAGGGACTATTTAAGTTTTTTTTTTTTAAAATTCTCTATAGCTGATCATCCATGTTTAAATTATGGGAAGGTAGATGTTAAAAGATTATAAACAAAAATATCGTTATGATTCTCTTGTGAATTTGACTGATTGATTTTAAGTATATATATTTCTTTGACTGGCTACTCAAATTCAAGTTTTAAAATTAAAGATTAAAAAATTAATATAATTTTACCCATCCCTATTTAAATGAGATTTGTAGTTTCAACCTGAAAATATAATTTTTTTTAATGGATTGGTTATATAACCTTATTGGTTTGATATTTTTTTTCTTCAATAATTTACACCATTTTTTTAGACTTAAAAGGCCATAACTTTATCATAAAAATAGCGAATTCACACCATTGGGTTGACCAAAAAGGTGCTGCCCTTGGTTGACTTTTCTTTCCCCAACTTTTAACCGCAAATCTCCCAAAATGAGAATGATTGGACGGGAAGGTGGGACAAAATTTTCCCAAATTTTGTTTTCGATTCATGTCGTTTCTCCTAAATTTTGAAAATTGAAATTATTTGCAATCTTAGCTGTCATCACCGGCTACTTAAAACCGACATCAGTATCCGAAATTCTCCACAGACCTTGGTGTAATGAGCCTGATATAAATTTATAGGTTTATAACATAGTTAGGGTATGTTTGAGTTTGCATTGGATTCTTAAAAATCACTTCCACATTAAATTTTGAAATAATCAACTTTGAAAATAATTTCATAACATGTTTAATATATTTAGATTAGTAGCCAATCACTTCTAAAATAATTAGTTATATATATTTGGTAAATTAATTCCTAAAATTATGGGGTTTATGCAAATGACTAAAATGTTCCAGTTTTGTTACTTATAAAAAGAAATAAAATATATTTAATGGGGACATCATCACTTTGTTAAAATAAGTATGTTATTAACAGACAAAAAACATAAATTTTAATATACTAAAAGACAAAAAAAAATAGAGAATTTTATATAGTAAAATATGTATTTTTTTTAATATTTTAGTAGCATCGTCATTTTATGTTTATATATATATATATGCTTTTCTAATGAGGACAACATCATTTTAATAAAGTAAGAATATCACTAAATTAAATATAAAACAAACACTAAAGTAAGTAAATTATTATTTGCTTCTTAAACACTTTTTAAATGTTAGAAATTAGAATATCAAATAAGTAATTATATGACCATTCAAAGCAATCCTAATCATACTCTTAATTTGGATTTTATATAATTAATTAAGAGAAATCCTTGACGCATTACATATTCTCACATTCACATGCACTTTTAAACTTAATGATACCAAAAGTGATCATGCCACATGATACTGACTCTACAATTTTATTGAACGTCTTAACAATGCTCTATTTTAATCCAGGCGCGTCAGCTTCTGGGAAACACGTGCTTTTCTATAAATAGAAGCCAATGATCCAATCTGGAACAGTTACTATAATTCTAACCACAGGGATCACACCACCTAGCATGCAACGCAAGGTGTCCTCTCTACCTCTAACAACAAAGTCAACCGTCCTCTGCTCTCTGATCTACTATGTCTATGATGTGTTGCATTGACAATTGTTCCTTGTAGCCAAAAAGAAAAAGAAAAAGAAAAAAAATGTTGCTTTATTTCTGTAAAAGCATATAGGGGCCATCTATCTTTCGATATGGGGAAACTGGTAATTCAATTCAAAGTCCATTGAAAATCTGGTGCTTGTTTCATCCAACTCTATCTAACAATTTGAGTCACTCGTCAAAAGCTTTTATATTTATCAACCAATTTTATCTGATTTAATAATGTCAACAATACTTTTTCTTTCATCTTTGCTTCTTGCTTGTGGTACATTTCCACCTTTATTCTTTTATCGTACGTGCATTCCAAGAAATGCGACGAGTGTCAATGACTTTTATTAATATTATTACCTGAAACCATAGTATTACATACGAATGATTTACATTTGTTTCTGTAAGTGTTTATACTAATTAATAATATTTACAATATAAGAGATTATATTAAACCAAGCTCTTAATCTCTTGACCGGTTGTCCCCTTGTTTGGTGTCTCGAGACATTTCATCATCTAAATATAAATTATAGATTGAGATAAGGATCTGGAAATTTATTTTTTATTTTTTTTCACCATGACGACATTGTTATTAATAAAATGGTTCATGATTCTGATCATGTAGATTATGGTTCTCAATTTTCTCGATTACGTGGTTGCCGTATAATCTTTAGATCCTTTGGTTCATAATTTAATATATGTGCTTACATAGTCTATGAAATTACTTGTCGCGATTCCAGGGCATCTACTTGTGCATGGCTTACCGAATATAGTCATCGACGTCTATGGAGTTGACCTGGGATAAATATTTTTTCCGAGGCACAGTAGTTATAAAATGTTGTTAAATTCTGGTTGGGATGTGTGTGAGAGCTCCAACAAACTTTGAATATTCACGAGTTTTGTTTAATCTTTGCAAGGTACCATTCTAAATTCTAATTGAGTTCACATATGTTCTTTTATAAAGGGGTTTATAAGTAGAAAGTGATGAAAGCTAAGATTTGCAAACCCTAATTTCCAATGCGTTGCATGCACATCATTTTAAGCTACGTAGGCAGATATCATATCTACCATTTGTAGTAGAAATTCTGCAACATGTAGAAGCAACTTATATTATATTAGGGAGAAAATGAATCCGCCCCTAATCCTGTCAGTTGTTGGATTATGTAACCATAATGGCTGACACGTGGCGTCGCATTGGGGATGAAGTGAGTGTTATGCATTGCAATTTTACACGTAGAGATGATGTTGTTAGACATGCTGGTGTCAGCGGGCTTGTGCTTTTTGACCCTTGATACACGTTTATATGATGATGGAATAAAGGTAGTGTTTTTAAATGCTTTGAGTTTGAATTGATAAACTTAGATAAAACTTAATGCTGAAACTGATTCGTTCAACACTTTCAGGAGAGATCGAATTGAAATGCACGGATTCAGTAATTAATTGGGAAGGATTCTCTAGATCTTCTAAGATAAAAATCTTACCCGTGTAATTCAGTAATTAATTGGGAAGATTTGCCAAGAAAGTCATTGCTCTCAGTATTTGTCAAGGGAAGACAACTGGCCTTGCCTTGCAGTTGTGGAAGATGTAATGTCAGTGCAGCCTAGAATCGTCAATCAAAGGAATGGGATTCAATTTTCCTCAGTTAGCTCGATTGTTTCCAATTTATATTTGTTGTAGAATCATTAGTTTATAGGACAAATACTTGATTAATCCCTGCATTTTAACCTAAGTGTCCATTTAGTCATTTTATTTTAAAAAATACTTCAAAACTCCACTACAATTAAATATATTACATTCTTGCACTTAATCTTTCTTTCCTTTATAATAGTAGCTTCCAACAATATTTTTTTCTTTTACAATAATACCCTTTCAACAATAATCTTGACATTAATTAATTTATCTATAAAGAATTAACCAACAAATTAACTATTAATTATTGATTAGTAAATTAACCAATAAATATCAATGTGAAAGAACTAGTATTCTCTACACCTTTGCAACAATCTTACCAATAATCATTTATAAATAAATTAATATAAGCGAACTTAAAGCAATGTTTATTCCTTACAACAATCTTACTAATAATTATTGTATAACAATAAATTTACTAAATTAATCTTAAAAGTGAAATAATAATATAAAAGTAGAGCAAATTTTTATGTTACTTTTAAGGTTAATTTGATAAATTATTATAGTTTATTTTCATTAGTATCCCCTAGAATATTAGCACAAGGGTATTATTATAAGAGGAAAGAAAAGGTAAGGGTAGAAGTGTAACATATTTAACAACGAGGGTGCCTTGAGGTAATTTTTTTTTTAGATATAAGGACTAAATAGATATTTAACTAAAAATATATATACTAAACGAACATTTACCATTCGCTTGCATTATAAATTGTAGGCACCCTAGTCTTGTAATTCACACAGTAATTTCAATAATGAAGAATAATTTCCTCTCAATTTCATTGTAATGAAATTGAGCTCTTAGAATGTTAGAGCTCTTGCTTTCACTTAATAATTGATATATGTAATTTATCTAAATATTTAAGAAGGGAGAAAATATTCTGTACAGTAGATATTTATGTACTCAATAATGTTGTGCATAAATGTTTGTAAATATTTAACGATTTTATTAAAATCATTGTTGTATTGTCATTGGCGGTTATACTGCCTTTGAGATAAAGACAAAATTTCTCAAAGGATAGTTTACCCTCAGAAGAAATTAGGAATTTTGATGATATTGTATGCTTTATGTGTAATTGTGATTTTCTTTATTTTTCCCCTATTTTTTTAAACAATATATTTTGGTGGGTGGTAGTTGGGTCAATAACCAAAAAAAAAAAAAAAAAAAAAATTGCGAACTCTGATCTGCTGTCAAGTTAATCAGCTGGCATCGCCCCGAAGATGCAAGACGGGGGTTGGGCTGGGAGACGGCCCATTTTGACATATAGCATATCCGGAACAGCTCCGCCCCTCCGAAGCTCGCTTCTCAAAGATACCCAATTTATTTCCCAATTTTCCCTTAAAACTTACCTGTTCACCTTTAATACACCCATCAACAACTATTGGTTATACAATAGCGAAATTATCTCTCAGCAATCTCAAAAATATTGAAAATATAAGTAATCATCGTGACGTTATCAGAAACTTGTAGTAACTATCGTGACGTTATCAGAAACTTATAGTAACTACTTACGTTTTTAATATTCTTAAGCAGGGTCATCTTCAGAGTATTTGGGGCTTTAGGAGAATTTATTTTATGGGGCATTTTTTTATTCAGTAACTTTAATGCTAAAAAAAATATAAAAAAACTCAAAATTTATTTCATCTTTAGTTCTTGAGTTTCAACAAATAATGAAAAAGGTCTTAAAAAATTTTGAAAACAAAACCTAAAATTTGCTTTCTTCAGAGTTTTTACAAATATAAACAATAAATAAATGAAAACATTACTATTTTCAAATTGAATATTTATAATCGTAGCACATAGAAGGTTGAGATGATAAATTGATGATCAGATAATGGATATGGACTTTGTATTTGAAAAAACTATTTTTTTTACTTTTTTTAATGAATGAATGCATGTAATAATTCTCCTTCTAGAGAAGAGAGTAAAAAAAATTTTCATTTATGATTTTTAGATTATAAAGATTTGAATAGAAATGAAAAGAAATACTCAAAATCAAAGATTCTAATGTCAAGTAATTAAGGTTTTTTGAGAAACTGAAAGGATAAAAATAAATTCTAGGAAAAACTAATAATAAATGAATTGATAGTTGGACAAAATTATTACTTATATGTCTTTAACAATAAGATGATCAAATATAGATTTTTTAATTAGAGAGATGTCTAATACAAATTTTTTAATTAGAGAGATGTCTAATGGGCTTTACTACTATATATAACTTTTTTAAATCTTTATTAATTAAAGAATTATTAATAGAATACTAAAAAAATGAGGTTTTTCTAAAATTTGGGGTCTTAAGTGACTGCCTTGTTCGCCTATACTTAAAGCCATCCCTGTTCTTGAGATGGGTGGGAGGTAATTTTTCTTACACTATATTTTGAACAAAATCACTGTTATTCCTCTAATTCCTCTATTTTATATGATATTTTCCATTATGAACAAAACAACACTTAAATATTACTATCATCATAGCTTTCTCGTAGCAATGAAAAAAATCTAAGGACGTGCAACTAAATATTGAGATAGCTATTAATATAGTTGATTTGCCTTCACTACTTTAGCATGGTGGTTCACCATTTATTTCTTGCCTAAGTGATTCTAACTCCAAACAAAAATCAGATTTGTAGATTGCAATGAGAAGACTGAAATGGCAGGCTGTGTGTGTGTTTTTTTTTGGGCAATTTAATAATAATGAAAATTTTTATTTGAAATTAAAGCAATAAGAGTCTAATGAGATAAAAAATTAAAAAAAAGAGCTAAGTAGCGTCATTTTTCATTTTATTATTTATATGTACATTTAAGTTTTAATTGGAAAAATATTTTTTTTACAAACTTTCAAAAGTTTAAAATTATAAAAATAGAAATTATGTAACAAGAATAAAATAATTTAAAATTTTAAGCTTTGTGTGCATTTATAAATAAAAACTTAAAAGAAATATTTTCTTTTTAAGGAGAAAGTAAATGACAAGATTATTGATCTTAATTTATGTGTTAGTATTTTATAAATTAGGGTGGGATTTGTTTTTTATTAAAAGGGGTGTTTTAGGATTTTTGAGGGGTGTTAGCAGCTTTACTCCAAATAATAGGGTTCTTGTCGGTCCATGTGGACTTCATACCATTTTGTCGAAGGAGAAAATGGACCCAATCATCATCTAAATTAGTTGGGCCAAACCAATGTTGGACATAACCCATATTAAAGGCTGATATTTTTTGTGCTAAATTAAAAATTGTAATAAAACTATGTTTAGTGTAACTTAAAAAATATAATTTATTTAAATAGAATTTTTATTAAAATATTTTAATTGTTTGGTCACTAATGAAAATTTTTATTAAAATTTATAAAAATTATTTTAATAGACAAATTTTCTAAAGTTATGAAAAAAATGAAATAAATAATGGGTATTTTAGATAAATAAAATCTTTAAAAAAATTATACGATATCTACTCTCAAAAACTTAAATTTTGATCTTTTCCTAATACGCAAAAATAACTTATTTAATCCCCCATACGTTCAACTCAAAATATGACTAGACAATACTAAAAACATGTTGAAAAGAATTTATTGAATTAAATAAATACATTTGACCATTAGATAAGTTATATTGAACACACACTAGAGGACCATTTTTTTTTTATTTAATGACTTAATTTTAATAAGCTAAGTCATTAAGAGTCCGTTTGTTTTTTTTGACTTAATGACTTAATTAACTTAATTTTAATCAGTTGAGTTATTAAGTCTGTTTATTTTTTCAATTTAATGAAAATTTTCAGCTATTAAGTCATTAAATTAGTAAGCTAATTTTTTTAGCCTTAAATGATCTTATTAAAAGATATTCTCAAAAATATCCCTATCTAATTAATTAATTTTTATCCTTACCTAAATAAAACTTAATAATTAAAATTATTATCCATATCTTTATAACTTGTGATAATATATAGTGGTAGACTATTATTATTGTTATAACTTTATTTTCTCCAAAAATTAGCATTATTTATCTTCATAATTTTTTATAAATATTTTTCATATAAAACATCATAAACTAAAAAAAAATTGATTAACATATATAATATAGAATATTAAAGAGTTGTATTCAATTAAATATGATTTATGTTATGATAATTTATTATTTTATTCATATTCCTTGAGATGTTTGTTATTTGTTTAACACTTATAATTTTGTAAGGGCATAAATGTAAAAATATTAGTTTTCAGATTTTTAAGTTAAAAAAATAACTTAATATTTATTTTTAGCGATTCAAATAAAAAAACAAACATATGATTTAAATTCAGACATTCAGTTCTATTCAGAATTCAGATTAATTTAACTCTATTTAGATTTCGAACAAAAAATTAAACACCGCCTAAGTCTTTTTTTTTTTTTTTCAATTTAATGAAAATTTTCAGCCATTAAGTCATTAAGTTATTAAGCTATTTTTTTTGTTTTTTTCTTAATATAAAAAATCTGAATGATATTATTAAAAGATATTCTCCAAAATATCCCTATCTAATTAATTAATTTTCATTCTTATCTAAATAAAACTTAATAATTATCATTATTACCCATCTCTATATAACTTGTGATAATATATAATGGTAAACTATTATTATTTTTATCTTTTTATTTTCTTTAAATTATCATTATTTATATTCATAATTTTTTATGAATTTTTTTATATAAAAACATCATAAATTATAATAAAATTTATTAACATATATAATATAGAATATTAAAGAGTTGCATTCAATTGAATATGATTTATGTTATGATGATATATTATCTTATTTATATTCATGGAGATGTTTATTAGTTATTTAATACTTATAATTTATAAGGGCATAAATGTAAAAATATTAGTTCTCAGATTTTTTAAGTTACAAAACAAACAACTTAATATCTATTTTTAGTTAGTAAAAAAAAACATATCATTAAGATTAATATATTTAACTCTATTAAGAATTTAGACTAATTCAGGTTTATTTAGATTTCAGACCAAGAAACAAACGTCACCTAAGTCTTTTAATGACTTTTTACATTTGGTGTCAAAATCTTCTTAAAAAAAAGAAAAAAAAAAAAAATTGTGCGGCAACAAAATAAGTTTGATGGGTTGGACTATTTCTGACAAAATTTACTATGATAAAATATCTTGAACATTCTTTGTTTCAAATATATTTTTATCATCAAAATACCTTTTCATAAAATCACTATAAAGGACACAATTACATTAACTTAAAAACAAAAATACTTTACACACCCATTTATTAAATCGGTTCATCATTGAGGTTCATGAAAGATACAAAACCAGAATTGTGCACTCTTTATTGCTACATGATCAACAACCCCAATACTTTCACTAATGATATTTAATTACATCTCACAAATCACATTAAATAAAACAAGAATAATAGATTTCGTAATTTATAGCTTACACTGAAGGTTCAAATAGCAAGAATGATAATTCATGAAGGGAAAGAAAACATTCATTTAACCAATTGCTGTAATTCTTATCCATTGTGAAGGCACTTAGAATTTTTCAACAATAATAGTTATCAAATAATAATATACTGTCGGCCACCAATTATCCTTGAAATATTTTAATATTTTGAAAGAGTTGTGATCTTTTTCTTCATATTTTTCTTTATATGTTTGTTTTTAAGAAAGCAAAAATAAGAGAATAAAAATAAAGAGAACGAAGAAAAAGAAGAAGAATGAAGTGGGTATTTAAAAAAATAATTGAGGCTGTTTTTGAAATTTAATAAAGTATGCCAAGTAAAAGTTTAAGTTTTAATTTTATATGTGAATGTTTCAAGTAACTGAGCGTACATGGCAAATTTTAGACTGAAAATAGCATCACCTTGTCATTTATATATTGTATAGTGATGAGTAGGGAAGACTTGTATATTGTGGGATCACAACTTTTTTGTTTTTAAAAACTTGTTGCAAAATAAATTCATTCTAAATTTCTATAAATATTAAATATTATTCTATTTACTTTTTAGTTTGCTTTATATATATAAAAAATATTTTATTAATTCTTACAAATGTAAAATATATAAACTTAGATTATATTGAATTAATATTTATTTAAATATCATACAGAATTTATATTTATTGATTTAATATTATAAATAATTTTTTAAAAATATTTTAAAAATTTATCTAATTAGTGTAGTTCAATCCTAAAATGCATTAAAGAGAAGATAATAAATAATTAAATCTAATTTATTTCGATCCAATCTAATAACATTGCATACAAGTACTAATAATTTGAGTAGTTTCACACGGATAATGTAAGTAGTTCTTTCGTATGAAGACAAAAAATATTTCATACTAATATTTATTGGTTAATTTATTAACTAACTTTTTATAAATAAACTAATTAATGTTAACAGTATTATTGAAAGAATATTGTTATAAAAAAATAAAAATAAAATTAAAAATATAACATATTTAATTATAAAAATATTTTTTAAAATATAAAAAATAAATAAGTACTAAGCTCATTAAAAATTCAAGTTTCCAGAGCATGCACGGCACGGTGATGGTGCAGTGGCCCACGTTGCTCAATTAGTCAATCCTATCATTAATTTTGTACTAAAGAGATATTAATTTAGGCTATCATTAATTTATTAACCTCGAGTTTGCTAATATCCTAGCAGGGTGTTTGGTGCCTAGAATTATGCGGTATTATAACACAGTTTACATGAATTTAGTTCTAAAGAGATATTTGGCACAATTTGGGCCTCATTATGGTGCATTGGAAGGCACCACATCTGGCCATTTAGGCGTGTTACACAAATTTGAGGTTTAGATTCTGCCTCAATTGAATCAAAAGTTAATGCCTCAAATCGAGGCAAACCTATTTTACTATAATATTATCAAAAGTAATTATTTTATTTAAATAAATTACATTAGTTTTAAGTATTAACATAATAAATAAAATATAAAAATAGATGAATATTATAATATAATATTCAATTTATTTAATTATATTTAATTATATTATTATATAATGTTAATTTATATATTAATAATTAATATAAAATAATTATTTAATAAAATAATAATAATAAATTTAAATAATATTAATTAAATATTAATATAAAATTAATACAAGATAATATAATACTAAAAATCATACAATATTATTATAATATAATATTAATACAATTCAATATAATCTAACATAAGTTTGTTTGGCACCCAATGTTATATTCTGCATTGCGTTAAATTAAAACAACCTATGTTTGGCTGAAGTAAACTAAACTTGCGGGAGGTGTCGAGTTTATGCGTGATTGCATTAGATAAGGAAAAAGGTTAAGAGTTTGTGTTCTTCAAAACACGATCGAGCCACAAAACATGACTTCTCTGTGCTTCCATTCTCTTCTTCAGACCCAATGGTTCTTCCTCACCTAATCTATCATCAACACCAGCAGCCACAACGGCATCGAGTACTCGATGCCGTTAATGCCGTCAAGTGCTCTGGTGCAACACCGCATCTACTGCTCCACCGCCTCTGCGTCGCGGGTCCACAGCTAATCACAACAAATTATCAGAGCCATTGCTTCTGAAGAAAAAAAGAAAAGAAGAGAAAAATTGGACCCAAACTTTTGCAGTTAATTACTTAGTCTTTGTTGCTTATTTTCTTTTTTCAGCATACTTCTCTCTTCTTTTCTTCCTCAAATGAAAATGATTTAAAGGGAGGAATAATAATGATAAATCTACACAGATCCTTAGTGATTTTGTTTTTGCAAAAATAAATAAATAAATAATAAAGGATGCAAAGTACTGGAGAAATAAATAAAAGTTACGGATGATTAAAAAAAATAAAAACAGAGGAAGAAGCAAAGAAGAGAGAAGAAAACGGAAAGAGAATATTCTGAAATGGAAAAGCAGGAAGATAAGGATAAGGTGTAAAAGAGATTGTAATATTTTGAAGTTTGAATAATAGAATTGTTTCTGTATGATAACGGCGAGCTGTTTAATTTAAACGGTTTGCCGATAAGTTCCAGAGAGAATGCTGTATGTTAACGGCGACCCATTTATTGTTAACGGTGTGCCGATAAGTTCCAGAGAGCATGCTGTATGTTAACGGCGAACCGTTTATTGTTAACGGTGTGCCGATAAATTTCAGAGGTAATTTTAAAGTCACTGGAAACTAACGGTGAGCCGATAATGTCAAACGGCTAACCGTTTATTTCCAGAGTTAGTTAAATTTTAAACCGAATTGTGTCTTTTTGAAGAGTTCTTTGTCTTTTGAATATGTGCCATGATTATGGTTGTGATTTTTCACGAAAAGACACTTTCTTCATAAAAGAAAACACTGAATAACAAATATATATATACAGATTTACAGATTTGAAAAGAATATATGTTCTGAGAATACAATTTTCATTTGCTAAAGATTGTATTCAAGGTTTGTTGTATCTTGGAGGTAATTTGCCATTCAACTTTATAGCAAACCAAGTGTGGTGAGGGCAAATAAAACCTTAAAGGAAAGTGTAGATAGACGCCTCAAACCTTTCCATTTCTTTTCCCTTGTTTGCCTCCATATTGCTACAAATTTCACCAACAATCTTTAAGGTTTTATTTTGTTTTCAATGGAGGCTGAAAAGACTCTATCTTCATTCCTAAATCCTAGTGTCCATCTTGATCGTTTTGATGGCACTAATTTTACTCGTTGGAAAGGGAAGTTATTCTTTCTTCTCACTGTTCTGAAGATCGCATATATTCTTGATCTCAAATTGGAACCATGTCCAGACCCAAGAGAAGATGATACCGAAGTTGTTAAGGCTGCAAGGAAACAACGTGAAGATGATGAAGTGATGTGCCGAGGTCACATACTCAATACTCTATCTGACAGACTCTATGATTTCTACAACTCAATTACTTCTCCTGTTGAAATATGGAATGCATTGGAATACAAATATAAAACAGAGAAAGAAGGTACGAATAAATTTCTTGTTTCGAAATATTTTGAATTTGTCATGGTAGATACAAAATCCATTCTTGATCAATTACATGAATTACAAATCATAGTTACTAAGCTTCGAGAATTGAAAGTTGAAATTTCTGAATCATTTCAAGTTGGGGCTATTATTGCTAAATTGCCTCAAAGTTGGAATAATTATAGAAAGAAACTTTTACATAATAGAGAAAACATAACTTTAGAAGAATTACAAAAACACTTGGTAATTGAAGAAGAGACAAGGTCTCGAGATTCCAAGAATAAGAGTGATTCTACTAAGGTTCATGTTGTTGAAGCTAGTAAATTTTCCAAGAATTTCAAAGTCAAGAATGACAAGAAATTCAAAAAGTCTAATAGCACACAAAAGTTTTCTGGAAATTGTTTCTTTTGTGGAAAGAAAGGCCATCGCCAAAGTGACTGTAGATTCAAGAAGAAAAGGGAGGAAGTAAATACTCAAAAAGCTAATGTCATTGAGGATAAAGTTGAAGAGATTTGTGCTATGGTTTCCGAGGTGCAAATTGGCATGATTACTGAAACCAATGTGGCTGAAACTAAATCCAGTGAATGGTGGCTCGATTCAGGAGCAACCATTCATGTTTGTAATGATAAGAAATTTTTCTTATTATACAAAGAAGAAAATGAAGGACAATTGGTTCTCATGGGGAACAATAATGCTGCCATGGTAGCAGGAAAGGGAATAGTTGAGATTAACTTCACTTCTGGAAAGAAAGTTACTTTGTATAATGTCTTTCATGTACCTTCCATTAGGAAGAATTTTGTTTCTGCTAGTTGTATGTGTAAGCATGGGCTTAAAATTGTACTTGAGGGTAGTACTTATATTGTATCAAAGAATGGAATGTTTGTTGGGAAAGGGTATTCTTGTGATGGGATGTACAAACTCAGCATTAATAATAATAATATCAATTTAGCTTACATTGTTGAGTCTTGTGATGTTTGGCATGCTAGATTAGCACACTTAAATTTTAGATCATTGAAATATATGTCTAAGCATGGATTAATTAATTGTACTAACATTATCCATAATTATAAGTGTGAAATATGCATCCAAGCTAAATTAATTAAGAAACCTTTTCCGAAAGCCGATCGAAATACTCAAATATTGGATTTGATACATACCGATATTTGTGAGTATAATGGCAATTTAACAAGAGGAGGTAAGCGATATTTTATCACTTTTATTGATGATAGTTCAAGATACACATATGTGTATTTATTTAGAACTAAAGATGAAGCCTTTGATAAATTTAAAATTTACAAGGCTGAAGTTGAGAACCAAAAAGATAAGAAAATCAAAATGGTTCGAAGTGATAGGGGTGGTGAATATTTCTCAAATGAATTTGATAGTTACTGTGAAGAACATGGAATTATTCATCAAAGAACAGCTCCATTTACTCCTCAACAAAATGGTTTAGCTGAAAGGAAAAATAGAACTTTTACGGATATGATAAATTCTATGATCCTTAATGCAAAACTACCAAATAATCTATGGGGGGAAGCATTACTCACTGCATGTAACATTCATAATAGAATTACATCCTTAAAAACACATGTATCTCCTTATGAGATTTGGAAAGAAAGAAAACCAAATTTGATGTATTTAAGGGTCTGGGGTTGTATAGCTTTTTATAAACTAAATGATCCTAAATTATCAAAGTTAGGTGCTAGAGGTATAAAAAGTGTTTTCGTAGGATATCTTTGAAAATTCCAAGGCTTATAGATTATTAAATATAGATTCTAATGTGATTGTAGAATCTAGAGATGTTGAATTTATTGAAAATAAATTTCAATATAATTCTAATGTTGAGTTAGAATCTATGATTAATCAATCTTGTGACAATACTCCTGGTATCTCCACAAATACTAATAAAAGGAAAGAGTCTATGACATCTTTCGAACCAAGGAGAAGTCAACGTGAAAGGAAAGAAAAGAATTTAGCACCGGATTTTATTTCATCACAAGCATTACTTTTCTTAGTTGAAGGGGACAGAAAAAATGTACTTAATAAAGTGCCATTGTTGTTAAATGTTGAGAAAGATCCAAAGACATTCCGTGAAGCTATGTCTTCTAGAGACGCTTCCTTTTGGAGAGAGGCGGTTAATGATGAAATGGATTCGATCATGTCGAACCAAACATGGATCTTGGTTGATCTTCCTCTAGGATCTAAACCAATTAGCAACAAATGGGTGTTTAGAAGAAAGTACAATAGTGATGGTTCTTTGCAAACTTTTAAAGCTAGATTAGTAGCCAAAGGGTTTAAGCAAAGAAGTGGTATTGATTATTTTGATACATATGCTCCGGTAGCAAGATTAACATCTATTAGAATGTTATTTGCAATTGCTTCATTGAACAATTTGTATGTGCATCAAATGGATGTTAAAACTGCTTTTCTTAATGGTGATCTTGATGAAGAAATCTATATGAAACAACCTGAAGGTTTTGTTTTGCCTGGAAATGAGAAAAATGTATGTAAGTTAGTCAAGTCTCTTTATGGTTTAAAGCAAGCACCAAAACAATGGCATGAGAAGTTTGATTCAATAATTTTATCTCATGGTTTTAAGCATAATAATGCTGATAAATGTATATACTCTAAGTTCACAAATGATTTTGGTGTGATTATATGCTTGTATGTTGATGACATGCTTATCTTTGGAACAAACATGGAAGGAGTAAATGATACAAAGAAGTATTTAACTTCACAATTTAAGATGAAAGATCTTGGTGAAGTAGATACAATCTTAGGAGTAAAGGTAAAAGAAAATAGTGGGGGTTACTCGTTATGTCAATCTCACTATATTGTGAAAGTGCTTCTTAAATTCAATCACTTGAAATTTAAAGAAGCTAATACTCCATATGATTCTAGCATTAAATTACTAGAGAATTCAGGCCGAGCAGTAGCACTACTTGAATATGCTAGTGCCATTGGTAGTTTGATGTATGCTATGCATTGTACAAGGCCGGATATAGCTTTTGCGGTGTGCAAATTGTCTAGGTTCACGAGTAACCCTGGCATTGAACACTGGAAAGCAATTGGAAGGATATTTGGTTATCTTAAAAGAACCATTAATTTGGGTTTGTTTTATAGTAATTATCCTGAAGTACTTGAAGGATATTCGGATGCTAGTTGGATAACCAATACAAGTGACAATAAATCCACATCTGGTTGGACTTTTACGGTTGCTGGAGGAGCCGTTTCTTGGGCTTCAAAGAAACAAACATGCATAACTCACTCAACAATGGAAAATGAGTTTATTGCTCTTGTAGCTGCAGGCAAGGAAGCAGAATGGCTAAGAAATTTGTTATTTGAAATTGAGTTGTGGCCACAACCGATGCCATCTATTTCTTTGTACTGTGACAGTGAAGCTACTTTGTCTAGAGCTTATAACAAAGTGTATAATGGAAAGTCTAGACATATTAGCTTGAGACATGAATATGTCAAACAATTAATAGAAGATGGTGTTATTAATATTGTTTTTGTTAGGACAAACAAAAACATAGCAGATCCCTTAACAAAAGGTCTTTCAAGAGACTTAGTTAAGGATACATCTATTGGAATGGGATTGAAACCTTTTCTTGATAAAGTCACCAATGATGGTAACCCAACTATATAATAGTTATACCACTATTCTATAGTTTAATGGGTAATAACAAATTGTTGTTATGTGATTGGTTTAGCACCGAAAATAAATAATCCCATTTGAGATGTTCGGTGCAAATTAGCTATGTGTTTGAGGATGAGTATTTGCTCTTAATGAAATTCAAGTCTTATAGTAGCTAAAGACATGATTGAACTTTCACCTAAGTGAACATAAGAAATGGTGCCGTTTCTAACAAGATCATGGTTTAATCTTGTAAATGTTCATGAATCCAAGATAGAGCACAAGGCCGGAAGAGTGCTAAATAATTAGAACATAATTTAGAATCTGAGATAGCTTATATGTGATATATTTCCGGTATTTACTTAAGAGACAAAGTTTAATGCTTAGCACACTGTTGTCTTGTAAATATTTTGAATTATATTCACTAATTGAAGGTTAAAATTGAAAGATACCTTCTTGTATGTATAAGTTGATCATTGATAAATCTGGAAAATATTACAATCTAGTGGGGGATTGTAAAAGAGATTGTAATATTTTGAAGTTTGAATAATAGAATTGTTTCTGTATGATAACGGCGAGCCGTTTAATTTAAACGGTTTGCCGATAAGTTCTAGAGAGCATGCTGTATGTTAACGGCGACCCGTTTATTGTTAATGGTGTGCCGATAAGTTCTAGAGAGCATGCTGTATGTTAACGGCGAACCGTTTATTGTTAATGGTGTGCCGATAAATTTCAGAGGCAATTTTAAAGTCACTGGAAACTAACGGTGAGCCGATAATGTCAAACGGCTAACCGTTTATTTCCAGAGTTAGTTAAATTTCAAACCGAATTGTGTCTTTTTGAAGAGTTCTTTGTCTTTTGAATATGTGCCATGATTATGGTTGTGATTTTTCACGAAAAGACACTTTCTTCATAAAAGAAAACACTGAATAACAAATATATATATACAGATTTACAGATTTGAAAAGAATATATGTTCTGAGAATACAATTTTCATTTGCTAAAGATTGTATTCAAGGTTTGTTGTATCTTGGAGGTAATTTGCCATTCAACTCTATAGCAAACCAAATGTGGTGAGGGCAAATAAAACCTTAAAGGAAAGTGTAGATACACGCCTCAAACCTTTCCATTTCTTTTCCCTTGTTTGCCTCCATATTGCTACAAATTTCACCAACATAAGGCCGTCGTGGAAGGATAAGGATGAAAACTTTATAACCTTTACTTTATCATGTGTTTCATAAAACAACTTTTGCACTATTATCTTCGCGACTCAGCCAAGTTGAGATTCCGCAATTGACAGCCGAGTTCTTTGTGGCATTGCATCAGCTGAATTTTATCAACTCTTTATCTTTCCTGCAACGCGTGAAAACTTTTGATTTATTATATGGGTCCAACTAACGTGCCCCTGGTGCATGGTGTCCCCCATTTTGTCCATACGTGAGATGCCCATTACCCCTAGCACACAACTTACTTCAGCGGCATGGATGTATTTTCTCTAGTTTTTAGCATTGATGTCCTAGGATTTTTTAAAAAAGTAAAATAATCAAAGATTTGACGCATAATTTTAAATTATTTTAAATTTTTATATTTTGATCAATTGATCTAAATTGACTATTAAAATTAATGATAGTTTAAGGATAATAACTTGTAAAACTTCTTGGTACATAGAATTTTTTTTTTATTTTTTGAAAACAACATAATATCGATTTAATCCATAATAAATAATTTAAATATATAATAAAAATATATTAATTTATCAATAATATTAATCTATTTTTTGAAAACAACATAAATCTATTATTAAAATTTAATTTATTAATAATAATTTGACCAAATAACAATGTAAAAAAATTCATAATAATCAACCATGCTCTAGTATTCAAATATAAATAACAGAAATATACTTAAAGTATAAATAATAGAAATTTATTGGACTTATGTGTTAAAATTTTAAAGCTTCTAATTTTTTTTACCTTTCAACAAATAAGAGGGACCCTACAGTTATTCACCAAGAATTAGGGGTACCATGCACCCGGGCACCATAGCTTCGTCCTTTATTATATTACATGCAGAATATGTGACATATTAAGTTTTTTATGTTAGAAAAGGGACTCATACAAGTAATTACGAATTAAGTATAAATAAATTCTTTCTCTCTTTATATGATTAAAATAAGATGTGTATCACAAATAAATAGGCAGAAAAATAAACCAATAAAATCCAAAGTAATAAACTAACTACAAGAGACACCGATTGTTACGTGGAAAACCTAAAGCAAGAAAAATCATGGGACCGTAGTTTGATAAAATCTTTCACTATATTAACAGGATTACGGCACAAATTGTTCTCTAGATAATACTAGAGGCTAACCACATCAAGAATCCTAATATTTTTGGCTTACAGTAACAATCTAATATTTATCTTTCTAATAAGTGGGTATTTCAAATAATAGCCAACAAGAGGATAAAATAAAAATCAAGACCAGTAGGATTGTAAAGGCCGATGACAGGAACTTACCCTGAAAATGTAGGAGAAAACAGAGTTAATTTCACCTTTTGATCTCCTAATTAAAGATTGAAAATCTTGCCCTCAAATTGTAATACCTAATCACTGTCTTTTTTCTCTCTCTCTTGTCTTTTTTTTCCACTCGTCCTTTTTTTTTGCGTTTTTTGACTCCCTATACTTGCTTTATGTCTTTTATATAGGAAAATTTTATTTTTTTTCTTTTAAATTTATTTTAATTGCTTAATTGTCCAAACTTATAAAATTTTGGGTTTAGGCCATCAAATGAAATGGACCCAACAAACATCAAATGAAATGGACCTAACAAATCTCTCCCTTCAGATCATATGGGGGGCACTGCCAAGCCTGCTTTCTGCATACAGATTTTCAACTTCTCCTTGGGCCATGACTTTGTCATCATATCTGATCCATTCTCCGTTGTGTGAATTTTCTCAATTTGTAATTATTTTTTCTCAAGCACGTCTCGTATTTAATGATACCTCACATTAATATGCTTGAATTTCAAATGGTAGGTTGAATTCTTTGCCAAGTGAATGACACTTTTATTGTCACAATACACAATAAAGCTGTCTTGCTTTACACCCAATTCTTGTGGAAAATTCTTCATCCACAAGGTTTCTTTGCAACCTTCAGTGATTGCAATATACTCTGCTTCTGTGGTAGACAACGCAACACACTGCTGAAGTCTAGACTACTAGGAAACTGCTCCCCCTGCAAAGGTGAGTAAATATCTTAATAAGGATTTTCTAGAATCGACATCTCTTGCCATATTTGCATATGTGTATACTTGTAACATAGGTTTGTCACCACCAAAACATAAACATGCCTTGGAAGTGCCCTTGAGATATCTGAAAATCCATTTCACTGCTGTCTAATGTTCTTTGCTCAAATTGGAGAGAAACCGACTTACTACACTAACTGCATAAGCAATATCTTATCTTGTACTTACCATAAACTACCATCTGCTGAAGCATAAGGAACTCCTTTCATCTCTTGCTTTTCTTTCTCACTTATAGGACAATGTTCAGAACTAAACTTGAAATGGCTTGCAAGTGGAGAACAAACAGATTTTACTTTGCTCATGTTAAATGTTTCAATAACCCTTTCAATATAGGCTTCTTGAGATAACCAAAACTTCTTAACTTTTATATGGCGAGAAATCTTTATGCCAAGCATCTGTTTTGTCGATCCCAAGTCCTTCATTGCAAAAGATTTGCTAAGCTCTCTCTTCAGATTGTCAACTTTATTAGCATCCTAGTCAACAATTAACATGTCATACATTTAAAGCAAAAAATAATGAAATCATCATCACCAAACTTCTTCACAAAAACACAGTAGTCATATATAGTCTTGCGGAAGCCATGATTCTCCATAAAAAAATTAAACTTCTTGTACCACTGTCTTAGTGTCTGTTTCAACTCATACAAACTTTTCTTCAACTTGCACACAAATTTCTTTTTGCCTTTGACACTGAAACCTTCAGGTTGCTTCATGTATATTTCCTCCTCTGAGTCACCATGCAGAAATGCTGTCTTTATATCAACCTATTCAATCCCTAAATTCAAGCTAGCTGCTAATCTTATAACCACTTGGATAGAAGACATCTTCACTACAGGAGAAAATATTTCTTTAAAATCAACACCTTTCTTCTGACCAAAACCTTTCACAACCAATTTAGCTTTGTACCACTATTATGAGTTATTTTATATCTTCAACCTGTAAACCTATTTGTTATTTAGTACTAATTTTTTCTTACGTAGCTTCACTAAGTCATAAGTGTGGTTCTCATTCAAGGATTTCATCTTCTCTTGCATGGCTTTAACCCACTCATTTTTATGTTGGTGAGACATGACTTTTTCAAAACATTCTGGCTCCCCTCCATCTGTAAGTATCACATACTCGTGTGGAGGATATTTAGTGAAAGGTTGTTATTCTCTAGTGGATCTTCTCAATTCTGGCTCAACTGGTAGTGCTAGTAGTTTTGGAGGTGCTTGCTCAACTGGTTCTGTTGAACCATCATTATTATCCTCTTCAGCTCCCCCATGATCATCATGAACTATAGGTGGAGAAATTGAAGTTTGAATAATAGGAATCTCTAAAGATGACTGAGATTCATCACTTTTCTCTACATCACCAACTATCTAATCTTCAAGAAACACCACATCTCTACTTCTGATCAGTTTTCTTGCCACCAGATCCTTATAATATGTACCTAAATTCTTCACGCCCATAGCCTAAGAAAATACATTCCTTGGCTTTATCATCAAGCTTCGATCTTTCATCCTTAGGAATGTGAACATATGCTTTGCAATTAAACACTCTTAAATGTTTACAAGAAACATCTTTACCAATCCAAACTCTCTCAGATACATTGCCATCTAATGGAGTTAAAGGAGAAAGGTTAATCTAGTCAACTGCAGTGCGCATAGCCTTTGCCTAGAAAGATTTATGAAGCTTGGCATCAGAAAGCATACACCAGACCTTCTTTTCAATTGTTTTGTTTATTCTTTCTGTAACACCATTCTATTGTGTGGTTTTTGGTACAGTCTTCTCAAGTTTGATTCCATAGGATTTACAATACTGCTTAAACGGTACTCTGTACTCACCACCATTATCTGCCCTGACACATTTTAATTTTCTTCCTGTTCTTTTTTTAATATAAGCATAGAAGAACTTAAATATATTAAGCACATGATTTTTAGATTTTAAAGCAAAAGCCCACACTTTTCTAGAACAGTCACCAATAAACGTTACAAAATAAAGTGCACCCCCTATTGATATACTTTGCATAATGCAAACATCAGTGTGAATCAAATCAAGGTTGTGCGACTTTTTAGATGGAGAAAAGTTTTTAAAAGTTGCTCTGTGTGTCTTTTCAATTAAGCAATGAACACAAGTCTTGAGAGACATACTTATGAAGTTGAGTAGAAATTCTTTTCTTGCAAAAGTTTCCAACCATTTCTTACCAATGTGACCTAACCTTTTATGCCATGTCTCAATATCAGAATCTTTTATAGCCACATTCACATCTTCTTTCTTGATCTTGCCTTCTATCACATAGAGAGTGTTTATTTTTCTCCCTTTAACTAACACTAAGGAACCTTTAGTGAGCTTCAATTTCCCTTTACCAAATTGGTTAGTATAACTATCATCATTAAACTTGCCTGTGAAGACCAAATTAAGGCGAATATCTAGTACATGTATAACATCTTTAAGCAACAACTTACAGCCAATTCTAAGCAAATATTTCCTATGCTCACAATCTTAGAAGCTCCCTCATTTTCCATCCGAACATGGCCATAGTCATTATTAACATAGGATGTGAAGTAATCACGATGTGCAGTAACATGAAACGAAGCACCTGAATCAATCACCCAATCACTGGTGCGGCAGCAAGATTTACAAAGCTATCATCGTATACAATATCCATATCACCATCAACTATGGCTGCAATGTTTTCTTTATCATTTTTCTGAACATCACCATTTTCTTTCGCCTATTCTCTTTTCTACAATCTATACTCCCTTTTAACATGACTCATTTTTTGACAATGGAAACACTTAAGATTTCTCCTCTGGGACTTAGATATTCCTTTGGAGTTATCATTGTTTTTCTGGTAGAAATTTCTGCTCTGGCTTCTGCCCTGCTTTCCTTGCTTTTCTAAAATAAGTGTATCTGACTCAAAGGGAACTACTTTAAAACTCTTTCTTCTAGATTCTTCATTCCGCAATCTATCTATAACCATATCCAAGGTTAATTTTCTGTTTAATGCTGAATTAATCATTGATACCACTAATGTCTCCCAATTGTCAGGCAAAAAACTAAGCAACAACAATGCTTGTAACTCATCATCTAAAATAATTTTCATAATAGTGAACAAATAAACCAAGCCTTGAAACTCACTAGTGTGTTCAGTTATACTGCGCCCCTCCTTGTACTTCAAGCTAACAAGCCTTATCATCAAATTAGCTTTATTCTGTGCTGTCGGTTGCTTATAAATTGTCTCTATTTTTCTCCAAAGAATTTTAGTCCTGGATTCCTTTGAGACATGGTGATACACACTTTGATTAATCCATGACATAATAGTACCTACGACCTTTTGGTTTAATTGAGCCAATTTCTTATCATTTAAATCGACGGGTTTTACTTCTTCGCCTTCAATGGGTTCATGTAAGTCTTTCATATACAGTAGATTCTCCATCCTACACTTCCAAATACCATAATTTCATGATTTTAATTTGATCATGCATGCCGAGCACTCCTCCATCTCAACCACACAAATAATAGAAAAACATAACCTTACTTTGATATCACTCTGTTGGGAAAAGTATTCACACAATCAACAATGAATTAAGTGGAAACAAATTCTTTCACTCTTTATGTGATTAAAATAGGATGTATACCATAAATAAATAGGTAGAAAAATAAACCAATAAAATTCAAAGCAATAAACTAACTACAAGTGACACAGATTTTTATGCGGCAAACCCAAAGCGAGAAAAATCACGGTACCGTAGTTTGATAAAATCTTCCATTATATTGATGGGATTACAATACAAATTATTCTCTAGATAATACTAGAGCCTAACTACATTAAGAATCTCAATATTCTTGGCTTATAGTAACAACTTAATATCTGTCTCTCTAACAAATGGGTATCTCAAATAATAGCCAACGAGATGATAAAATAAAAATTGAGATAAGTAAGATTGTAGAAGGCAATGTCAGGAACTTACCCTGAAAATTTAGGAGAAAACAGAGTTAATTTCGTCTTCTGATCTCCTAATTAAAAATTGAAAATCTTGCCCATAAATTGTAATAGTCGCCACAGTCTTTTCTTTCTCTCTTGTCCTTTTCTTCCACTCGTCCTTTTTTTTTGCATTTTTTCACTCTCTAGGGTTGCCCAACCCGCTTGCTTTATGTCCTTTATATAGGCAAATTTCATGTCAAATTTTATTTTCTCATTTAAGTTTATTTTAATTATTTAATTGCCCAAACTTATAAAACTTTTGGCTTGGGCTAGCCAATGAGATAGATCCAATATTTTATTTTTATATGACTTTTGAAGAATTCAACTATTTATTTATATTGTGACATTTTTTAAAAGATTATTTGATTGAATTACATGTTTTGATCTTTATTTTAAATGATGTAGTCGATAATTTTAAATTTTTTTATTTTTATATATGTTTATGAAGAATTATGATTTTTTTTGTATTAATATTAAAAAAATTATATAAAAATTTTAAAATTTAAGAGCTTTATATTTATATTTTTTAAGGACTAATAAATGTTATTTGCAAATATATAATCTATACTAATCACCAAAAAATTAATATATGTAATATAGTGCAATATTAATATAGTATAATTAAAAATTAATACAATACAATATAGTAATAAATAGCATATAATATTATTATAATTTAATATTAATACAATATATCTATAATAATATAATATAAGACAATATAGTATACCAACTACACACTAAATATAATATAATATAATATAATATAGTACACCAGCCGCGTGCTAAATGTAAACATCCACTGTATAAAAGAAAGTTTGGGTGTTGGTGGCACGTCGCAGGCTCTTTTCATAATTTAGATCATAGAGCTGTTAATTTTGCGGTGATGGCGCAGCGATACACAGTCCAAGTCGTTGATGAAAGCCATATTGCTCCGCCACTGGGCTCAGTACCCACAACAATTATTCCTCTAACATTCTTGGATGTGTCATGGCTTTTCTGTTGCCCCATGGAACGCATCCTCTTCTATGAATTTCCTTTCCCAACTCTTCATCTCACGCAAAATGTCATTCCCCATCTCAAGCACTCTCTCTCTCTTACTCTCCATCATTTCTTTCCCTTGGCAGGGAAGCTTACGTGCAACAACAAGCCCTTTATTCAATTCAACGAAGGCGACTCCGTTCGGGTCACCGTCGCTGAATCCAATGCCGATTTTGGCCATCTCGTGGCTAACCATCCACGAGATAACAGAGCGTTTAAGCCTCTCGTCCCGAAATTGCCTTTCCCATTTGCTAGCGTTTCATCGGATGCTAAGACTCCTGTTATGGCCATACAGGTCACTGTATTTCCAAACTCGGGCATCTCAATCGGCGTCACATTTATCCACGCGGCAGCCGATGGAAGCAGTTTCAATCATTTCATGAAATCTTGGGCGTCCATTCATAAGTCGCTAACAGTAAGTCAGAGCTTGACTCCCATTTCACTGCCTTGTCATGATAGGAATGTGATCAAGGATCCAAGCGGACGCTTATTGTCTATTTACTTGAAAGATTGGAGGAGTGTGCAGAATTCGGATGCCCCTGCACCTGCTATTGATGAAAACGTTCAGGTAGATAACGTACGGGTCACGTTGGTGCTGCGCCGTGACCAAATTGACAAACTGAAACAGAGGGTCTCGGCTCAAATCAGAAACGACGGCGAGTCACCGTCACGCGTGTCAACGTTTGTCGTAACTTCAGCTT
The DNA here is from genome assembly GCA_030449905.1 of Luvunga scandens. Classification (NCBI taxonomy): domain Eukaryota; kingdom Viridiplantae; phylum Streptophyta; class Magnoliopsida; order Sapindales; family Rutaceae; genus Luvunga; species Luvunga scandens. The sequence goes on along the minus strand of JASUUG010000442.1, from coordinate 724,387 downwards.
TGATGTGGGTTTATATGATTGAGTTGCAGAAGAATGAAAATGAAATTGCCGATGGTGACGTGATTTACCATTTTGTCCCTGTGGCGGACTGCAGAGAGCGGTTTGAGTTTCCAATACCGGCAAGGTATTTTGGGAATTGCTTAGCATTTCTTTTTATATCAGCTAAACGAAGTGAGCTGATGGGGAAAGATGGGGTTGTTTTTGCAGCCAAAGCTATTGGAGGAAAGATTGGTGAATTGGAGAAAGGAGCGTTAGTAGGGGCAGAGAAGTGGATGTCAAATTTGAACGAAGTGGTGAAAACGGGGCGGGTACTTGCAGTGGCCGGGTCACCGAAATTTGGTGTATATGAGACTGATTTTGGATGGGGCAGACCCAAGAAGTTCGAATTGGTTCATTTTGGTGCTTATGGATCCTTCTCACTTGCTGAATCCAGAGATGAAGAAGGTGCAATTGAGATTGGCTTAGTAATTGGTCGAGATAAATTGGGCTTGTTCAATGTTATTTTTCAACAACGGTTGAATTTCAATTGCCTTTGAAGAGGTATTCAATATTGAGTAAGAGCTATAAGCCCTTGATCATCTGAGGTGGTGTAATTTAATTGTTTGGATTAAATAGTTCTTGATTTACTTAATTTATATTTAATTTTTGTATATTTTTATTTAAATAATGAATTTAGTTAATATTAATTTATACTAAATAAATTTGTACAAAAAATTATAATTCTATCATTACTCTTTAATATTCATTTTTTTAAAATTATTTGAAATAAATAGGGCTTTTTTTGTCATAAGTTATTTATGACTTTTTTAAAATTAAAATTGTAATTGTTAGATAATTAGAAAAAAAAGAAAATTTAATGCTGTGTGTATTTTATTTCAATATTATGCACTTAACTGATAAATAAAAATCTAAGTATTAGATATTAACTAAAAATGTTAAAAGGGGATGTTGATATAAAATTTTGTTAGATTGTATCCTCTAAAACATTAGACATATAAATATTTTATAGTACTGTAAAATACATGTTTATACCTAAAAAATTTTAAAATATATTAAAAATATCATTTCATTAATATAATAAATAATTAATATTATAAAAATTAATATAAAATTATTTTAAATTTAATTACACATACCACACATACAATGAATAATTTGTGGCCTCTGATAAATGGATACCATAGACTTTCTCCAGCGCTAGGGCTTGACTCAAATCTCAACTTTACATATTTGTTTTTTTTAATTAAATTATGCATAATTAATAACTGTAAAATCTCTACTATATTATTTGTTGACACGTTCAATCTTGTGAGTATGGATCAGTGGATGGATCTCGTCTTTGACTACTAACGGCTTTCCGCCGTATTTTGTGTAAAATAAGGGACGGCCTAAGTTACGGTTAGCGTAACTTTTGTCTTTTGTCTTTTGTCTTTTTTTTGTAAAATGTCATTGAAGCCCCTTATACTCTACTTGATTTATAATTTATTTATAAATATTATGTAATTTTTTAAATTTATTTATAAATTTTTAAAATATCAAATTTATCCTTATAATTTTTAAATTTTTAAAATATCCTCTATTTAATTAAAAAATTTAATTATTATTAAATAATAATAATAATAATAATAATAATAATAATAATAATAATAATAATAATGATGATGATGATAATAATTATTATTATTACTACTACTAACAACAACAATAAAATGTATTATAATTAATTAATACATTAACAATAATTAATAATAATTTTTTAGTTAACAATAATTATTATTAATAATTAATTTTTTTAATAATAATAATAATTAATAATTAATAATTAGTAGTAATATTATTGTTAAAAATTTAACTAAAAAATTATTATTAGTTATTGTTAATATATTAATTAATTATAAACTCATCTCCAAATCCACACCCTCTATTTTTCCATCACACTCTTTCTCTTGCCCCACCCTCCGATCAATATCACTCTCACTTTCTAGACCCCACGTCATCAAACCCATTCACTCCTTTTTTCAACATGACAACGCATTAACAATACTCCTAACAAATTTACCGTCAACACCTCTACCACAAGGAGTCAATGTACTCTCTTTCTTTTTCTCTATTTCCATTAGTTTCATCCTCCGTTTCTTTGTCCATAAATAAATAAATAAAAATAATTATTATTGTTAATAATTTAACTAAAAAATTATTATTAATTATTGTCCTATTATAGATTGAATTTGAAGATAAGTATATTTAGATTATTATTTTATATTTTAATTATTGTGACTATTATTATTATTCAAAAATTAATTAATAATAATAATTATTGTTAACAATTTAACTAAAAAATTATTATCAATTATTATTAATATATTAATTAATTATAATACATTTTATTATTGTTAATAATAATAATAATAACAATAATAATATATTTAAAATTAAAATTATATTATTATAATCATAATTATGATTATAATCCATTAATAATAATTATATTTTTTAATTAAATAAATTATTTTTAAAATTTAAAAATTATATGGATAAATTTAATATTTTAAATATTTATGAATAAATTTAAATATTTTTATAATATTTATAAATAAATTATAAATAAAATAGAGTATAAGGGAACGGACTGAAATTTTACAAAAAAACAAATTAGAAAAAAGACAACAGCCCGTAAATAAACGTAACTTAGGTGATCCGTAAAATAAATATCATTTGTTAAACTGGGTATTAAATTCCATGCGTGTTCCACACGACCACACATTAACATACCGTTGTCCCTTTGGAACACAGCCATCCCAAGTACCGATGCTGATTGAATTATGCTCATATAATATTATTTCTTGGACCCCTCTAGGTTACAGCCACCGTCGTCCATTTGTCATTTTCTTATTTTGTTTTTTTACAAAATTTCATTGAAGCCCCTGATACTCTATTTTATTTATAATTTATTTATAAATATTATAAAACTTTTTCAATTTATTCATAAATTTTTAAAATATCAAATTTACCCATATAATTTTTAAATTTCTAAAATACCCTCCATTTAATTAAAAAATATAATAATTATTAAATGAACTAAATTATAATAATAATTATTATAATTTTAAATGGATTATTATTTTTATTAACAACAACAATAAAATTAAAATTATAATAATAGATTATTATTATGATTTTTAAATTCCTAAAATACCCTCCATTTAATTAAAAAATATAATTATTATTAATGGATTATAATTATAATTATGATTATAATAATATAATTTTAATTTTAATTTTAAATAGATTATTATTATTATTATTAACAACAATAAAAGGTATTATAATTAATTAATATATTAATAATAATTGATAATAATTTTTTAGTTAAATTGTTAACAATAATTATTATTATTAATTAATTTTTGAATAATAATAATATTTTTTTAATAATAATAATAATAATCAAAATAATTAAAATAAAAAATAATAATCTAAATATACTTATCTTCAAATCCAATCCATTTGAATTGAATTTTGATACAACACTTCAAATCCAATCAATAATAGGACAATAATTAATAATAATTTTTTAGTTAAATTATTAACAATAATAATTATTTTTATTTATTTATTTATTTAGGGACAAATAAACGAAGGATGAGGCCAATGGAGATGAAAAAAATGAAAGGGAGTACCTTTACTTCTTGTGGTGGAGGTGGTGACAGCAAATTTGTTAGGGTTATTGTTGATGCGGTGTCATGTTAAGAAGATGAGTGGATGAGTTTGATGATGTGGATCTAGAAAGTGAGAGTGATCTTGATCGGAGGGTAAGGGAATAGAGAGTATGTGATGGGAAAATAGAGGGTGTGGATTTGGAGATAGGTTTATAATTAATTAATATATTAAAAATAATTAATAATAATTTTTTAGTTAAATTGTTAACAATAATTATTACTATTAATTATTAATTATTATTATTATTATTAAAAATTTATTATTATTATTAATTATTAATAATAATTATTGTTAATATATTAATTAATTATAATACATTTTATTGTTGTTGTTGTTGTTAATAATAATAATAATAATCCATTTAAAATAATAATAATTATAATTATAATTATAATTTATTTAATAATTATTATATTTTTTAATAAAATAGAGGGTATTTTAAGAATTTAAAAATTATATGGGTAAATTTGATATTAAAAAAATTTATGAATAAATTTAAATAATTTTATAATATTTATGAATAAATTATAAATAAAGCAGAGTATAAGGGGCTTTAATGAGAATTTATAAAAAAACAAAAGAAGAAAAAGACAACTGAACGTAACTTACGATTAGTTGTAACTTAGAGAAATCCTTATTTCTTTACTATATAAGGTACTGCATGTACAATTACAAACCGATTTTTCTACATGCTGATCCTATTTGTTGTTGACGCGTTCACTGCAAGAATTAAGGCATTGAGCAACAAGATTTTTAGTGATAAAATTATTTTTGTTACCTTAAGTGTGTTATAGCGACATAAAAAATATTTGGTTGCCAAATAGTTAAGAAATAAATTAATATTTAATTAATATTTTTAGCGTTGCATTAGCAATGAATTAGTTTTCTGTTGCCAAAATTCAGCACCAAACTAAATATGTTGGTGCCAAACATTTAGTGACGGAACATTTATTGCCAAACAGTTTCGTCACGAGAGAGTGACTAGTGGTGACAAAAAATAGTTTGTTGCCAAACCTATATGATTAAAATTCTAAATTTAAAGATTTAACTTCCTGAATTTTTGTGACAATATTTGAATTTTGTTGCTAAAATGTGTATTTCTAATGACAAATTCTAATTTTGTAGTAAAAAAATTCAAGATTTAAATAATTTTATTTCAACCAAAATTTTTGATTTTTTGCAACAAAAGTTAAAGTTTGTCACTAAATGTATATTTTTAGCAACAAATTTAGAATTTTTTCGCTGAAAAAATTGAAAATTTTCAATGTGAAAGGTAGGTGGTTTTCCCCCAAATTAAGTTTTAGCAACAAAAATTTTAATTTTGTTGCTAAAATTCTGTCGCCCAATTATATCTCATATCCTTCATTTCTTTCACTCTTCATTCTTTCATTCTTTCATTCTCTAACTTCTATTCTAAATTCTCTCATAAGCTTCTTTAACTTTCATTCTATCATCTCTAATGTATAATTCTCATTCTCTCATTCTCTAACTCAATCTCTATCTTCTTATGTCTTCTACTTTTCTTCGATGTGGTGTAATTTTTTAATTTTTTATTTATCCTTTTTATTGCAATCTTACATGATTATTATATTTAAAATTAACTGATTATTGTTTGTGTTATTTTTGTAGGAAATGTTGAAGTTCAATTACACCACAAGATAAAGAAAATCAAGAAAGTTGTATTCATTTATAATTTTAAAAAATAGATATTACATCGTGCAATTATTTTTATGTATTTGTCATCAATAATAATAATTCTTTTGAATTAATTAATTCTCTTTTTCTCATAATAGTGTTAATTATCATTGTATTTAATTTAAAAAATTGTGATATATTAATTTTTTGTAAAAAAATTAATTTCTACACAATTATTTTGTAATAAATTTATTTATTTTATTTCTTAGCAACAAAATAATATTGTTGTAAAAAAAATTTAGTGCAAGCGAAATAAAAGAGTTTGTTGTAAAACAATTTCGTAAACAACTTGGACACTCTTTTGCTATGAATCTATTTTGTTTCAAAAAGATATTTAAGGCAAGAAAACTTTTGTTTCGTTGTTGACTATAAAGCGTGACAGTGCGAGGTTGACAACCTTAATGACAAACATGTTTTTGTTACAACAATCTAAGACAATAAAATTTATACTTTGAGCAACAAACCATTGTCGTTGCAAAAGCTCATTATTGTTGTAGTGGTTGCTCTGGTTTTGAATTAAGCTACAATTTTCTTGACTTCATAGCACCTATTTCGTTCGCATATAATATATATTTATGCACAGATGCAATTCATTAGCTACCATATAGTGTAGTAGTTAATTAAATTAAAACATTATAATTCCATGTGGTATAATAGTGAATTTGCACCTATAAGTCAGGGTGGCAATAAGGGTTAGGATTCGTTTATTCGATTCGATTCAATGCCAAATAAATGGGTTTGGGTTTGAAAAAATTGATTTGTTTAATAAAAGAGTGAATTTGATTCGATTCGTTAATTAAACGAATTGAATGCGGGTTTGAAGATTTTGATTCGATTATTCGTTTAGGATTCATTTAATAAACGGGTCATAAACGAATTGAATACATGTTGATTCATTTATTATTTGATTAATTAAATTACTTTTTTATCCTTAAATTTATTTGAAAACTTTTTAAAATATAGAGGTTAATATTATAATTTTAAGCATAACATATAAAGCCAAATAACAATTAAGGCAACCAGCTGTAATTTTACACTTCACACGCATTTTCCCCTCATCTCTTAACAACTCAACTGCCATTGCTACGTTTTGCCATCTTTGGACAAAATATTAACTTGTAAGTGATATCTTGGTGCAGTAATCAAATACTGATAATAAGAACATGTCAAATAATGAATCTTCCTTTAGGCCGATTTATTATTCACATGTAAAAACTAAATAATCATCACGTATTTATTACCAAAAGTGCACGTATAATTCTATTAAATATGGATCTTCCTTTGGGCCGATCAATATTTGCAGGAATTACATATACCAAACCGTTTGTATTATAAAATAAATTAATTTTCACAAGAGAGGTCACTTTGGTGACATGTTGCTTCAATTAATTCATCTCAAAATACATATAAACCAACCAATATTTGAATTTAAAAATTATCCAAAAATAACCAAAAAAAAATTTTTTTTTTGGGGTCAAAGTTAAAGTTGACGGGTCAATGGTCAACAGTTGACGGTCAAACTTTGACCGGTCAAAACTACTGACCGGTTCTAAACTGGATCGGTTCGGGTCAGTTGAACTGACCGGTCCAGACTGGCCCTAGAAAAACAAAAACTCAAAACCTTAATAATTTTTTTTTTGAGCGGCGGCTATGGCCGCAGCTTCTTCTTTCTTCATGCGGCGGCCAGGCTGCGGGTTGTTGCTGGCTCGCCCGAGAAGCCGCGTCCTCTTCAGCATGGCAAGCATGCTGGAGCAACAAAATCGCGTGGCTTCTTCTTCTTCCTATGGTCGCCGCTTCTTCTTTATCTGCCGCGACCAGAAGGCCACGGCTTACCTGGCGGTGTAGCCAGCTGGCTGCACCTTTCCCAGCCGAAAGCAACCCGCGACCTTTTTTTTTTTTTTCTTCGTTTCTTGACTCAGCGGCTGTGCCCACTGCTCTAACTGCAACGGCCGTGGCCTGGCGGCCGCGGCTTGTTTGGAGGAGTCGCCATTGGGCGACGCCCAGGTAGATGGCCAGTTTATTGCCACCGGCTGCAATTCCTTAATCAAACTAAAACTATCATACCGAATTTGGAGTATTTGTTTTTCTTAATTCTGAATTTCTTTAATTATGCTTAAACTTAATAATTTTAATAATTCTTATATCATTAAGTTTAAGAACACCAAATATATTATTATTAATAAAAATTATTTGATTCTTAATGATTCAACATGAATAGGCTCTTATACCACTTGTTGGGATAATAAAATCTTAGTGAAAACTATCACTTATAACCCATGAATATTCATGTCATATCACCAAGAATCAATAATAAATTAAGCGGAAGCGTACCTGAATCCATAACGCTTAATCCCTCTCTAGAGTTGTGTGGTTGGCCTTCTAGGTCCACACGTTCTCCTAGAGAGTCCTTTAGTTCTCTCTGCGCTTTCTCTCTGATGATGGGATATCAGAAAGAATGGAAAGATTTCTCCTTTCTTAACGTGTGACCTGGAGACCATGGCCACTTATATAGACAATAGTTTCCTGTTGTCACTGGGTATTCCTAATTCTACCCATCATAGAATTAGAATACTATTGGGTTTTTACACATTAAAAGCCCACATCCTTTAAATACATTAAAGCCCATAATACTGTAAACCTTAACAGATAACTTTAATTGGGCTTAACCTTATATGATAGTCTGCAACACATAATTATTCACATATAAGCCCAATGTTGGATTAAAGATCCAACAATGCTGGATTAAAAAATCCAACAGTTGCAAGTAAATCATCGACAACCATCTCAATAATTTCTTCACAATTTCTCAACCGGTAACAGTCATCATCTCACGTAAATCACACCTACATAGTAAGCTCCAAGTTCTTTTTTTTTTTTTTTTTTAAATTTTTGCATCTAGCAAGTGCTTCGTTTTGGCTAGGGTTTGTCTTTTATTCATTTTGATTTGGGTTTGTCTTTTGAGGATCCACTTATTAGTGGATGAGAAAAATAAAAATAAAAAATAAAATATATGTTGTAAACTATACGTGATTAATAACTTATATAGAGTTGCATAATCTTTAAAAAATACAAACACATCCTAGGTAGTAATTCAATTGTAACCATTAGTGCTACCTTTTTCATTTCTTGCTTATATCATAATCATATTCTTTAATTATATCATTGTTAAAAATATAAAAAAATTCATTAATTAATTTTAATATATATAATATAAAAAATAAATAATTAATTAATTTTAATAGATATACATATTTATTTATATATGATCTTTTTATTCTTCAATTAATATATTTGCTAGCTTTTTCATTTCTTGCTCATATTCTTCAATTATCACTGTTAAAAATTTGAAAAAAAATTATTAATTTTAATATATTATTCTTCAATTAATATATATGTATCTATTATTATTTAAGTTAAATTGTTAATTCATCTTGGTAACTAATTTTGAATTATTTTGTTTTTAGGAGAATGGACACAAGCCAAAGTGATTTAGCCTACACAATTAATGATTCTAGTGTTGGAAATGATGATGTAAATGACATAATTGAAATGGAAGAAGAGATTGAAAAAGGTTTGAGACCAGCAGAACAAAAGGCACCACTGCAAAGGAAACTAACTTCACAAATTTGGTCATTATTCCATATGGTTCCAAGGGATAATTATTCGGGCAACAAGTTGAGAGTGATGTGTAAAAAATGTGCATTGAATACATGGCTGTGCGTAATTCTAGTATAGTTAATTTGAAAACACATTATGAAACTTGTGCAAAATTTAAAAAGTGTGATCTTGCACAAATGATGCTAGATCGTAGTGATGGATTGTCAACTCGTGTTCCCAAGTTTGAAGTTCATGTGTTTCGTGAATTATTGTCTTGTGCCATTATTATGCATGATTTTCCATTTCAATTTGTTGAATATGAGGGAATTAGAAGAATTTGGAATTATTTGTGTGATGAAGTGCCCAAAATCTGTAGGAACACTGCGAAAGCAGATGTTTTAAAAATGCATAATAGGGAAAAGGCAAAAATTAGAAGCATGTTGAAGATGCTTTTGGTAGAATATGTCTTACTACTGATTTATGGACTTTTATAACTACAGATGGTTGTTTGTGGCTCACTGCACATTTCAATGATAAGGGATGGAATTTATAAAAAAAGTCTTGAATTTTTGTGAAATGCCAACTCCAAACACTGGGTTGCTTTGGCTAAAAAAATATTATCATTGTTGTGTGAATAGGGGATTGAGAAAAGGATTTTTTCATTGATTGTAGACAATGCTTCAAGTAATGATGTTTGTGTTGTAATGTTAAAAAGAGATTAATGAATGCTTTGGTGTGTGATGAGGATTTGTTTCATATTCGATGTTGTGCTCATATTATTAATTTAATTGCTCAACAAGGATTGAAAGAAATTGAGGAAGAAATAGAAAAAGCTCGTGAGAGTATAAAATATGTCAAAGGTGTTAAGCAAGTATCTTTGGATGATAAGAAGTGATTAAGACAAGATGTTCCTGCAAGATAGAATTCAACTTTTCTCATGCTTGATAGTGTTGTGTATTACAAAAATGCTTTCCATCATTTACAATTGAGCGATTATAATTACAAGAATTATCCTTCTGAGGAAGAATGGGGGAAAATAGAAAATATTGACAAATTCTTGTCTATGTTTTATAAGATCACATGCATTTTTTCTGGGTCAAAATACCCCACTTCAAATTTGTATTTTTCGAAGGTGTTTGTGCCTAAGGTTGCTTTGGATCAATTATTGTGTAGTGAGAATGTGTACATGAAAACTCTGTCATAGAAAATGATTTAAAAATTTGAGAAGTACTGGTATGATTTTTGTAACATTTTGGCCATAACGGTTATCTTAGATCCTCGATACGAGATGGCATTCATTGAGTTTGCTTATAACAAGGTTTATGGTCAAAATTTAGAGAAGTTAAAACATGTTCGAGATAAGTTGTTTTCAGTTTTTGGTGAGTATAATTTATCACACCATCTTCCTCCATTACATCTGTACTCACTCAAATGAGTGATGTTGGTTCAGGTGCGAGATGTAATGACAATAACCAGAATACACTTAACCAAATGACCATGGATATGTTCCAGGTATATCTACAATTTTCTTATTTGTTCATTGTAAAAATTTATTATTTCCATGCTTATTTTGGATTTTGACTATTCTTATTTCTTAATTATTTTATAGGAGTTTGATGATTTTGATAGCATGATTGTAGTGCTTATGTTAGAAAATCTGAATTGGAGCTTTATTTAGTGAGCCAAGAATTAATAGAAAGATTGATTTGGACATTCCAAGTTTTTGGAAAGGAAATGGATTTCATTATCCTAACCTTTTTTCCATGGTTTGTGATATCTTGAGCATTCCTATATCCATGTTGCATCTGAATCAGCTTTCAGTGTTGGTGGTTGAGTTCTTGATCAATTTCGAAGTGTATTGAAGCTAGAGACAGTCCAAGCAATTATTACCACTAGAGATTGGATGTATAGAGAGATTAGTAAAACTTGCTCACAAATTTTTTTTACTTTTCTTTTATAATATTATGTGCAATTGTTTCTAATTAAGATTTATTTTTATAAAATTATTGTAGAAAATTTTGATGTCATTATGGATCAATTCACTCAGAACGTTATGAACATGAGCACTAATTGTGCTCCATCTGCAGAGAGTGCCAATGATCCGAATGACAGTGTATGAGTGTGATAGGTAAAGTTTTATCTTGCTTAATCATTATTTCCTTAAAAATACTACAAATTTGCTATCTATTTGATATTTTGAAATTTTACAATGACTATTATCAATATTGCAGTATGTTAAATTGTTAATAATATTTTATTTACTTTTTGGTGTAGGATTTTTGTTTTCAAGGTGATAAAGACAAATTAAGAGAATTAAAGAAATTACCTTACTTTATAATTTGAATTTTAATTATTGTTATTTATTAGGGATTTGTAATTCGGTATTTGGATGACTGTATAATAATATGGTTTGAGTTATTTTTATTTTGTTGTGAGATGTTAAATTTTTTATTTTTTATATTTTATTTTGCTTCATTTTGTTTATTAATTATATTTTTCTAAACGAATTGTAAACAAATCCTGATTCGATTCAATTCGGTTCGATTCGTTAAGTATAAATGAATAATAAATGATTCTAGATTCGATTCGATTCGTTTATCAATTCTATTAAATGAATTAAACAAATTGAACCAAATATTCGTTTAATAAGTGAATCTAATATAAATCCTAAAATTTCAATTCATTTAATAAACGAATTGAATTCTAATCCGTAGAATTTTGACCTAAGTTGTTTACGATTCGATTCGAATTTGTTTTGCCACCCTTACCTATAAGCAATCAGCGCCTACATGATAAAACCCCTACATATACTAAAGGGACACAAATTTGAACATAATTTTTTAACCAATAGATTATCATAGAATAAAGGGTCAAGATTAAATGATATAGATAAATTTCATTGATATTTATCTCGTTCTCCTCTAATGTTTAATCTCTCTTTTTTCTTTTATTCAACTTTTTCTCTTTTCTATTTCTTATATTTCTATAAATGAAATAATTAGAGTTTTTAACAACAGAGCAAAACGAGTTTGAATATTTATTGATGCTATAATTATATCCATCAAAATCTCTTTCAAAGATATTCTTCAAGAAATTATTGGATTAATAATGACATGGTTGCTTATATAAAATAGAGATAATTGCAAAGAGTTTTTGATACGATGGCTCATAGGAAGATAGTTTACTGTAATGTACTGATTTTGAGGAAATGGCGTACATGACCTTTTATTTTTTTTTTTTTATTTTTTTTGGAAGACTTATAATTTTCTTTGAGTTTATTTGAGATTTTATTGTCCATAAAGTAAATTATAAAATATTTGGGGGGAAGTTGTATCTCTTTTTATCTTTTATTATATTTATTTTCAATATTACTCTTTCTAATATTTCTTTTCTTTTTTTCTTAAAATAATTGAAATATTTCTAATTTCGAATTTTCTTGATTCCCATCCAATTAAGAAGTTTCATAAACAAGACTATTTTTATCACGTCTCTTTAAAGCGCAAGTGGAATTGACTTACATGAATAATTTTTACAAGGCAACATGTTTATGGAAGCTGTAGGTATTGTTTTGAAATTTCTGTATAATCTCACAAGAGCATTTTTTATTATCTGTATAGAGTTGTAATTTCTAAATTGTAATAATAATATTGCACTCTCAAATTACTAGAGCTCGTAGAGACTGAGAAGATCATAAAGGGAAAGTAAAAGGGGGGGGGGGGAGATAGAAAACATAAAAGAAAGAAAGAGAAGAGAGAATCAAACAATTAACAAGAATTGAGAGGGGGGGGGGAAGGAAGGGGCACGAATTATGAATTCTTTTATTTTAAGATAAAAAGCTATGTCATCTAACATCTTAACTTTTATAATCCGAGGGTTGTGATTGTGTGAATAAAATTATATTAAATTTGTATCATTGAACCTGTATATATATGTGTGTATATATATAGATACACACACACACATATATATATAGACACACACACATACACACACTGATTCATAATCACCTAGTATAAAGAGTTTGTATATATATTAGTCTGATTCTTTGTTACCTAATACAAAGAGTTTGTATAGATTGGTGAAGTCATAGTCTTCATAAGATTGTTGATAGATAATCTAATAGGTCATTCCGTTAAACCCTTGATAGTTAATAGTTTTAGTAGTCATCTCGATGACACAAGGATATATTAGAAGTGCATTATGCTTTGAGGGCAGATGGGAGATTGTTAGACTTATTGTTGTTTTGTGCCCTAAAAGCATGCAAAAAAAATAACAATTTCTGAATTTCATAGAATTTATTTATTCATTCTTTATATGAACATAAATTATTGGCCCTTATTATAAAGTATATGATTATGTATTAGGCATATGATATGGAAGATATAAATCACAAATTTTTTTTATAAATAAAAGGTTATTCACAATTATTAATGAAATGAGCATTTCATTATATAAGGTAGTAACTTTTCTACTTCTATTGTGAGTGATCTTATCTTAATCATTGAAGTGAAGACTTTGAGTAGAATAATTAATATGTATATGTAATATGCATATTAAACTAGACTATAGTGATGTATTATCTGGTTTAATAAATGTCGTTGATTTAACTTTAATAAGCTTAATCAACTTTAATCCTGAGTAGGTAATGAACTTGCAATAATATATTATGTCTTTTGAGTTATTAAAGAGTGAGATCTATATAAACGGTCAAAATCTCGATAGCTTGGAGGTGTAATTTCATGGATTGTGAAAACATGTAATTATAAGATGGAATCTATACTAATGATGCTTACCTAAGTTATTTGTGTTACTTGATCATTTAAATCTGTGGTCATAGTCTATTCAATAAATTACTACGAAATAATAATATTTCTTTATAAATTTATTTACAAATATCGATATGTTGAAAAGTAATAATTAGAACAAATAATGACTTAGGGGTAAATATGTAATTATGGAGACACGACTTTACCATTGGCCTAGTTTTAATTTTGAGCATCAGATAGAGGGTCAATTAAGTGGTTATTATTCCTCTAGACTGTTGTCTGTTGGAGTTTGTTGGCAGTCCATTCACTTGGACTAATGGGCGGACATGGAGGCGGCTTGATAGGGTAGTTAGTAATGCCCATTGGTATGCTTTTTTCTCTATTTTTTAGGTCACTAACTTGAATTGTATTGCTTTGGATCATTTTCCTTTGCTTTTATCTTGTGATAAGGATGTGGCTAGTGGGCTTTCCAGGTTTTAGTTTTTGCATGTGTGGCTTAAACATCTTGGTTTTCTTAATGTTGTGTGGTAGTCTTGTGCCGCTCCAATGGTTGTCTTTTGTGGGATGAGAGCTTTTTAGCATAAGCTTGTTTGAATGAAGCTTTACTTGAGAGCGTGGAATAAGGATGTGTGTGGTAATGTCTTCCATTAGGTCAAGGAGGTGGAAGAGGATGTTGCTCAGAAGGAGAGACAATATAAACTTTTTGGTTCTCCTGCAAACAGAGCTATCTTTTTTGAGGTTAAGGCCCAGTTGCAGCACACACTAATTTGTAAGGTGACTTTTTTACATAAGTAGTTTAGTGTTCATTAGGTCTGAGAAAGGGATGCTAATACTCGTTTCTTTCATACAATGATTAGAAGGAAACATCAATTGTTTCATATCAATCAAATTTATGATGTTTCTTTTGAGTGGATTTTTTAGCCATTTGCCGTTGTTGCTTTTGTAGTTGACTTTTTTCAAGAATTGTTGGCAGGTGGCGCTAGTCAGTTTCAGTAGTTGTATTTTGATTTTATTTCATCTTTGGTGACTATGGAGGATAATGTGAGTTTGTATAGAGAGGCAAATATGGACGAGGTTCGGCGGGTGATTTTCTTTATTGATCTAGATAATGCTCTTGGTCCTAATGGGTTTTATAGTAGATTCTAACATTCATGTTGGGATATTATCTATAGTGATTTATAGGATGCTATCCTTGATTAGTTGGTGACTACAGAGGATGATGTGAGTTTATATAGAGAGCCAAATATGGACAAGGTTCTATAAGTGGTTTTCTTTATTGATACTGATAGTGCTCTTGGTCCTCATGGGTTTTGTAGTAGATTTTACTAGTCATGTTGCGATATTATATGTAGTGATTTACTGGATGCTGTCTTTGATTCTTTCAGAGGTTCGGCTATACCCAGGGGTTTTCAAAGTACGTTATTGATTTTTCTTCTTAAGAAGCCTTTTTCAGCTTTTTAGGCATATTTTTGTTTGAGTGGTCTTTGTAATATGAGCAATAAGGTTTTAACCAAGTTGTTCATATTAAGATTAGCCCCTTTATTGCCTTGTATTATTTCTCCTACTCATAGTGGTTTTATTTCTAGCCGGATGATGCATGATAATGTGCTTTTGGTTTATGAACTCTTTCATGATCTCAACTGTTGCACTCAGGAGAATAATGTGGTGCTAAAGCTTAATATGGTCAAGACTTATGATCGTATGTCTTGACCTTTTGTCATTCAGATGTTGCGATGTTTTTGGTTTTCTGTGCTGTGGGTCTCTTTAAATCGGTGTGTTCTCTATGGCCCCTGATTCTTAATGTTAGTGTATTGGAGTCAATCATGGATTTTTCCAAGTCCCAAGGTGTCTTTGGTAGGGCGATAATTTTTCCTCGTGTTTAGTTATTATTGTTGCGAAGTTTCTGTTTTGGGGTTTAGATTATTTGTATTCCCAGTATCCCTCTGTTTGGTATTATTCTGTTGTGTCTGTTTCTATTTCCCATTTATGTTTTAAAGATGATATTGTTATTTTTGCAAATGGGAGTTGGTCGAGCCTTCAGCGTCTTATAGGTTTTTTACATTATTACGAGGTAGTTGATTAGTCAGGCCAAGAGTAGTTTTTATATTAGGAGTTCAGCTTTTGCTTCTCACTGGGTTATTGTCCATTCTGTTACTTGTTTTTAGTAGTGTCAGCTTTTGTTCACTTATCTTGGATGTCTGGTCTTTAAGAGGTGTCTGGTCTTTAAGAGGTGTCTTAAGATCTCTCTTTTTGATAATATGGTTCGGAAGGTTAAAGATATGATCTCTGGTTGGGCCAACTGGTTGCTATCTTTTAGTAAGAAGCTAGTGCTTATTTTTAAGGGAAATTATCCACCGACTACTTAATGTTTCAGACTTTTTCAAAAATACACAATTCTTTTTTTTTTCCTGAATTACACCTGAAGTTATAATTCTTTACAGTTTTCCACTTTCGTCTGTTGACCGTTAAGATTCTGTTAGGTTTTTTAACAAAATGACTGTTTTAACCCCAAAATTAATGCTATAGGATGAATTTGTAATTTTACATTTGAGGGAAAAAATCATCATTTTGTTAAAAAAAACTAATGGAATCTTAATGGTCAACAGACAGAAGTGGAAAAGTAAAAAAAATTATAACTTCAGGTGTAATTTTGGCAAAAAAAAAAAAGAATTGTGTTTTTTTGAAAAAGTAAAAAAAATAAGGTGGTCAGTGGATAATTTTCTTATTTTTAATATGTTGTCCTTTATGTCACTGTATCTCTTTCATGTTCTTTGTCCTTTTATGGTTGTAATTTTAGTTCTTAGAGTGATTATTCACTCAGTTTTTATGGGGTGATTCTAAGGCGTTATCCAGTTGAGGAGGGTGGCCTAGGTATCCAGTCTTTTGATGATATAGTTGGAGCTTTTCAGGTCAAATTTTAGTGGTATTTTTGGGAGCAGAGTTCATTATGGGCTTCTTACATGAAGTTTAAATATTGTAGAGCTACACATCCAAGTCTGATCCATTTTTGTTATCTTACCTCTCTTTTTTGGATACATCTTTGTTATATTCAATCTATTGTTATGACTTATGTGCGTTGGTTGGTTGGACATGGGGAGTGTAGTTTTTAGTATAATAGTTGGTTAGACTCTTGTCCTTTGGTTATTTATAATCCTTCAATGGCTTTTTCGATGTCAGTTTCTTTTTATTAGCAAGGTACAATTTGGGATAGGGGTAAGTCAGAGGATGTTTTCCTTTTTTCTATTATGAAGTAGATTTTATTGGTTTATATTTCTAATGAGGAGCTGGATTTGCTCTGTTGGGATCTTGCTCTTGATGGCATTTTTCATTTGCGGACGGCTTGAGAGCTTGTACGTGGTTTTAGGCTAAGGGATGAGTTTTTTTGGATTATCTAGCAACAACATTTCATGTCTCGAGTTTTCTTTTTTCTTTGGCGGTTGTTGTATGGGTTTTTGGCTACTGATGATGCCTTATGCTTAAGGGATTTTTGCATGGTCTCTTGTTGTTTTTGTGGTTGGGCTGTTGAGACTTCTTAACACTTATTTATTGATTGTCGTTGGGTTTTCCAGGTTTAGGTTCATTTTCAGCGGATTTTGGGTATGTGAGATATTATTTTTATGACTTTTCATGCTTTGCTTCTTCATTGGCGGTTGTATACCCCCTTTCGAAATCATCTTTGGGTCTTTTTACCTTGCTTTATTTCATGAAAAGTTTTGAAAGCCCATCATGCTTTCCACTTTGGTTTGCATTCTTTCTCTATTGATGCAATTATCTTTTAGGTGGTATCAGATCTCAGGCCTGTTAGTTCTACTTTTGGATTTAATTCTTCTCAGTTAAAAGGAGTCCTAAGATCTCGAATCGCGAAAGGTTTATGAGTTATAGCTCTCCTTAGGAGGCAGATTCGATTAGTTTCTTGGATGAAGCCGCCTTCTAGGGTTATGAAGCTGACTGTGGATGGATGCTCTAGGGGTAATGCTGAAATGGTTGCTTTGGGAGGTATTCTTTGAGATCATTAAAGTGCAGTTTTCGCTGCTTTTGGATCCTTTAGCCAACTGATTCTTTATGCTGAGCTTATCGCTGTGTGCAAGGGATTGGAGCTTGCTACTCAGCTTGGTTATTCTGTTTTTGATGTAAAGTTGGGGTCGGCTATGGTTGTTTCTTGGATTCATTTCTGGGGTCTTGTTCACTATGATTATGCTTATTCACCATGTTAGGTGTGCTCTTTCACATCTTTTTCACATATTCTGGTTAGGTATGTGTTTCGTGAGGCTACAGTTACTATTGATCTTTTGGGCAATTAGGCGTGCTCTTATTGAGTTTGTTGGTATTTCTTCTCTCCTTAGGATCTTCGTGCAGGCTTATTTGGTATTCTCTATTTGGATGCGTAGATTGTTCCTCACATCATATGCTATAAGCTAGCAAAATGGGTTATTGGGTCGTGTTAGCTTTTTGTCGTGTCAAATTTAGGTCGACTCAAACCCGACTCATTTAATAATTGTGTTAAATTATTGAGACTCAAATCTAACACAGAAAAATAATCAAGTTACCTAATAACCCATTTAATATATATATATTAAACAAAATTTACATCAAACATTTACATGTTGTCATTCGTACATACATACATACTTTATTGATATTATAAAATATACATATCTACCAAAATACTACACGTTTACACTATTGAAGTTTTAATTATAATTATAATTATAATTATAATTATATATATATATATATGTAAATAATATTATATATCGATATTATAAAATATACATGTCCAATAATATTTTACACATTTACAATAATGAAGCTGTAAATGTATATAAAATTTTATAAATGAACATTGTATTTATATTCATCCTTTTAGAAAATAAAAGTAAAAAAGAGAATTTTCTCTAATATTTGAGTTTTGATAAAAAAAACCTGTAAATTATTTTAAAATCTAAAATATAATCGTGTCATTGATTGGATAAATGGTAAAAAAATTAAACTTAACCCAACATGAAAAAAAATCGTATCGACTCGAACCCAGCCCATTTAATAATCATGTTAAATTCTATGACCTATGCCCATTTATTCGTGTCATATTTATGTTCAGTAATTAGGTCGTGTCAAAGTTTACTAGCTCTATCAGACACTATCATTGATGGTTTTCCCTTTCTTGTTGCTGTCTTTATTTGTTTTTGTTTATTTGTGTGTTTTTACATTTACTCTATGAGGTTTTAGTCTACATCCTCCTCCTTGTGTATTCGCTTCATTTTTGGATTTATATTACAAGTAGGGTTCTCACCTAATCCTCCACCTCTTGGTCATTTTATTAAAAAAAATAATTAAAACAAGTTTTAATTAATTGGGCTTATTTAAATACATAGGTCACTAGAGTGCAACTTTGTACTTTTAATGAAATGACATGGGTTAACTTAATAGTCGTGGTGTGTCATGAGATGAGTTTTGACTGTTAAGTTAGAGTTAGAAAGCCTACGAGTTTATAGTCTCTCTGCTAGCTCAATTCATAGTCAAACTCTGACTTGAATAAGTGCTTATATAAAAGTGAAGAAATTAAAATACAAATAATAAAATTAGAAAGCTTACGAGTCAACAGTCCTTCTGCTAGCTCAATTCTTCTTTAAACTCTGACTCTATTAAGTCCTTATATAATAAGAAGGAAATTAGAATGCAAATAATAACTTTACCATATAATTTTTCTTGAAAAAGAAAAATCTCATGGTAATTAAGGCTCTTTACATGGTCACATGTGTGAGAGAGACAATTGAAGATAGTAGATAACACTGCAATCATATTTTGCAGATTCTCGTAATTGCTATGTATGCATACATAATTAAGAAAAATTCCTGTTTTCTGCGAGAAAATCTAGTTTTTGGATTTGATTTTAATATCTGGTATCAGAGGCACTTGATTTATGATACATGCATAGTTTAGTTTTATGCATGATTGTGAATCTGTGATAGATTATGGTGGTGCATCAACCTTTATATTATTTATTTTCAATTATAGCATAAAGTTTACGGTAATACGTGCAAGCGTTTGCTTGTTAGCTGTTCAAAATTTTATACGTTGTTTTAGTTTTGATTACAGAAAAAATTTAAGAACAACGAAAACCTGAGATCGACGGAAGAATCAACACTGACAGACACAGCAGTATGTTGGCCCCGCGATGGTGGCAATATTACACCACCGCGCGCGGTGGTTTCACATCGCCAGTCACGCGCAAAAGCTAGCTCGCCTCTAGCCCGCGTTTCATGACTTGTCAGGGAGCGGCGGTGCTCGTGGCGTGGGGGGCTGTGTTTGGCGGAGGCGGTTTCATTCACAGTGGCCACATAGTCCAACCGACGCCGCGGCAAGCTGCGACAGGCCGCGTGAAACCGCGGCTAGAGCTCACATCGGCGCGCTGGTGATGCAGCGGTGCCGTGGCTGCTCTTCTAGTCTGGCGGCCGCTGGTGGCGCGACCTGTTGGGCGGTGAGGCTGGTAGCCGGAGGTTGCTGCTAAAAGGCGGTGGTTTGGCTTGCATATGGCCTGGAAAATAGTGGTTAGCGTTAATGGACGGTGGCTGGTTCTTGGAGTAAAGAACGGCATTGGCCGCCGTTCAAGGATGCTGGCGGCAGGAAAGAAAAGATGAGCATTTTTTTTTCATGCTTTATATCAATACAATCCCTTATTTTTATTTATTTTTAATTTAGATTTCAAGGGTTTAAAGTATTTTTTTTAAGTCCATACGTTTTGCATATAAGCACTAAATTCGTTTGGAGCTTAAAGAATCCTAGTTTTTAATCCAGTCGAGATTGGGTTTAATGAATTAAAATGCATAATTAAGTTTTAAACGATTAAGCTTATTTTTGGTTCAAAATGTTTAGTTAAAATTATTCAAAAGAAAAATTATTAATTTTGGTATTAAAAAAATTCTAATGGACAAATGATAAATTTTAAAACCCAAATTGCCTTAGCCCATTAATAAAGACAAGTATTTGGAAGATGAATATTAGCAAGAAGTTCAATGAAACTATTAGGCAAATAGGCATGGGTTGGTTTGTGTTGGGTTGGACACAATTTAACCCAACTCAATCCGCATATGGTGCGGTTGAAAAAATCCAACCCAACCTAACCCAACTTGTTATATAGCTCAACCCAACTTAGTTCAACTTGCAAAACTATAGGATAAGACCAGTTAGGTTGATTAAGTTAGACTTTTGAAAAATATTCATTTTTATAGTTTAATTTAATACTGTATAAAAATTACAAAATTACAAAAATAAATAAATAATTTAAAAAAAAACCATAACTATTAAAATTCTTACAACCAATCGAACATTTCAAAGTCTAAAAATTAGACTGTTTGTTCATAATTAATGAAGAAAAAATAGGTCTAGAAATTGAAAGTCTTGTTTAACACGAAACATTAAAATTTAAAGGATGATGATCTATAGGAATTTGATTAACTGAGAGGGTTTTATTATCGTTTTATATTTATATTTTGTTTATATATATAGAGATTGGTGGGTTGGGAATTTAACAGCTCAACCCAACCCAACCCATTTATTTTACCAACATAACCTAAACCATAAAAAACCATGAGGATTAGGTCGGTTTCACGGATTGGGGGTTGGTGCCCACCCTTAGTTACTGTATTTTTCTAAAAGCTAATGGATTGAGAGTTGTTTAATTATATGATTAATTGATTGGATGGATAGCATGTCATTTAGATGAAGAGGGTGGCACATTCACACGTTCATTGATATATATAAATTTTGATATTAATATTGTAATGAGATTAGAATAGGATATTGATATTATGTTTTAATATTGAATTGATTTTGTTATTGACATAACCTACTTAATTATTTTATTTTATAAAATTAGATATTAATCGGTGGAATGTCAATTAATTAATCAATTATGAATATTAAAAAGAAAAACTCTAACTTACAAAAATTGAGTGGCAGAAGACTTTATGCCTAATGCTCACGGTCCTCATTTCCAGTCCTATAATAAGGTAAATTAATACCTTGCCTTAAATTAGATGAGCTCTCTATAGACGGTATTAATTAGAACTGGCTATTAAATAGTATTTCTCTAAAAGATAAAATCTTAAGTATGATTCGTTAAAATTGATTGCCCTATGGTAGTTGTTTTATTTTAAGAAATATAAAAGATTGAAATAATGATAATACACTCAACTTAAGTTTGGTAATATCTTTCTGTAGGGTTCTTATTAATTAAACTTAAGAGACTAAAAGAATTGGTACTTTATTATTATTTGATATGAGATATGTAGATGCTAATAATAGAGTTGTAAGTGTGTTTGTCTAATTAGGAACAAAAAATGACCATCATATGGAGGCTTATTTAATTCAGAATTAGATTATTGATGCATAATAAAGTTGTTAGAGATAGAGGTGGCCAATAGGCCGGACGGCACGAGGCACCGTACATGCATGGCATGTGTCCGTACAGCATGGCACAACATGCACGTGGGCCGAGTTGAACTCAGAATTTTAGGCACGTGGGCCTTAAAAGCAAGGCACGATTAGTTGTGGGCCAAAGTACGGCATGCGAAAAGGAACGTAATAAGCACGTTTCATTAGTGGGCTAGCATGTGGTCTGTGGGCCATTAATAGCACGTGGGCCAAAATATATCTAGGTAAATTTTTTTAATAAGAAAGAAAAATAAAATGTTATGAACTTATGATTTTACAAATATTTTAAATTTAAATTTAAATTTAAATTTTTAAATATATTTTATTAAATTAATTTAAGTCTTAGTTTTTTAAAAAATTCTAATTGTTTTATGTTTATCATTTATTAAATGAATAAATAAATATAATAATTTTAATAAATAAAATTATAAATATCATGATTTTATGAATGATATATGAAAATTTTACGACATTAATATTTCATTTTTATGAAATTGTACATTAGTTAACGGAGATATGTTTTATTTGTGATTTGTGAATGAAATATTTTTCATATTTATACAATGGGTGTTAATAAAGAATTAATCACAACATCACAAAAAGTGATTGCTCAACTACTTATATATTAGTATGTAATTATCCGAGCAACAACTTTCAATATTTCTACATACATATATTATTATATATTATCACTGGTTTTACCAATTATGGACCTATATGAACAAACCCTTCAATTTTTTTCAAAAGCAATATTACATTACAGTAAATAAAAATAAAAATTTTTTAAGGACCTAGCTTTGATAATTTTCATATGGCATAGCATAGATGTTAGATTTTTAAAGAGATGGATCGAATTTATTCTAACCTTGCTTGTTTGCCGTATCTATAGTTATGATTAATAAATGTTATTTGGTACTTAATAATCAATATTTCGTATTTGGGTAGTTTTGATTTATCGATTTGTCGTAATCCATATTTCGTAATTGTAATTTGTAAGTTGTGACTTGTGATTTATTATAATTAATATCTTGTTATTGTGACTTCTTGTAATCATTATTCTAAGATTGTAATTTTAATTTTTATTAATCATTTCTATGATCTATAGAATTAAATTTTTGTATTGTTGTGTTATAATTAGTAATTGTGAAATTAAATATTTAAATATATATTTATGAAATTATAATAAATTGATAATAAAATGTTAATTGTTGTTGTTGTTATTGTTATTCTTAATAATAATAATAATAATAATAATAATAATAATAATAATAATAATAATAATAATAATTATTATTATTATTATTATTATTATTATTATTATTATTATTATATGGTTTGTTGGGCTTGAAAAAACACGTGGACTTGAAAAAGCATGTGGGCTTGAAAAATTACGTGGGCTTAAAAAAGCATGTGGGCTTGAGGGGAAAAAAAGTTGATGGGTCTTTTTTGGGCATGGCCCGAGCATGGTATAAGTGGGCTTGTGCCGTGGGCCGTGCTAGGCTTAAAAAAAATTAGTGAGCCATTCACTGTCGGCCCGTGAGCCCTCACGGGCCTTCGTTTTATGGCCGGCACGGCGCATTGGCCATCATTAGCCGTGATGCCGTGCACTTTTGTAAAAATGTAAAATGGAGACATGGATAGTCATATCAATTTTATTATTGTCACTGTAAAATTTAAAAATGGTATGCAGTGTAATCAATTCAAATTTTGAAAATTGTGACTTGTGAGTTGTGACTTGTGAGAGTTAGAGTTGTTGTGCATTTGTTGTGCTTGTGCCTTTACGACTCGATGGCCTCACAAAAATTAAGATCACATATTCACAATTCACATGATTCACATTCACTCATTCTTAAGGGTTTATATTTTACTAAATATTTTCTAACTTACTAGACTATTCCCACTTACCAAAACCAAAGTAATATAATTAATTTTTATCTTTTTATTACGATCTAATTATTATATATACACGTTCGCACCGTGAGCACGCTATGATCATTCACAATTCTTATTCTTTTTTTTTCCCTTAAACTCTTCAATATTCCAAAAGCCAAAATCACCATCACCATGGATCCTCAAGATCATAATATGAATGTAGAAGAGCCTCAACACCCTCCAGAACACGGTGTCGATGCAATTGGAACTCAATAAAATAACAATGCAAGGCTAAATAAGTCAAAAAATCATCATTTAAATGAACTTTTTCAAAATTTTACTATAATAAAGGAGGAAATGATCGACAATGGTTTGCGTCATCCTTACAAACAGATGATTTTTAGATGTAACTATTGTCAGCGAGAATTGATTTATTCAAATGCCTCTGGCACATGGAGTTTACGTCGACACGTGTCAAGTTGTGTAGCTCACCAGCTAACCTTAGACTGAGACAGAATTAACATTGCTTGTTTACCGTATCCATAGTTATGATTAATAAATGTTATTTTGTGCTTAATAAACAATATTTCGTATTTGCGTAGTTGTGATTTGTCGATTTGTTGTAATCCATATTTTGTAGTTGTAACTTGTACATTGTGACTTGTGATTTTTTATAATTAATGTCTCATAGTTGTGACTTCTTGTAATTATTATTCTAAGATTGTAATTTTAATTTTTATTAATAATTTCTGTAATGTATAGAATTAAATTTATGTATTGTTGTGATATAATTAGTAATTGTGAAATTAAATATTTAAATATATATTTATGAAATTATGATATATTGATAGTTAAATGTTAATTATTTTCTTAATAGTTAATAAAAATTATTATTATTATTATTATTATTATATGGGCTGATGGCCTTGAAAAAGCATGTGGACTTGAGGGAAAAAAAAGTTGATGGGCCTTTTTTAAGCATGGCCCGAGCACGGCACGAGTGGGCTCGTAATGGGCTTAAATAAATGTTCAGCACGACTCATGAAACAAAAGCCCATGAGGACCCACGGGCTGGCACGGCCCATTGGCCATCATTAGTTAGAGAGTTCTACCTATATGTTTCATGCATTTATATTTATTATGATAAACTTTTATGCTTTTAAGTGTATGTATGCTCATATGAATTTATTTACTTTATCTTATATTTAGAAAGTGTGTTTCAATTCACTTCCTTAATCTTAAATTAGTTAATTGGACATAATTTTCTAATTTTAAGGAGGATTTTAGATATTGTTCTCCTTGTAAAAAGGACATATTTTCATATTGACTAAGGATACCCTTTTAATTTTTTTTGAAATTACACCCCAAGTTGAAATTGGTGCTAAATGGATTAAATCTCATGAGATGACAAAATAGTATATATTGGCATCACTTTCCTGTACCTTGTCTAGGTAACATTTGATTATGGCCGTGGATACTAAGATGATGAGCAATTTATCTAAGATCTTCTTATAAGTTATCCTACAGAAATGAGAGATAACCTTCTTTACACTATTACAAAAATGGTTTTTACTGATACTAAAATAGTGTTTGTAATAACTTTTAGTGACATTTGTTAATTGTGTCAGTAATCTGACAGTTAGAAAAATATGACACTTATTTGTGGTGTTACAAATATAGTGTCAGTGATTACTATTACTATAATATTACTACATTTATGACACTATGATGTTGGTAGTTACTGATAATTATTGTGTGTCAAGAGTTCATTTTATTATAGTACCACAAATATTATGACACTCTGGTGTTAGTTATCACTAACAATTATTACATGTCAATAGTTTATTTTACACCATAAATATGACATGATAGAATTAATAGGCAATAATATTTTAATGTTAGTAATTAATATTATCATAGTATCACTAGTGTTATGACACAATTGGATTTGTATGTTCTGATACATTTTTTAGTGTCAATGACTATTTTGAATAAATTTTTGTTTTTGACATTTCTATTCTTAGCCTACTATTTTCATTGTTCTTTTAGATATGCCAATCAAATGATGTTATTCATAGAAAATATTAAAATTAAATTGAACAAAAATGAACAATTAAATATAAGTATAACATTCTCAATAAAATTTAAATAAGTATGAAATGAAATACCAATAGAAAACATTTGAAATATAGTTAAAAAATTCTCAAATATAATTTGAAAACAAAATAATGACATATTGAATTTGATAATTTGCAGAAATCAATCAATTATCCTCAATACATCTACTCGTTGACCTTCACTTTTCCCTTTACCTTTCTTACTTATCAATGCAATATATAGAACCAATTAGCTAGTATGCTACAGAAATCAATTCCTGGATATTTTCAAGTGAAAATAAACTTATAATTTATTGTATTATTGTATGCTACAATTAACTTTACAATATACATGGCCGAATCATCACAAAGGTGCAAAAGATTGTCAGAATATACTCATCACGCTCCTTGAACCTTCAAAATAAAGCAACAAAATACACACATATAATTTTAAATTTGTTTTAAAATAAAACAACAAAATCTATACATATATCAAAGAAGTTGTTCTGACTAATATAAAAAATCACTACAGCAAACAAGCAAATAATTTACATTGATTATTTTGATTTGCTCAATATTACTTCATAAGCATAATAGAACACACAAAAACTAGTGAATTATCTTGATATCTTGAATGCATTCAACAAAATATTGATCAATTATGTTCAACTAATGAATATGTCTACTCCATTTAAAGCTATAGTAGGATAAAATCCAGATATAGTGATATAGCTTTTACCTATAATACATATGCCAAGTAAAGTGCATGTGATTATCCTAAAAATACAAAGTACTTCTTCTCATCCGTAGTTACTATATATGCAAATATTGCAAATTCCAAGTATCAAGCAACAAACAATTCACCATTAAACATCTTCACAGTTCATAATTGACAATTTGTTTTTCATAAATAGTGGCAATTGATTGATTAAACATTGTTGTCAAGTAAATTCATCCCACAGTGCATTAATATAATGTTTAAACAAAATATTATAACTATTTAAAATTTATAGAGGAACTTACATTGTTTTCAAGAATGTACAAGTCTCGAACAATATCTTGGAGGTATTTCATCATATAATAGCCATACTTAAACATTCTAGTTTTTTTGGACACTAAAAAATAAAAATTAGTTTCAAATAAATTAAAGAAAGTAACAATGAATGTTATAACTTTACTTCATTAATACCTTGACAAAGACCCATTGCACAACCTTCTTTTTGTTAGTCTTCACTTGATGCGTTGTTATCTTACTATAAGCCATAAAATAATGGATGTCAACAAATTAATCAACAACATAAGAAAAAAAAAAAAGAAAACCATTCAAACTTACTTATTCACAATCTGCCTCAACTCATCATCATGCTTATCATTAATGGATGAAGATAATATATTTTGCAGCTCACTATATTTATTGTTACTAGCACTCAGTGGCCACTAAACAAACAATTAGAAAATTAACAAATAGATTGGAAGATAAGTTTAAATCATTCATGTAAATAAAGAATATAGACAAAAAATAAATAAATTATATGTTGGGTTATGTGGGAATACAATGATTTGGGCTATTTATATCTTGTCCAAAAGGTCTGAAATATAGGAACACCTATTTGGGTAGCTTGCTTGAATTGAATGTAACTTAGTTATACATCTAAATTAAACTGGATGACATCACCATCATTATCCATCTCTTTATACAAGTGTCTATGAAAAAAAAAATTATATCATATATAAATATAACAGATAAATTAATACAACTTTAAGATCAGAAACATTATAAAAGTAGAAATTAAGTTTTTTCTTAATTGATCCATATGTGAGTAACAAAATTTGAGAGCAATGTAAACTCAATGATTGCATTGCAAATTTGTTTATTGAACCCACTCTCCCAATAGATACCAAAAGTTTTCAAAATATATGCAATCATAATTGACCGTGATAGGGAACTCTAAATCATCGAAGAATATATGCCATATGCGCACTCTTGTTCCTTGTTTTCTTAGCTTCATAGGTATTCTTTCTCATAACAAGATTCCTTGCTCTCACTAGTTTCACAAAAATGAGTTACTTTGTTATTCTTTTCTCTTCACATAGATATACCACGCTATTTGCAGGAGACTTTGGGCTATCAACTTTACTTTTTGATAGTTGAATTGTTGTCCCTTTTTTGGATTTAATCTTGAAGATGTTCTTGGGATAAGTTTTGAAGTGGCTTCACAATGTATTTGGGATCGACTCTATGTAGGAGATGGCAAGGGAAGTATTTTGATGTTTTTGTCAGATTTTGAACAAACTGTAGGGTTATTAGTTACTGAATTTGGAGTACGTTTAGGGTTATTGGTCATTGACTTATAAGTAACTTTGGTGGGGGATTGATGATCCATCCTCATCTGTATCTTAACACTGCAATCACCGTTAGAGTTAGGAAAGTTGGAATTGCCAACTTCAGTGTTGTTGCAAGCATTTATCATTGCATTCATTTAATATAACTGAGCTTGCATAAACTAAAAACTCTTTTGGCACATTCTTCGTTCTTACGCCAACTCAGTGAGATTAGGAATATTGAAATACATTGATGGTGTAACGACTTGACTTAATCCTTGTACCCGACTGCTAGTAGGCTTCTTCTAAAAGGTTTTGCCTAGGATATTATTTGGTCTTTACGATTGGAATGTTCCTTACTTAACTTGGCTTTTTAGCTAACTATACAAAATGAACACAAAAAGATTGATAAAAAATAATAACAATAAAAAAGTTACATGATGATAGTTGAAACATACATGTCATTACTAGCATTTATCAAAATAAACATAACGACCCAATTAGTTAATTTAGATGCACTTGGATTATTAATCAGTAACATTGATCAATAACAAACAAAAAAGCATAATTAATTGCAGGCCTTTAATCAAACAAACTTGATCCATGTGAGTAATATGTCAAAGTTAGTGATTAGGAAATCACTAATTAAACTGAAAGGTTTTTATGCACAATGAATTTTGTTGCACTGCTTGAAATATGAGAACATAACTTATAAGCACGCAATGGATAACGACAATCTTCTTTTTCTCTGCACTTTTTTTTTTATTAGTGCACACACATTAATAAGACTCGAACTTAAAACCTAGGTCTTAGTAAGGCTGTTCATTTTCATTGCAACTAAATCTTATAAAATTTGGTAAAAGCACTATTCCAATTACATTCTAATCAATAAATGTAAAGCAGTGGATAGATATTGGAATTGATAACGGACAGCTTTAGGAACATAATTTAAATGTAATCGAAATCAGATATTTGTTCAACATGGTTTATGAGATAAAAAGTAATATAGTTTCATCTTATATAATGGGATTATAAAATAATACAACTGTTGGTTGCTTACTACTAGGTGTGTCAATGTGCAAGTGTATACAATAAGTAATATAATGATGAGTATTCAAATCGTCTCCGTAGAGATTGATATTACAGGGTTTGCCAAAACAATCTTAGCAGTGCAATTTAATCTAAACGAAATAAAAGACTTAATAAAATTAATGAACTATTAAATTTAAAAATGCAATAACAAAAATGTTAAGTCAAATTCAAAGATGCACTCATTGGGAAATGAGTAGTTAATTGTTTAAACTCACTAAATAATATCAACTATTTTTTCAATTACAGTACTATTGCTATAGCATTTACTATAGTACTAAGCAAAACCTCTCTGGCATCCTCAGTTGTCACCTGTTAGATATCTTATATTTATATGCAACCTAACAGTGACCAGCTGTTAAGGTAACATAAGATATAGCATTATGTGTTATACATTCCAATTGTCCTACAAGGTGAATCTCTATGTCTAGTTCTTCATTAATCTTAAATTAAGTATGATCCTATTCAAATTGAGATTAACCCAATTTGGAAAACTCAATCTAAAATCATATATTGTCTTAATTTGTTCCACTAAGTTAAACTTTTTTTAGGCTCTTTCTTAGCTAATATCTACTAAATAGGTGGTCAGAAAAAATAAAGATTTGCAATAAGTAAAATCAAGGTAAAATACTATAGCAAATTCTGAGCAACACACATATATCAGTCAAATAACTATTAAGGTTGTTTAACACTCAACTACACTAAAGTGTAGTTCATGATATGTAATAAAACAATAACGGAACTCATTTTTGCTATCAAATATATTCCCATAAAGAAATAAGAACAACAAAATAAAGATGAGGAATTGAGTTTTACTTAGTCCTTATGATCTATCTTTCTTTTTCTTTTGCTGCTGCCCTCAAATCTCTCTTGTTCTCTGTTATTTTTCTTGGGTGACAGCTTTCCCTCTTTTTTTTTTTCTCTTTCACGTGTGCTCTTTTTATATCTTGGAATTAGGGCAACCAAAAGCATGTAGCTGTTGAGTACTAGAAAGTGTGTATTTATAATGGAGAAAATCATCATTTTACACTCCAAGTCTTACTAACATCCCTATTTTTATGTCTTTAAGTCCCTTGTAATTTAGTTATGTATGTTTTATTTTAATTAAGTATTTTATGTATTTTAGGGGATATCATGGTCATTTCACAATAAACGAGAGATCGATGGAAAACGGACAGCACTTTTGAACTCGGGACAATCGAAAACCTTAGGAGGAGCATAAAAAGAAAAATGGTGATCGTGCTCACATATACTGATCGCTCACACATACTGATGACGGTTGATATATACTGATCGCATACCGCGATAATCGCTTCACATTCACGACTTTCATCAGATCAGATGGCCGATCTGGCACCGCATGCGATGACGTGGCACTATACGATGACGTGGCGGCATTTGATTGGACGAATGATGTGGCATTGACTGATGATGTGGCGTTGACTGATGACGTGTCATGATCCTATTGAACCAAAAATGTTGACCGGTGACGTGGCAGAATATTAGTGGATCGAAAAACGTGTATACGGTACATGCATATACACACAGAATAACAGCCCCTGATGATGTGTTCCATCCAATAGGAACTTGCCACGTGGCGCAATCCTGAGCGTCCAAATTGTTTTAATCCGATGGCCATGATTTACTCAGTTTATCTATAAAAAGGGGGCTCCCCCCCCCTAATTTGACACCGCTGAATCCATTTTTGGACTCCATTTTCTCTAATTCCATCTCCATCTTGTATTTTCTACGTATTTTAATAAAATTCCCATTTTACCCCTAGTTAAATTATGAGTGGCTAATTTCTTTTCAAGCTTGGGTTGAAGGTGAAGTCTCAACATGCTCCATGGGCTTAATTTGGTAAATTTACTTTTCCTTCCCCTTTAATTTATGTGGTTGTTTTGACTTTTCGTAGAAAGATAGTAATAATCTTGTCTGGATATCTACTTTGGAATAACCGCCTCCCTAAGCAGGTTATTACTATTTGGCACGGGAAGCCCTTAGACCATATCTATTAAAGTGTGGTTCATGATGAGTGGAAGTTCCCCTTTCATGATTTAATTGGTACTAATAATGAATATTAAGCCGATGGTACATGTTGAGACATCCTGGAGATCCAAGCATTTTATTTTAATAGTTTATTCCAATAGCTTTAATTCAAATTAATACATTGCCTACATAATTGTCATTATAAATCCAACCACCAACTTTAAAAATTAATTCTACACATAATTAAAATCCACCTCCTCGTGGGATCGACACTCGTCACCATTAATCTATTCTACAATAGATTCGCACTTCATGAGTTCAATAAAATTTGCACAACAAGTTTTTGGCGCCGTTTCTTGGGAGGTAAGTATTTTTAATTTGTAGAATTTTTTTCTTCTTTATTTATTTATTTTAGTTGTTTCCTTGTAATTTTTTTATTATTATTAAAAAAAAAAGTGAATTAAATTTTGAAGTAGGTATTATTTTTTTTTCTTTTCTTCTCTTCTTTTTAAATTTACGTAATTTAATTTTCATGTTATTTTTTTATTTTGTGAAATCGGCGAGTTCAACCGCCTCTTAATTTATTTTAATTTGTTTCACGCATTTTCTTTTCTATATATAGCGCTTGAGTTATTTTCATAAAGAAAATTGTAAATAAATGATAGGTTAGTATTGTAATTTCTCCCTCTTATTTATCTTTATTAATTTTGTTATCATTTTTTTTTCATTTGCATGCATGGTCGTAGGTCACAATTACCGAATCTTGAGCATATAGACTTTGAATTAGAAAAAACACTTCGCACACACAAGCACGTTATAAATAAAAATAAATTTGAAATGGATTTGCAACCAGCACCACAAGAGAGGCCATTTAAAGACTACTTGATCCCTTAGCTAACTTGAGCACATCATGCATACGATACCCAAATGTAGGCTGCTTAGGAGTTTTGAATTAAAACCTAGTGTGCTAAATTGTCTCCCAACATTCTATGGCCTAGAAAATGAAGATCCATATAATCATCTGAATGATTTCCATGCTATTTGTCAAACTTTTAAATATGAGAATTTTTCAGATGATGATGTTAAACTTAGATTATTTCCATTTTCTTTAAAGGATGAGCTCGTTCATGGTTCAATACATTGCCCGCTAATAAGCATTAATCATGGGAACAAATGGTAACAAAATTTTTGAATAAATATTTCCCAAGACATAAAACCAATGCTATTCGCAGGAAATTTCGAGTTTACCCAAAGAGAAGACGAGCAATTTTTCAAGCATGGGAGCGATTCAATGGGCTACTCCTAAAGTGTCCACATCATGGATACGAAAAATGGCACCAATGCCAATACTTTTGGAGGGATTATTGCCGAATGTGCAAGAATGGCTAATGGCAACAAGTGGAGGAGAGTTAATGTCAAAAAGTGCATCGAGATTTGGGATTTCTTCCAAACAAGCGAGATAATTCCCAACAACGAGTCGTTCGCTCGAGTACTAGAAGAGTTAAGGGAGTGAATGAGGTTCACATTGGCGAGTCAAGTTCGAAATTAAAGAAGTCAAAAACATAGTTGAAGGTCTTTCCCGACAAATAGCATTGTTAACAGCTGCTAAATTGACGGAGCCACATGACCAGGACTCATACTCAGATCAAGCCAATGCCATAGATGTAATGAGAAAGCCATCAACCTACAACCCTTACTCCAACACATATAATCCTGGATGGAGAGACCACCCCAATTTTTCATGGTCTCAAGGATTCCAACAAAATGGACCAGCAGCTCCAGCTCCACCAATGCAACCAATTCCTCAAAATCCTCAAGCCTCTCAACCACCATTTAGACCATATAATCGAACCCAAACCATTCTCACTTAGAGACCATGGGAGGATGCATTTGAATTTCAAGAATCTTATTCACTCCAAAATCGAGCAACAAAAAAACCGCACCATTGATGAACTGAAATGAGATGAGAGCGGGTTTCAACTCACAAACCCAATCAATTTCAAACCTTGAGAAAATGGTGGGACAACTTGCTTCTTGATTCGGACATTGGCAATGACCGCTGAGAAAGGTAAATTCCCAAGTCAACCAAAGGCTGCAATCCTAAAGGAGTGTATGAAGCAAGTACCGGTTCACCTCAAAGACCATGGAGACGTCAAAGCAGTCATGACCTTGCGAAAAGGAAAAGACTTCTACAACAAAGTGGAGATGCTGGTACCAAATACAACTCAAATTGTACCGGTAAATGAAGAAGACTCAACATCAGAGGAGAATGAAGACACCAACACACGAGAATATGTTCCCAAAGCTCCATTTCCTCGTAGGTTAGCTAAAAGCAAAAAGGAAAATCTACAAGTGAGATTTTTGAAATCTTTAAACAGGTAAGTGTTAACATCCCTTTCACTGATGCTATAAAACAAGTGCCATCTTATGCCAAGTTTCTTAAAGACCTTTGTACTAAAAAGAGAAACATTCATGTTCAAAAGAAAGGCATTTTTAACAGAAAATGTGAGTTCTATACTCCAACACAAACTTCCTCTAAAATACAAAGATCCGGCTCCCCCACTATCTCACGTAGTATAGGGAACCACACAATTGAGAATGCTTTGTTGGACTTAGGAGCTAGTGTAAATCTGTTTTGCCTTACTCGATTTTTGTGAAACTTGACGGGAGAATTACACCCAACTCCAGGTGGTGTTACGACTGCAGACGGTCCATGAAAAACCTCGTGGTATTGTGGAGGACGTCTTATACGGGTAGATAAGTTTTATTTTCCTGTTGATTTCATTGTAATTGACACTCAACCAAATCCCAGGATTCAAGGAAGCGGATCCCTATTATCCTAGACGACCTTTCTTGGCAATCGCCGATGCTCACATTCAATGCAGGACGAAATACGCATTGTCTTTTGGCAATATGACGATGGAACTAAATATCTTCAACATCGCCAAACAACCTCCCAATGCAGATGATGAAATTGTTGATGTGGATTTAATCGAAGAATTAGTTGATAATACTTTTCTTTCAAATCTTAGTGATGACCCTTTTTACAAAAATGTTTAACTCACTTTGGTTTGAATTTTGATATTGACAGATCAATAGATGAGGTTAACGCCTTACTTGATTCAAGACCATCCATGGACATTAACAAATGGAAGTCAAGAGTGGAACAACTAGCACCATCGAGAGAAGAAACGAGTCCATCATCACAATCACCACCAGAACTTGAGCATTGTGCATACCGGGCGCAAAAAAATCCAACTTTGACATACGCAAGAAGCTAACTTAGAAAGAAAATCACAACCTAAGAACTTGAAGAAAGTCGTAATGATGTATACAAAAATGCCAAGATTTACAAACAACGAATGAAAGTCTTTCATGACAAGCAAATTATGAGAAAATCTTTCACACCAGGTCGAAAAGTACTTTTATTCAATTCTCGCCACTTATTCCCGAGGTAAGTTCTGCTTATCGATGGGTCGTCCTTTTATAGTCCACACATTTTTTCATATGGAGCGATTAAAATTAAGGATCCAAAGAACGGTGTAATTTTTAAAGTTAATGGTCAAAGATCAAGCCATATCTAGAGTACCAACCACGTGAAAAAGGCACCAAATAGATTTGAGTGACCCACCAAATTTAAATTAAGAATTTTTCTTATTTATTTCTTCTTTTCGGTGATTTAAATTATTGTGAAAGTGTGTTTATTTAATCATTCAGTTTTCTTTTATCACTTCTAATTATGTGTTCCTCAACTAGACAGCCTCTTGAACATTCTCGGACAACTTCAACGTGTACAATCTCATCCGAGAAGCCGAGATACGATTTTGTGAAACGATCGTATTTGGAAGCTACAACCTCCGAGTTGGTATCCCACGTTGAAGATCTAGAAAGACAACTCAAAGAAATTGAGGGAGGTATCAACGAAACCCAAATCGAACTTGAGGAAAAACTCATAAGAGGACAATTGTGAGATTATTATTTTTCTTTTCTTTTCTTTTCTTTTCTTTTTTTGTGTGTTCTCTAGTTTGTTACCCGGTTAAGTGGCGGATAACGGTACTCGTGACAATCAAAGTCGGTTACTTTAGTTTCCCATAATAACTAATGTTCTCGAGAAGAAGGTATGGACAAAAACGCGATTCTAGCAAAGCTTCACAAGCGATTTCCTTCACTTCCTCGAGAATGCCCTCCTTACGATCTATAAAGCTCGGTCCAACGCATGCGATTGCTTATGAGAAATAACGCCCTGCTGACATCCGTTGGTTAATCGAGGCCAAGGTACGTTTGGCGGTGAGTTACCTCCTAAATTTATTGCATACATGCCTGGTTGTGGTAAAGGAAATTACTCCAAAAAACGAAGAGTGAAAAACTTCATGTTAATTGTCATAAGTGTGCCAGGATGAAATGCAATAAAAATCCTTGTTCTTTCGAATGATGTCGATAACAGGAAGATAAGATTCAATTCATTAGGGATGGCTTGAATAAAGAGTCATTGGATGATATCCTTTTGTCTCTTGAAACGCATCCCAAAGTGGATACGTCATAAAAGAGCAATTCTCCGCTTATGGCCATTATTTCAAAAAGAGCATGCACGATATAGTCTTGGGAATCGACTATAAACGACCTTTGCCGTTTATAAGAAAACTGGATGGAAGCTATCCTCGACCCATAGAGGCGTTCAAGCCGTTTGGACGTAAAACCGTAGGAAGATGTGAGCCACAATCACAACTACCTGTAAATATCCTTTTACTGTTGTTTTATTTTACTGTTGTTTTATATCACTGTTGTTTTATCAATTGCATTATTGTCTTTAATAATTGAGTTCTTTTTCTTTTACTATTTT
This sequence comes from Luvunga scandens, assembly GCA_030449905.1. NCBI lineage: Eukaryota > Viridiplantae > Streptophyta > Magnoliopsida > Sapindales > Rutaceae > Luvunga > Luvunga scandens. The sequence goes on along the minus strand of JASUUG010000442.1, from coordinate 687,968 downwards.
CTTTATGACTCACGAGCCATGTGATTTAAGCGTTAATTGACATACACATGCTACCTCCTATACAAAAATCATTGTCACCAAGATCCTTGAAATATGATCATTTTCTTTTAGACTCACAAATTGTTTTTGAGAAGCATCCCAATGGCAGCTACTCCCAATAAACAATTCAAGAACATTTGTGTGCTCTCTGGATTTAACTATGGCAAACATAAAGAGTTCGTTGAGGCGACCATCGATCTTGGTCAACGATATAGCAGAAAGAAATTTGCATCGATTTATGGAGGAGGTGACCGAGGTTATCAAAACTCGTCTCGGAAGTCGTTTATCTCGGAGGAGCCAAGTGTTAGTCATCATCCCAACAAGCCTCAAACCTTTGGACTGTATGTCTGACTAAACAAATTGAGAAGAGTTAGTTGTCTCAGGTATGCAAGAAAGAATAACTGAAATGCTAAATCATGCTTATGCTTTTATTTTCCTACCACGAGATCTTGCAACTCTGTAGAGCACTAATCACATTAAGATCTTGGGCCCCATCCAACATTCATCAGAAACCCATCGGTTTGTTAAATGTCAATAACTTTTATGATGGCTTCATAGCATTTCTTAACCATGCAATAAAAAATCATTTCATCCCTTTCACAGCGAAAAAAATCTTTATTTGTGCTCATACTGCTAACGAGTTAATTGAAATGTTACAAGCTTATAGACCAGAGCCAGATCCCAAGACCTCAGTCTTTGGAATGGCCAACTAATGATGGTAAATAAAGAAATGGCGTAGTAGTAAGTCTGCAAATTAGATTTAACTCTCCGCTTGTAAATATTTTCTTCTGTGATCCAGCACTCAGGTGATGTCTTCTAAACCCTATTTTCTTTCAACATTGAGGACAATGTTTCGTTCTGGTTGGGGGGAGGGAATAGTTGACAATTGTGGAATATCTCAATCTTGGTGTAGTTTGTTTTTTTTGTAGAAACTAACTGTGGCTAAATGTTTGAGTCGAAGATGGCTGAATATGGAGTGTAGTAACTCTAGAAACGCATCTTCTTATTTAAAAAAAAATAAAAATAAAAAAAAACTAAAGTGTGTGTTGCCACATCCAAGGTCCATCTAACTAACTAAGAGAGATATGGAAGATTATTTAGAACTCTAAAAGATGACAGAAAGGCCATCTTTGGTCCGTTTGAGCCTTTCTAGCCAACCCTATTAATATGTATCCATAGTTAACCCCTTTGAGCCTTAAAAAAAAAAATAATAATAAAAAAATAAAAAAAAAAAAAGACTTTTTCTTTGACAACCTATTATCTTGTACCACTCCAATGTGGAGTATCACCTTATATTTTGTATTTCTCACCACCCATTTATGTTTGAAAATAGAGATAATTTTTAATTTAAAAAAAAAAAGGTGCTATAAAAAAAAAAAAAAAAAAAGAAAAAGAAAAAAAATGTTTATGAATAAATAAATAAAAAAAAAAAAAAAAAAAATCAAGTGAAAAGCACCTTACAAAGTTCTCTATTTTTCAAACATATATTTTATTTTTCCTATTATCCTTTCTTTGTTAAATTACGTCCCCCTAGCCTCGTTACGTCCTAATAAAAGTCCTTCTTGATTTTAGGGAACTATAGTCAAATAAAAGCTAGTTATATGGGTTGAAAAGATGTGGCAATGCATACTTAAAAAAAAAAAAAAAAAAAAAAAAAAAAAAAAAAAAAAAAAGATGATGAATGTATTGGTTTGATTAGCATTAAAATCGTACTATTTCTAAGTTGAGGGCATATTTTTGTCACCTTGGTGAGAGTGTGTGATATTATTTCTTTATTATTTTCACTCAAGTTACTATTCACTGGAGTGATTATTTTTGGGTTTAATTTCTTTGTGAGCGTATTACTACTACCAAAAGAGATTTTGGGGTTTGCGTATGTCATTCTTAAAAGTGACTCGATTACTTAAGTTGTGACAAAGTTTTCTAAACCGATTCATGTGGAGAGTTGATGTGGGAATGATATTTCTTTAGATCGTAGATAATCTTATACTTTTATTTGATTGTTATCATTAGTCGATTGAATAAATATCACAATATAAAAAAAAAAAAAAAATATATTTGTTTCCGTTTTGTTTTCGCTTAAATTGCTAGGGACTAGCAACAAGTGGTTGGGGGTGTGTTGAGTACTTAGAAAGTGTGTATTTATAATGGAGAAAATCATCATTTTACACTCCAAGTCTTACTAACATCCCTATTTTTATGTCTTTAAGTCATTGTAATTTAGTTATGTATGTTTTATTTTAATTAAGTATTTTATGTATTTTAGGGGATATCATGGTCATTTCACAATAAACGAGAGATCGGATGGAAAAACGGACAGCACTTTTGAACTCGGGATCGAAAACCTTAGGAGGAGCATAAAAAGAAAAATGGTGCTTGTTCGCATATACGATCTTTGTTTCACATACATGTCGATACGGTTGATATATACGATCTTGTCTGCACGACACTAATTCGCTTCACGCACTGACAGCATCATCAGCGTATCTTTGACGTGACATGCGATGGCGTGGCACTATACGATGACGTGGCGGCATTTGATTGGACGAATGATGTGGCGTTGACCGCATGTGGCATTGATCGATGATGTGGCGTTGATCGATGGCGTGTCATGATCCTATTGAACCAAAAATGTTGACCGGTGGCGTGGCGAATATTAGTGGATCGAAAAACGTGTGTACGGTACATGCATATACACGAGAATAACAGCCCCGATGATGTGTTCCATCCAATAGGAACTTGCCACGTGGCGCAATCCTGAGCGTCCAAATTGTTTTAATCCGATGGCCATGATTTACTCAGTTTATCTATAAAAAGGGGGCTCCCCCCCCCTAATTTGACACCGCTGAATCCATTTTTGGACTCCATTTTCTCTAATTCCATCTCCATCTTGTATTTTCTACGTATTTTAATAAAATTCCCATTTTACCCCTAGTTAAATTATGAGTGGCTAATTTCTTTTCAAGCTTGGGTTGAAGGTGAAGTCTCAACATGCTCCATGGGCTTAATTTGGTAAATTTACTTTTCCTTCCCCTTTAATTTATGTGGTTGTTTTGACTTTTCGTAGAAAGATAGTAATAATCTTGTCTGGATATCGGCTGGAATAACCGCCTCCCTAGGCAAGGTTATTACTATTTGGCACGGGAAGCCCTTAGCACCATATCTATTAAAGTGTGGTTCATGATGAGTGGAAGTTCCCCCTTCATGATTTAATTGGTACTAATAATGAATATTAAGCCGATGGTACATGTTGAGGCAGATCCTGGAGATCCAATTTTTATTTTAATAGTTTATTCCAATAGCTTTAATTCAAATTAATACATTGCCTACATAATTGTCATTATAAATCCAACCACCAACTCAGAAAATTAATTCTACACATAATTAAAATCCACCTCCTCGTGGGATCGACACTCGTCACCATTAATCTATTCTACAATAGATTCGTGCACTTGCGAGTTCAATAAAATTTGCACAACAGTAGCCACGTGTTTCTTTTGGCAACCTCGGATCGCATATCTTTTTGAGCGACATGTTGCTATTTTTATCTGCATGTGACGGTGCTAGCGTGCTGCAACACGCTTTGTCATTTAACACATGGGTAGTCTTGTTTGTATTTGCTCCTGCATTGCTCAACATCATCTCTTTTTAGGCTTATTTCAATTAATTTGCAGCCAAGTTTTTGTCATCTTTGCAGGTCCTTTGCTACAACATCCATTCATAAAGCTTGAGCTCTTTGGTCACCTACGATCATGCATAAAATTGGAGCATAAAGTGATCTAAAACACAATCAATTTATTAAAATTAAATTTTAATAGATGTTCATGCAAAATATACTAAAAATTCAATAAAATCACTTAATTTACTCTTTAAGTAATATTACTTTAAGTCTAAAAATGCTATGATAACTCTCATTTCATAGAGTTATCAATAGCCAACTTTTAATTTTAGGCAATTTGTAACTTTCATTTTTTTTAAATGCACAATAATTGTAGAAACTTGCTATTCGTTCAGTCACTTGTTATACTTTAAGAGTCTAAGTTTTATCTTTTTTCTTGTGAGCCATTAACCACGCTTTGCTCCAATCAATCTATCCTTAAAAAACTTTTAGGTCTAATTTCTACAACAATTCGATAAAACATGAAATGATAACTGCTCTAAATCATCTTATTATTTGTATTAAAAATATTTTAAGTTTGTATTACAATGGTTATTGTACTTACTCTTTTATACTACAAACCAATATATGTTGTGTTGCCCAAATGATGATTGTAGTGCTGCCAAATGATGATTGTACACATTCTCGCTCTTTTATCCTTTGTTGCCTTACTTTTTTCCTACACAAAGTGAATATTAATTAAAATAGTTACAAGTACTTAATAACATTATCCAACTAATAGAATTTTAAACATACTTAAAAGATTCTTCGGACAAAACCGTATCAATAAAGCTCTTATAATCTTCATTTTTAATGCTTTTATACTCAAGAAAAGGCTCTTTCAGTGAATTCAAGTTGTTTGCATTGTGCAGAATATATTCTTTTAACAATTTACATCTAAAGCCCTTTAATGCAACTTCTATCCATTTGAACACTTAGGCTTCGCCTTAAGTCTTAACTTGAACTTTTCCTAGAAGTAAGTCCCCAATGTCTCCTTGATCCCTAGTGGCATTTTCCTCGAATCATCATATATAATTGGACCTTTTTCTCATACAATCACCTCGATGTAATTACTTACATCTTTTTTTTTTTCTTTCTAATGGGAACTCTATGTGAATTGTAGATGACCTCATTCTTATCACTACTCCATTCTGCAAGTCTTTCTTCTTTATAAGGTTTGGTCTTAGTCTTCCCTTGAGATCTAGATCATATGCCAAGTTATAATTTTCTACCACTTCTCCAACAAATCTGCATATGCATAAAATGGATAAATGCATCAGATATGAATAAAATATCCTAGTAAAATAATAAAATAATAAAAAAAATGTAGTTGTTTACTTATAAGAAGTAGTGCTAATAAGTTACAATAATTGAATTATTTATTTTTTGCCTTAATATATACATGAAAAGCATTATCATTTGATCTTACACAAATTACTCATCCTCCATACCTAACCTACATTATGGAAGATTGTTGAATAATAATGTATACATATACATGTCATCACACCCAACCCCATTTGAATAATTATATTTTTCACTCCTTAAACAATCAATTGATTTACTATTATCTAGTTGGCCTTTCACATAAGACACTTGCTTTGTATTACTAACTAGAATGAAACAATTAGATTTATACTTAATCGATCTAAATTAATAGTGAACTCTAACTCATCAATGTTAACCCTTTTATCATCCACTAATCACACTTGAAAATTATTTTCTTAACCCCTAGATAGTCAAGTTGCCAAATTTTATCGACAACTCCATAAAAAAGGAATATATTTACAATGGACATTTTTTTCTCTAAAGCTTTAGCAATAACATGAACACCACTTTGTTTTGTTTCACAGTTGCTATCGTGATCTCTCAAAGCAAAATTAAAAACCACTAATATAGTAGCCTTCATGTGTCACCATGCTTGAGCGTGATTTGTTTGCTAGCCATCATATTTTTTCATTAATCGTTACATTATTTGTTTTATTAGTTGTTATCTATTGTTTCAAATCAAAAAACCATAGTAATTATTTAAATAAGAAAATTTTGTTTACATTTACTTGGATACTTTTATGAGACCTAATAAAGCTAATTTAATCTTTTCCTTCAACTAATCAACAAATGTATGAGAGTACTTGGTTGGCAATCATAAAGGCTTTTTCAACAGACGAAGGTGTTATGATTGTAATAAGACCAAACGCTCCTTAAGATTATACCAATAGAATTAATAAAATTGAAAAAAGTGAACACAAAATTAAGAAAAGTTTTCAGTTCACATACTCTATGTATGGTTGAATCATTAGCATGCTCATCAAAACACATTGGTACACCTGTGCCAATATAAGAGCATCAACCACCTTAATACTTAGACTTCATAGTGGCATTTCAACTATAAAATCAATTAGACAACTAGTAGGTAGTCCAATTGATTAATAATTTAAAAGGTATTCATCATAAAATTCAAGTGTTTCCTTAGTAATATAGCATTCTGCAATGCAGCCTTTAGGACAGTTTCTGTTGTGAACATAGCCCTTTATAAGTTTCATTTCTCTCTTAGATGAATACATCAAACGAAGGTAAATTGGGCCATATATCTTAACTTTTTTCACTAAATCAACTATTAAATGGACTATTATATCAAAAAAGCCAGGTATGAAGTATTGTTCTAAATTGTATAAGCTGATTTTAGGTTCCTTCTGCAATTGCTTTAGAGAAATAGGCTCCAATACTTTAGAACACAAATAATTGAAAAAGAGGCACAACTTGATTATAACAAATTTGACATTTTCAAGCAAACAATTCCAAATTGCCAGTAAGAGTAGTTGTTGTATCAAGGCATCACAATCATGACACTTAAGCTTGTGAAGACAACAATCTTCCATAGAAACAAGATTTCTAAAGTTAGAAAAATAACCATTAGAAAATTTGATGCCTTGTAAGGTTTTACAGAATTTCTTATTTAAAATGGGGCAAGGAGTAGAACTTTGTTTGTTCATTAGGAGCTAATGCAATAAATGCTTTGTTCATTTTCTCTCTAAGCTCTACATGTATAAGATTTTTTTTAGCATTAATTCTATTTTTTTTCCTTAGTTGATAAGGTAATATGCCATAGCTGCTCTCACATATATTTTTATCAATGTGCATCGCACCTAGTTGATAGCAAACTAACAAATGTTTCTAATATTCTAAGTCAAAGAAGATTGATTTCTTTTTGTACAATAATCGAGCTACCTCTCTGTTACCCTCACCCTTACCCTCACTCTCATATTTACCCTTATCCTTACCCTCACCTTCACCCCTACCCCATTTTTACTTTTTTTGGATTTTTTTCCCAAACTGAGTATCAATATCAGCCACCAAGTTTAAGATCTCTGCACTAGGCAAACGTTTAAGAGGGTTTTTAAAAAACCACCTATAGGCGATATATGACATTTTTTGTCTACGTGGTAGCCAACATACATGTGTTTAACTTACGAGCTAGACAACTATAGTATCCCTTAACAATACACCTGGATAGGTTCTTGTATGTTAGGAAGTCACTACTTGTCTATATCAAAACATCTTGTAAATTAAAATTTTATTTCTTATATGCATCAAACATATCAACACCTACATCCCATAGGGTTTTCATGTCCTTAATTAAAGGTGTGAGGTATACATCTATAGCATTTCCAAGCTGTTTAAGGTCAGATATTAGTAAAGACACATCATAAACTTCCTTTTTATAAATAACCATAGAGGAATATTATATTTTATCAATACAGTAGGCCAATAATTGTAAGTCATGCTAAGTGTGTTGTGCAAGTAAATTCCATCAAATGATAAAGCCAACCAAAGATTTCTCGACTCTTGGGAAAAATTAGGCTATTTATTGTTAATTAGTTGCCAAGTCGGTGAATTTACTGGATGGCAAAGCTTGCTACCTCTAATCCTTTTATTTTCATGCCATGTTAAGTTCTTAGCAATTTATGGCGATTGAAACATTTTTTTTAGCCTAGGAATTATATGAAATATAACACACTTTTTTAGGTACCCCTTTCTAATTTTTTTCGATCTATCTTTTCTTGTTTGCCACTTAGAGGCTTTACAACTTGGGCATTCACTAAGATTTTTGAACTCACTCGTAAAAAGAATGCAATCATTTGGATATTCATGTATTTTCCCATAATTTAAGCCTCATACATTAACTTGGGAATATTCTTATCATTTGGCAATATCTCATTGAAGACTTCTAATAAAGTTGAAACTATCATACTAGCCATAAGTCTTTTTATATTGTATAGTTTCATTAAACCCAATTGCTTTGAATGCTTTAAAGCCGGATATAAAGGCTTTTCAGTATCTTTAAGCATATCCTTAAAAGAACTAGAATTTTTGTCACAATGCTTAGAAACATCATGAGCCATGTCACCTAAATTATTGTAATTCTGACATTTACAACGTTGATTTTGTAGTTAGTTTTGGCATTTTTTGGAGGTAGGTTTTGCTCAACCTTACCATGCCAATTCCAAACTAAATAAATTTGTAGAATTTTTTTTTTAAATAGATGTAGTCACATTTGTTCTAGAGTTTACAACAAGAGGTATAAAGATATCTAATCGACATTCTATTTTTAGAATTAAGAATGAAAAACTCCAAGAAATCATCAACCCCTTCATAATACTCATCGTACAAATTATCACAGAAGATCCAAGTTTTATCCATGACATGTATTTTTACCAATTCATTTATTAGATGCTGTTAGCCTGATAAGTTTAACTAAATTGCACAAATAACATCAAAATTTTATGTTTTAATTAAAAATACAAAGTCCAAAATAAATCTAAGTTCTATTTGTTTAAAGTCACTTAAATATATGTACACATTCAGCAAGCCAACGAAACATGACATACACATTTTTCAAAACTTCACTTTCATATTAAAATAAACAAAACTATATGTATTTCAAATAAATAAACAATTTAATTTCAAAATAATCTATGTAACTAAACGGAACTAAAACCATGTATGTAAACAATTAAAACATGTCAATACAAGTAAAACTCAAAAACATATAAATAATAGAAATTGAGAAAAAGTAAGTGATTTGTAAGATTTACTAGATGAAGAGAACTGTTACACTTAATACTTTTGTGATTTTTCAAAAGCGAGAGATAGAATTGAACAATTTGATTTAAGTGATTAAAACTACTTAATTGAAAGACACATGCAAGATATAACAAAAAAAATAACAAACTAAATATTATTGTTGAAAGTCAGTAATGCAATATTAAAAAGCAAACAAAATTTTCATATACAATAAAAAGGTCCTTCTAAAAAATTTATTAATTTAAAAATCATGTAAAATTTTTTTTCAAAACGCTATCTGCCATAGTCAATCATCCATGTTCAATTATTTGTTAAATAATTAATCTGCATGTGACAGTGGAAATAAAATGGCCAAAGCTATTGTACCCAACAATACAAATATGATTGAATATTTCATTATATTGTCAATTGCTATGTGATTACTGGAGCTATAGAGGGGAAATAACATTAAAAGAAATAATAATCACAATGCTTGTTATTGTTGAAGGGTTTGCATGGTGAGATTTTGTATTTATGTTATGTCTAGCTAGTGCAAAATAGGAGAATGATTGATGAATTGACACAAATTGAATATGTGCCTTTATCAATGGCTAATTAAGTGGAACAAATTAGGTTCAAAATTAAAAGCATCATGAAAAATTCAAATGAAATATTGTTAAACGAGGAAAAAGAGAAGAACCCAAATCTATATTGATATTGTAATTCATGAAATTCAGTGAAAGCGTACATGAAATTTAATAATGCTATGAAATATCTAATAAGTCTCCTTAACTATAAGCCATAATTAAACTCATTCTTTGAACGTGTAATTTTGTAAATGTGATAATAAAATCATAATCATTAGTAATAAAACTCCATATATACATAAATTAAGATCGTTAAGGACGAGGTAATGTCTTAGATTTGTAAATACATAATCACCAAATTTTCATAACTTTGAATTGCTTTTAATAAAAATAATTATCAGAAAAAGGATTAGACTCAACAAATTAATTTCAACAACAATACTTACGTAATGTCATTACAATATTGTCACACAAAGTGGTTCCATTTACCAAAAGTCTCATTAAGTATTTCACTTTTAATACTAGTCAACCAAATGGTATACCACTGATAATTCATAATCAAATAAAAATTGATTTCAACAGATGTCAAAGGTGAGTGTCATAACAAATAAAGAAAGAGAAAAAAATGAAATTGGTTTGGATTAGGCGCTTACAAAAGCACTATTAAGAAAAAACATTGCTATAAAAGCTTAGCTTCAATTGCCTTCACATCTTTGCTATGGTTTCCTAAGTTCCAAATTACCAACAACCAAGTTTATACAAAAAAAAAAAGTTTTTATACCCATTCTATAGTTAAAGTGCAACAAAAAAATATGCATGAGCAAAATATAAACTGTAAATTAGAAAATTAATAATTAAAAACAAAAAGAATGGTACCTTTAGAAAGGAATTGATCAAAACAGAGAGAGAGAACAAAATTGTGATAGAAAGGAATTGCTTTTCTTCAGGCATGATTGGGATTGATGGTGGGGTTTGATTAGAATGTGTAGTATCAACGCGGAAGGATATAAGTTTAGGGTTTTGTTTACTTAGCTTTGATAGAGATGAAGAATTGAGAGGTGAAAAATGAGTTAATGACTTCGAAAAAAATGGCTTTGATTTTCATCTTAAGGTTTGGATAAAACGATGTGTTTAACATATCTTTTAATTTTTTTTAATAGAAGCGACACCATTTCTAATTGGAAATAATAAATTAACTTCAAAAAATTCAAGTAAAGCCCACTGAAATTTTTACTCAATTTCGCTGAATACATTTTCAAGAATTATATCAAAATTTTTTTTTTCCTAATACATTAATGTAAGTAGCAATGAGTCACAATGGTTTTTATTTTAAACTTAATAGCTTAGGTTTTCGAGGTCTTCGATTTGAATTCAATTTGGAACAAGATTAGAATTAATTTCTTTTTATTGATTTGTTAGTGTCACTAATAAAATTTGGATGGTTTTTTTCTTAAACTTAAATGCTTGATTACTAGAAGGTCTTGGTTCAAGTTCTATCTTGAACCTGATTATAATTACTTTATTTTTATTACTGATGCCCTAGTGTCGGAGATCTTTAATGTCTATCTTAAAGACACTCCAATATTAGTAATTTATGATACTTATTGTTAAACACGGAAAATAGTCTATATATATGAAGATATTGATACTCTTTAATAAAGTGTTATAAGCCCAGTGTCGTAAATACCATTTTTCTATTAATGTTAATCTTAAAGAAAGGAAGACATTTGTTAGTACAAATAAAATTTTTCTTAAAGAAGAGCTATAAGAACTTCAAACATAGGAGTAAGATAGACCTTGATAAACTATCTAAGAACTCCAGTTTGTGTTTAAATGGAATAATAAGGTGATTTCTACATTCGAATATAATAGCTAACCTAAACCAGTTGTATATCTACAGTAACTTGTGCTTCATTATAGTGAGAGGATTATTAATAGTACTATTACATATCTATCAATTGGAGACTCTTTCTTGATGATATTTAAGGAATATAATCTAGATCCCACTAGTTATAATAAAGCAGTGATAGTTGTACATAAGGATAATTGGTTTAAGGCTATGAAATATAAGATAGTTTTAATGTACTCTAACAAAGTCTAGGAGAAAGTTAGAGGAGTGTGAAACAATTTTGTATCACAGCTCTACCATAAAAGTCTAATATATAATTACTTTGGTGGCTATAAAAAAGGTTATATGGCTCCACAAATTTCTCATGGAACTTGAGGTAGTTCAAAGTGCTTAGATGCCCATTGTCTTTTATTTTGATAGTAATGAGCCAATAACACAATTATACGAACCAAGTACCTAAAGGAGAGAAACACATAGAGTGAAAATATCACCTGGTACAAAGAGTTTTACATATTAATGAAGTCATAATCTTCATAAAACTATTAATAGACAATCAAATAGCTCCTTCCATTAACCGTAATAGTCAAGAGTCTTGGTATTCATCTTGATGACTTAAGGATATATTAGATGTACAACATGCTTTGAAGGCAAGTGGGAGATTGCTAGACTTATTGTTATTTTGTACCTTAAAAGCATGCAATAAAATAATAATTTCTAAATTTTATAAAATTTATTAATTCATTATTTATATGAGCATGCCCTTGTTTATAAAGTATGTGATTTATATATGGGCAAATGATGTCAATACTTGAAGACACAAATCGCAAGTTCTTTATAAATAAAAGGTTGTTCACAACTATTAATGAAATGGACATTTCATTATGCAAGGCTATAACTTTTCTACTTCTATTATTAGTGATTTATCTTGAATACTTAACATGTATACGTACTATGCATATTGAGTCGGACTATAGTGATTTATGATATAGTTTAACAAATGTCGTTGATCATAATTCACATAAGTGTTAACAAGTTTAATCAACCTTAATCCTGAGTGGATAATGAACACTTCTATTCATGTATTATGTCTTTTGAGTTATCATAGATTGAGATCTATATAAACAATTAAAACCTTGATAGTTTGGAGATATAATTTTATAGCTCGTGGGAACATATACTTACTAGATAGAATATATGCTAAAGATGATTACTTAAGTTACTTGTGGTACTTGATCATTTAAATCTACACCCAGAATTTATTCGATAAATTATTTATTGAATAATAATATTTATTTGTAAGTTAATATACAAATATAGATATATTAAAAAGTGATCATTAGAACAAATAATGACATAGGGGTAAATATATAATTATAGCAACACAACATTTATCATTGGCCTAGCTTTAATTAAGAGCATCAGATATTGGGTTAGTTAAGTGGTTATTATTAGTCCAAAACCAATGCTAAAATTAATTAAAATGAGTTTGATTAATTAGGATTTTATTTAACTACATGGGTTACTAGAGTGCAAGTTTAGGCTTTTAGTGGAATAGTTTGGGGTTAACTTTTTAGTTTTGGTGTATCATGAGATAATAGGGCTTTGAATACTAAGTTGGAACTAGAAAGCTCATGGTCTACAATCTCTTTGCTAGATCAATTTTTAACCAAACTTGAACTCCAATAAGCACTCATGTAAAGGAGAGGAAATTGGAATACAATGATAACTTTACATATAGTTTTTCTTGAAAAAGAAAAATAGAGTTCTAAGGTTTCTATCTTCTCAGGTAATTAAGGTTCTCTACATGCTCGCATGTGTGAGGAGACAACTGAGGATGGCAAAAAAGACCGCAATCATATTTTTTAAATCCTAAAAATGGTGGTAGGAAAGATTATATTCGTCTTCTCCATATCTTGAACAAGAAATCATGGTATTTATTTCTCTAACCATATGCATGTATACATTATCAAAAAAAGCTTCTTGCTTCTGCTGATTCTATAAACCAAAAATTTTATTGTCTAGATCTTATATATATACATGTATGTATATATATAGACAGGCACACACACACACACATCTATATATGTATAAATAATAAGTAAAGTTCTTAGGTGTGTATGATAATATGCGGTTTTCTTGTAGTTGCAACTGAAATACAAGAAATATAGATCATTAGACACTAAAAGACAAAAAATAGTGCATTGAAATTTGTGTTTTCTTGTCTTTTAGTAATATCCGCATGAAACCCGCATTTTAGCATCCGCACTTGAGAAGCTCATATATATATATATATATATATATACTCCTAATTAAGGATCCTTGACAAAATCAAATGCAGTATATTTTATCTTGTAATGTATTAAAATTTATATTTCTTTATTTATTAGCTTATTAATCATTTTCATATGATCAGAAATATTCAATTAAAACTATCATCTAAATTCTTAGAACATTTAAGTTTTATCACAAAGGATCAATAATCAAATATGCTGAAACATACTTGAAAATATAATGATTAATCATCTCTAAAGCTTTGTGGTTTGTTTTCTAGATCAATACGTTTTTCTACAGAATCTTTTAATTTTCTCTTTGCACTCTCATTAATGATAGGATGTCAGAAGAGAATAGAATATTATGTGTGACATGGGAATCACAACAACTTGTATAAATGACCTTTCTAGTATCATTAGTTATTCCTATTTCAATCCATTATAAAGATAAAAATTACCCTTAGGTCTCTACACATTAAGACCTATATCTTATCAAATATATTAAAGCTCATCTTATTGAAAACTTTAATAAATTAATTTTAATTAGACTTAACCTTATATAAGAGTTCGCAATACATAATTATTCGCGTATACGCCATCATTGGATCAAAGATTCAATAATATTGAATTTAGAATCCAACAATCTCCTATTTAAGCTATATGTCTAACTTTATAACTGTGCTTTGTAAAAATAACCATATGAGATCCAATGTTATACCAGGTAGGATCAAAGAGGTCTTTGTTACAAATGTCACAATTCGACCAATCAATAGTCACTATGCTAATCTAACTAAATGACATGGACGTGATGTAAATGTTTAGTATGAAAATTTCACGTAATGTGATCTTACATACTTATTTTTAACTAGTTCATCTCAAGCCTTAGTGAGATTAAATAATATCAAAATTAGAGTGTAAATAAACTAAAATTTTATTTCTGTAGAAAATTATCTCAAATATCCATAACTGAAAGAACTAAAGAATATCTATATCATAAGAGTATTTAAATCATAAACTCCCACTAAAACTAAAATACCTTTAATTACACGATATCCATACGATTAGTGTGCTCATGATATATTATTGATCCATAATCAAAGAATTTGTACTGATGTGTTCTATAGATAGCTGTTTACTCCGAATTCTTTTTTTAGCAACTAAAAACTTGATGTTTATGTGCTTTGACTTCATTGAGTTTCGGTTGTTATTGGAATATAGTACTATTGACTTATTATCACAAAATAACTTGACTAGTTTATCAATACCATTTATTACGCACTCCTTCATGAGAAAATTCCACAACCATATTCTATAATTGGATGCCTTATAACTTACTATAAACTCTACTGCCATCGTAGAAGGGACTATAAGAGATTGTTTAGAACTTTCCAAGAAGTTAGCACCCTCAACTAGTAGATAGATATAATTTCGCATGGATTTTATACTATCTTGACATCTAGTAAAATCAGAGTCAGTACACTTATGATCTCAAATTGATCTATACTTGACATGTGAGCCTATAGTCTTTTATTTGTTGTACGTACAACAAGACTCATTTTGCTGCTTTCCAATGGTCTACTCCTAGGTTACTTAAATATCTACCTAACATTCCAGTAAGGTATGCAATATATGGTCGTATATGAACCTAAGTATACATTAGATTTTTTACTGTTGATGTATAAGAAATCTTCTGCATTTTCTTTTTCTCAAAATTATTCTTAAGGCACTAATTAAGACTTAACTTATCTTCTTTGGCCACGGAGGTATCCGTGTGCAATCTTGCATGCCTGATTTTTTGAGAATCTTTTGATATAACTCTTTTGTGATAGTGTAGGAATACCCTAAAATCTTTCATCTTGAAATTCTTAGCTATAAATCTTTTAATGTCTTGCAATAAACCTATATTGTTGTTGGCAAGTAAAATGTCATTGATATATAAAATCATAAAAATATACTTGCTCTCACTGAACTTATAGTATATGGATTATCGATTAAATTCATTCCAAAATTGAATGAAATAATCACTTGATGAAACTTAAAATATCGTTATCGAGATGGTTGCTTATGCTATAGATGGATTTCTTAAGTTTGTAAACCATATGCTTTGGGTCTCTTAACATAAAATTTATTAACTGTACTATATAGATCGTCTTCTCAATGTTATTATTGAGGAACACCATCTTTACATTGATATGATGTAACTTAAGATTGAAATACGCCACCAATGCCATCTTCCTAAATAAAAAAACCAGAGAGAAAGTCTCTTTATAATCGATTATTTATTTCTGTTTAAAGTCTTTTACGACACGATGTGCCTTATACATCTCTACATTACCTTTCAAATCCTTCTTTTGTTTTCGAGTTTCTATTTGCAATTAATAAGTTTTTCACCTTTTGGCAATGAGATAAAATCCTATATATCATTATTCTTCATGGATTTTATCTTTTCATCCATAGCATCAATCTATTTCTAAGAGTTAGAGCTTTCCATGGCTTAATTGAAATTTATTTAATCATCTTTAATTACTCCAGTGTTTACTCACATTCCTAAAAAAATACAATGTATTCATCTGGCACTACACGTATTTTTTCTCTAGTGAATCTCCTTAATGGCATTGGTTGTTGAAGTGGAAGAGCTTTTTCTTTTGGAACCACTGTTGAGTACTAGAAAGTGTGTATTTATAATGGAAAAAATCATTATCTTACACTCCAAGTCTCACTAACATCCCTACTTTTATGTCTTTAAGTCACTTATAATTTAATTATATATGTTTATTTTAAATAAGTATTTTATGTATTTTAGGAGATATCTATTGAGTACTAGAAAGTGTGTATTTATAATGGAGAAAATCATCATTTTACACTCCAAGTCTCACTAACATCCCTATTTTTATGTCTTTAAGTCCCTTGTAATTTAATTATGTATGTTTTATTTTAATTAAGTATTTTATGTATTTTAGGGGATATCATGGCCATTTCACAATAAACGAAAGATCAGATGAAAAAATAGACAGCACTTTTGAACTCAGGACAGTCGAAAACCTTAGGAGGAGCATAAAAAGAAAAATAAGATCGCTTCACATATACGATCTCGTATACGACAATCGCTTTCACCAGTATTGTATCTTTGACGTGGCATCAGCGATGACGTGGCACCATACGATGACGTGGCAGCATTTGATTAGACGAATGATGTGGCATTGACTGATGATGTGGCATTGACTGATGACGTGTCACGATCTTATTGGACCAAAAATATTGACCAGTGACGTGGCAGAATGTTAGTGGACGGAAAAAATGTGTGTACGGTACATGCATATACACAGAATAACAGCCCTGATGATGTGTTCTATTCAATAGGAACTTGCCACGTGGTGCAATCCTGAGCGTTCAAATTGATTTAATCCGATGGCCATGATTTACTCAGTGTATCTATAAAAGGGGGCTCCCCCCCTAATTTGACACCCCTAAATCCATTTGTGAGCTCCATTTTCTGTAATTCCATCTCCATCTTGTATTTTCTACGTATTTTAATAAAATTCCCATTTTACCCCTAGTTCAAATATGAGTGGCTAATTTCCTTTCAAGCTTGGGTTGAAGGTGAAGTCTCAACATGCTCCATGGGCTTAATTTGGTAAATTTACTTTTCCTTCCCCTTTAATTTATGTGGTTGTTTTGACTTTTTGTAGACAGATAGTAATAATCTTGTCTGGATATCGGCTGGAATAACCGCCTCCCTAGACAAGGTTATTACTATTTGGCACGGGAACCCTTTAGCACCATATCTATTAAAGTGTGGTTCATGATGAGTGGAAGTTCCCCCTTCATGATTTAATTGGTACTAATAATGAATGTTAAGCCGATAGTGCATGTTGAGACAGATCCGGAGATCCAAACATTTCATTTTAATAGTTTATTCCAACAGCGTTAAGTTAAATATTGCCTACATCATTTTCATTATAAATCCAATCATCCACTAAGAAAATTAATTCTACAAGCAACTAAAATCCATCTCCTCGTGAGATCGACACTCGTCACCATTGATCTATTCTACAATAGATTCGTGCACTTGCGAGTTCAATAAAATTTGCACAACAAGTTTTTGGCACCGTTGCCGGTGAGGTAAGTATTTTAATTCGTCGAATTTTTTTTTATTTCTTTATTTTTTTCTTTTGATTAGTTATTTCCTTGTAATATTTTATTTTTTTATTATTAAAAAAAAGGAAGAAAAAAAAAAGTGAATTCACATTCTGAAGTAGATATTATTTTCTTTTCTTTTCTTCTTTAAATTTTTGTAATTTAATTTTCATGTTATTGTTATTTTTTTTATTTTATTAAATCGGCAGGTTCAACCGCCTCTTAATTTATTCTAATTTGTTCCACGTATTTTCTTTTCTGTATATAGCACTTGAGTTATTTTCATAACAAATTGTAACAGCGTGATAAGGTTAGTATTGTAATTTCTCCCTCTTATTTATCTTTATTAATTTTGTTATCATTTTTTTTTATTTGCATGTATGGTCGTAGGTCAAAATTACCTAATCTTGAGCCTATAGACTTTGAATTAGAAAAAACACTTCGCACACACAAGCACGTTACAATTAAAAATAAATTTGAAATGGATTTGTAACCAGCACCACAAGAGAGGCCATTTAAGGACTACTTCAGTCCCTTAGCTAACTTGAGCGCATGATGCATAAGATACTCAAATGTAGCTGCTAGGAGTTTTGAATTAAAACCTAGTGTGCTAAATTGTCTCCCAACATTCTATGGCCTAGAAAATGAAGATCTATATAATCATCTGAATGATTTCCATGCTATTTGTCAAACTTTTAAATATGAGAATTTTTCAGATGATGATGTTAAACTTAGATTATTCCCATTTTCTTTAAAGGATAGAGCTCGTTCATGGTTCAATACATTGCCTGCTAATAGCATTACATCATGGGAACAAATGGTAACAAAATTTTTGAATAAATATTTCCCAATACATAAAACCAATGCTATTTGCAGGGAAATTTCAGAGTTTACCCAAAGAGAAGACGAGCAATTTTTCAAAGCATGGGAGCGATTCAATGGGCTACTCCTAAAGTGTCCACATCATGGGTACGAAAAATGGCACCAATGCCAATACTTTTTGGAGGGATTATTGTCGAATGTGCAAAAATGACTAATGGCAACAAGTGGAGGAGAGCTAATGTCAAAAAGTGCATCAGAGATTTGGGATTTCTTCCAGCGACAAGCGGATAATTCCCAACAACGGAGTCGTTCACTCAGGAGTACTAGAAGCGTTAAGGGAGTAAATGAGGTTCACATTGGCGGGCCAAGTTCAGAAATTAAAGAAGTCAAAGACATAGTTGAAGGTCTTTCCCGACAAATAGCATCGTTAACAGCTGCTAAATTGACGGAACCACATTACCAGGACTCATACCCAGATCAAGCCAATGCCATAGGTGTAATGAGAAAGCCATCAAACTACAACCCCTACTCCAACACGTACAATCCCGGATGGAGAGACCACCCTAATTTTTCATGGTCTCAAGGATTCCAACAGAATAGACCAGCAGCTCCAGCTCCACCAATGCAACCAATTCCTCAAAATCCTCAAGCCTCTCAACCACCATTTAGACCATACAATCAGAACCCAAACTATTCTCAATCTAGACCATGGGAAGATGCATTTCAGAATTTCAAGAATCTTACTTACTCCAAAATCGAGCAACAAAATCGCACCATTGATGAACTACGAAATGAGATGAGAGCGGGTTTCAACTCACAAACCCAATCAATTTCAAACCTTGAAAAAATGGTGGGACAACTTGCTTCTTCAGTTCAAACCTTAGCAATGACTGTTGAAAAAGGAAAATTCCCAAGTCAACCAGTGCCTAATCCTAAAGGAGTGCATGAAGTAAGCACCAGTTTACCTCAGCAGCATGGAGAGATTAAAGCCGTTATGAGCTTGCGGAAAGGAAAAAAAGTCGACAACAACGTGGAGATGCTGGTAACAAAAATAACTCAAATTGTACCGGTAAATGAAGAAGACTCATCATCAGAGGAGAAAGAAGAAACCAACCCACGAGATTACGTTCCAAAAGCTCCATTTCCCCAGAGGCTAGCTAAAGCAAAGAAGGGAAAATCTACAAGTGAGATTTTTGAAATATTTAAACAGGTAAGTGTTAACATCCCTTTGCTTGATGCTATAAAACAAGTGTCATCTTATGCCAAGTTTCTTAAAGACTTTTGTACTAAAAAGAGAAACATTCATGTTAAAAAAAAGGCATTTTTAACAGAAAACGTGAGCTCTATACTCCAACATAAACTTCCTCTAAAATACAAAGACCTAGGCTCCTCCACTATCTCATGTAGTATAGGGAACCACACAATTGAGAATGCTTTGTTGGACTTAGGAGCTAGTATAAATTTGTTGCCTTACTCAATATTTGTGAAACTTGGACTGGGAGAATTACACCCAACTCCAGTGGTGTTACAGCTTGCAGATCGGTCCATGAAAAAACCTCGTGGTATTGTGAAGGATGTGCTTATACAGGTAGATAAGTTTTATTTGCCTGTTGATTTCATTGTAATTGATACTCAACTAGTCCAGGATTCAAAGAAGCAGATCCCCATTATCTTAGGACGACCTTTCTTGGCAACTGCCGATGCTCACATTCAATGCAGGACTGGAAATATGCAGTTGTCCTTTGGCAATATGACGATGGAGCTAAATATCTTCAACATCGCCAAATAACCTCCCAATGCAGATGATGAAATTGTTGATGTGGATTTAATCGAAAAATTAGTTGATAATACTTTTCTTTCAAATCTTAGTGATGACCCTTTACAAACATTTTTAACTCACTTTGGTTTGAATTTTGATATTGACAGATCAATAGATGAGGTTAACGCCTTACTCGATTCAGCAAGCTAGCTCAGAAAGAAAATCACAATTGGCAGAACTTGAAGAGAGTCGTAATAATGCATACAAAAATGCCAAGATTTACAAACAGCGAATGAAATTCTTTCATGACAAGCAAATTATGAGAAAATCTTTCACACCAGGTCAGAAAGTACTTTTATTCAATTCTCGCTTGCACCTATTCCCAGGTAAGTTACGCTATCAATGGACTGGTCCTTTTATAGTCCACACTATTTTTTCATATGGAGCAGTTAAAATTAAAGATCCAAAAAATGGTGTAATTTTTAAAGTTAATGGTCAAAGATTGAAGCCATATCTAGAGTGCCAACCACGTGAAAAAAGGTACCGAAATAGATTTGAGTGACCCACCAAATTTAAATTAAGAATTTTTCTTATTTATTTCTTCTTTTCGGTGATTTAAATTTTTGTGAAAGTGTGTTTATTTAATCATTCAGTTTTCTTTTATCACTTCTAATCATTTGTGCCTCAACTAGACAGTTCCTCTTGAACATTCTCAGACAACTTCAACGTGTACAATCTCATCTGAGAAGCCAGATACAATTTTGTAAAACGCATCGTATTTGGAAGCTACAACCTCCAGAGTTGGTATCCCACGTTGAAGATCTAGAAAGACAACTCAAAGAAAATGAGGGAGGTATCAACGAAACCCAAATCGAACTTGAGGTAAACTCAATAAGAGGACAATTGTGAGATTATTATTTTTCTTTTCTTTTCTTTTTTGTGTGTTCTCTTGTTTGTTACCCCGGTTAAGTGACGGATAACGGTACTCCGTGACAATCAAAGTCGATTACTTTAGTTTCCCATAATAACTAATATTCGGAGAAAAAGGTATGGACAGAAACATGATTCTAGCAAAACTTCACAAGCGATTTCCTTCACTTTCTTAGAATGCCCTCCTTACGATCTATAAAGCTCGGTCCGAATGTATGCGATTGCTTATTAGAAATAACATCCCTACTGACATCCGTTGGTTAATCGAAGCCAAAGTATGATTGGCCGGTGAGTTGCCTTCTAAATTTATTGCATACATGCCTGGTTGTGGTAAAGAAAATTACTCAAGAAAAAGAAGAGCTAAAAAACTTCATGTTAATTGTCATAAGTGTGCCATAATGGAATGCGATAAAAATCCTTGTTCTTTCGGAATGATGTCTGATAACAGGGAAGATAAGATTCAATTCATTAGGGATGGCTTGAATGAAGAGTCATTGGATGATGTCCTTTTGTCTCTTGAAACGCATCCCAGTGGATACGTACAAATAGCAATTCTCCAGTTATGACCATTATTTTAGAAAGAACGTGTCCGATATAGTCTTGGGAATCTGACTATAAACGACCTTGTTTGCCAGTTTATAAGAAAACTGGATGGAAAGCCTATCCTCGACCCATGTAGGGCGTTGCCGCTTTACGGGCGTAAAACCAGAGGAAGATGTGAGCCACAATCACAACTACCTATAAATATCCTTTACTGTTGTTTTATTTTACTGTTGTTTTATTTCACTGTTGTTTTATCAATTGCATTATTGTCTTTAATAATTGAGTGCTTTTTCTTTTACTATTCCCTTTTTGACTCTCGAGCCATGTGCTTTATGCGTTAATTGACATAGACATGCTACCTCCTATACAGCTGTAAATCATTGTCACCAAGATCCTTGATATATGATCATTTTCTTTTAGACTCGCAAATTATTTTTGAGAAGCATCCCAATGGCAGCTACTCCCAGTAAACAATTCAAGAACATTTGTGTACTCTCTGGATTTAACTATGGCAAACATAAAGAGTTCGTTGAGGCAGCCATCGATCTTGGTCAACGCATAGCAGAAAGAAATTTGCATCTTGTTTATGGAGGAGGTGACCGAGGGTTATCAAAACTAGTCTCGTGTCGTTTATCTCGAGAGGAGCCAAGTGTTAGGCATCATCCCAAGAAGCCTCAAACCGTTGGCCTGTATGTCTGACTCACCAACTGGAGAAGAGTTAGTTGTCTCAAGTATGCAAGAAAGAATAACTGAAATGCTAAATCATGCTGATGCTTTTATTTTCCTACCAGGAGATCTTGCAACTCTAGAGGCACTAATCACATTAGCATCTTGGGCCCATCTGAACACTCATCAGAAACCTATCGGTTTGTTAAATGTCAATAACTTTTATGATGGCTTCATCGCATTTCTTAACCATGCAATAAAAAAATCATTTCATCCCTTTCACAGCGAAAAAAATCTTTATTTGTGCTCATCATCGCTAACGAGTTACTTGATCATTCTGAGCTTATGACTGCAGCCGGATCCCAAGACCCTCGTGTTGGAATGGCCAACTAATGATGGTAATAGTAGCCGTAATAAGAAGTGAAAATTAGATTTAACTTTCCGCTTGTAAATATTTTCTTCTGTGATACAGCACTCAGGTGATGTCTTCTAAACCCTATTTTCTTTCAAACATTGAGGACAATGTTCCGTTCAGGTTGGGTGGAGGGAATAGTTGACAATTGTAGAATATCTCAATCTTAGTGTAGTTTTTACTAATTTTTGTTTTAGAAACTAACTGTGGTTAAATTTTTTGAGTCGAAGATGGCTGAATATGGAGTGCAGTGACTCTAGAAACACATCTTCTTATTTAAAAAAAAAAAGGCATTTTGTGTGATCTTTTCATAATTAGATGACATGTAACTTTCAAATTTTAGTATTTGTATTATCTTTGGTCTTTAGTTATGTTACACCATGTTTGTTACTCTACATGTTGATGTTGGAGACAAATATAAGTTGCTTGAAAGAATGCACATGTCATAAGAATTTCCAAGTGAGTTTTTGAGCCTGTTATTTTTCTTGGAGAGTAACCCCTTTTTGCCCATTCTTCATTCAGCTTAGCAGTTTATTGCTTTATATATTATCTCCAAATTTCTGTAAAAAAAAAAATAATAATAATAAATAAATAAAATAAAATAAAATAAAATAAAAACTAAAGTGTGTGTTGCCACATCTGAAGATCTATCTAACTAGTAGATATGGAAGATTATTTAGAGTCCTAAAAGATGACAGAAAGGTCATCTTCGATCCGTTTGAGCCTTTCTAACCAACCCTATTAATATGTATCCATAGTTAACCCCTTTGAGCCTTAAAAAATAATAATAATAATAATAACAATAAAATAAAAATGAAGACTTTTTCTTTGGCAACCTATTATCTTGTTCCACTCCAATGTGGAGTATCACCTTATATTTTGTATTTCCCACCACCCATTTATGTTTGAAAATAGAGATAATTTTGCATTCACAAAAAAAAAGGTGCTAAAAAAAAAAGAGAGAAAAAGAAACAAAAAAAAATGTATATAAATAAATAAAATAAAAAAAAAAATCAAGTGAAAAGCACCTTACAATCTCCAAAGTTCTCTATTTTTCAAATATATATTTTGCTTTTCCTATTATCCTTTCTTTGTAAGCCACGTCCCTAGCCTACGTTACGTCCTAATAAAAGTCCTTCTTGATTTTAGGGAACTATAATCTGAAATAGAAACTAGTTATATGGGTTGAAAAGATGTGGTAGTGCATATTAAAAAAAAAAAAAGATGATGAATATATTGGTTTGATTAGTATTTTTGAATTAAAATCGTATTACTTCTAAGCTGAGGGCATATTTCTATCACCTTGGTGAGAGTGTGTGATATTACTTCTTTATTATTTTCACTCAATTTACCATTCACTGGAGTGATTATTTTTTTTTTGTTTAATTTCTTTGTGAGCGTATTACTACTACCAGTGAGATTTTGGGGTTTGCATGTCATTCTTAAAAGTGACCAGATTACTGAAGTTGTGACAAAGTTTTCTAAACTAATTCATGTGGAGAGTTGATGTGGGAATGACATTTCTTTAGACTGTAGATAATGCTTATACTTTTATTTGATTGTTATCATTAGTCTGATTGAATAAATACCACAGTATGAAAAAAAAAAAATTTTGAGTTTTGTTTTCGCTTAAATTGCTAGGGACTAGCAACAAGCTGGTTGGGGGGTGTGTTGAGTACTAGAAAGTGTGTATTTATAATGGAGAAAATCATCATTTTACACTCCAAGTCTCACTAACATCCCTATTTTTATGTCTTTAAGTCCCTTGTAATTTAATTATGTATGTTTTATTTTAATTAAGTATTTTATGTATTTTAGGGGATATCATGGCCATTTCACAATAAACGAAAGATCAGATGAAAAAATAGACAGCACTTTTGAACTCAGGACAGTCGAAAACCTTAGGAGGAGCATAAAAAGAAAAATAGTACTGTTCACATATACGATACTGTATACGACACTGTTCACCTGTATTGTATGCTGACGTGGCACTGTACGATGACGTGGCACCATACGATGACGTGGCGGCATTTGATTGGACGAATGATGTGGCATTGACTGATGACGTGTCACGATCTTATTGGACCAAAAATATTGACCGGTGACGTGGCAGAATGTTAGTGGACGGAAAAAATGTGTGTACGGTACATGCATATACACAGAATAACAGCCCTGATGATGTGTTCTATCCAATAGGAACTTGCCACGTGGTGCAATCCTGAGCGTCCAAATTGATTTAATCCGATGGCCATGATTTACTCAGTGTATCTATAAAACGGGGGCTCCCCCCCTAATTTGACACCCCTGAATCCATTTTTGAGCTCCATTTTCTGTAATTCCATCTCCATCTTGTATTTTCTACGTATTTTAATAAAATTCTCATTTTACACCTAGTTAAATTATGAGTGGCTAATTTCCTTTCAAGCTTGGGTTGAAGGTGAAGTCTTAACATGCTCCATGGGCTTAATTTGGTAAATTTACTTTTCCTTCCCCTTTAATTTATGTGGTTGTTTTGACTTTTCGTAGACAGATAGTAATAATCTTGTCTGGATATCGGCTGGAATAACCGCCTCCCTAGACAAGGTTATTACTATTTGGCACGGGAAGCCCTTAGCACCATATCTATTAAAGTGTGGTTCATGATGAGTGGAAGTTCCCCCTTCATAATTTAATTGGTACTAATAATGAATGTTAAGCCGATAGTGCATGTTGAGACAGATCCGGAGATCCAAGCATTTCATTTTAATAGTTTATTCCAACAGCGTTAAGTTAAATATTGCCTACATCATTTTCATTATAAATCCAATCATCCACTAAGAAAATTAATTCTACAAGCAACTAAAATCCACCTCCTCGTTGGATCGATACTCGTCACCATTGATCTATTATACAATAGATTCGTGCACTTGTGAGTTCAATAAAATTTGCACAACAATATCATGGTCATTTCACAATGAACAAGAGATCAGATGGAAAAACAGACAGCAATTTTGAACTCAGGACAGTCAAAAACCTTAGGAAGAGCAAAAAAAGATAAACAGCATTGTTCACATATACGATGCGATACGATAATGTTGACGACAGACTGCTTCACATGTCTTTGTATCTTTGCCGACGCGTGGCATCGCGATGATGTGGCGGCATTTGATTGGACGAATGATGTGGCATTGACGACTTATATGGCATTGACTGATGATGTGGCGTTGATTGATGACGTGTCACGATCCTATTGGACCAACATGCTGACCGGCGACATGGTAGAATGTTATTGGATCAAAAAAATGTGTGTACGATACATGCATATACACGGAATGACAGCCCTGATGATATGTTCCATCCAATAAGAGCTTGCCACGTGGTGCAATTTTGAGCGTCCAAATTGTTTTAATCCGATGGTCACGATTTACTTAGTGTATCTATAAAAAGGGGGCTCCTCCCCCAATTTGAGACCCCTGAATCTATTTTTGAACTCTATTTTTTGTAATTTCATCTCCATCTTGTATTTTCTACGTATTTTAATAAAATTTTCATTTTACCCCTAGTTTAATTATAAGTGGCTAATTTCCTTTCAAACTTAGGTTGAAGGTGAAGTATCAACATGTTCTTTGGGCTTAATTTGGTAAATTTACTTTTTCTTCCCCTCTAATTTATGTGATTTTTTTAACTTTTCGTTGACAGATAGTAAAAATTTTGTCTAGATATCGGCTGGTATTACCGTCTCCCTAGGCAAGGTTATTACTATTTGGCACGGGAAGCGCTTAGAATAATGTCTATTAGAGTGTGGTTCATGAGGAGTGAAAAATTTTCCTTCATGATTTAATTGGTACTAATAATAAATGTTAAGCCGATAGTGCATGTTGAGTACAGATCCGGAGATCCAAATACTTTATTTTAATAGTTTATGCCCTCAGCTTTAATTTAAATTAATTGTTAGCCTACATCTTTTTCATTATAAATCCAACCACCAACTCAGAAAATTTTATTCTACACATAATTAAAATTCACCTCCTCGTGGGATCGACACTCGTCACCGTTGATCTATTCTACAATAGATTCATGCGCTTGCGAGTTCAACAAAATTTATACAACAACCACTTCTTGTATGGGGAGGTCTTCAACATTATCTTGACCTATTGTGTCTTAAACAAAGTTAAAGCCATAATCAATACCAATAACACTTGTAGAAATATCAACATATTCTTCTCTAAAGACAAAGTCCTTAGTTGTATCTCTCCTCATAAACTCGATATTATTAAAGAACAAGGCATTTCCTAACTCAAAATTGTACTTCGTAGAAGGATCATAAAAGCTTATATTCCCTGTATCTTCTAGAGTATCTAATAAAATAGTAACTCACCATTTTTGAATTTAATTTCTTTTCATTATGCCTATAAGGCCTTGTCTTATTTAGAAATTGTTAGACATGTAAGTGCTTTAGACTAGTCCTTTTTTTCATCCAAAGTTTGTAAGGGGTTTTAATAGTCACTTTAGTTAGAACCTTGTTAAGAATATATGCTGCAGCCTTAAACGTTTCTCCTTAGAGTGATTCTAGTAAAGTAGAATGACAAATCATACTCTTTACATGTCCTTAAATATCTTGTTTCATTTTTAGCTACACCATTTACAGTGGACAAGCCTGCATAGTGCATTGTAGGAGAATGTTGCATTCTTTTAGGAATTTGGCAAATGATACTAGATGTTGTTCACTGAAACCATCATATTAGCGGTATTCACTACCATGATCAAATTTAGTGTTTTTAATGCCTTTGCTCATTTAGTTCTCAACTTCAACCTTAAAATTTTTACACATAGCCAAGTATTGTGAATTTCCATGGAGGAGATATATGCCGTCATATTTATAAAAATTATCAATGAATGTCATAAATATTCATATGTATGAGTTCTAAGACATCCAAATTATTATTGGCTTAAATCTTTTTTCATTAGTTTGTTTCCCTTTTGCATAGTTAATATAAGCATCAAAATCTGTAAAATCTAAGGGGTTGAGAATCTCATCTACTATAAGTCTTTCTATTCTCTGTTTGAAGATATGAGCTAATCTCTTGTGCTATAACACAACCAAATTCTCATTAGTTAATTTTTTTTTTATACTTTATGAACTTAATTGTAGAGAGTTATCAAATGAAGCAATTGTATTAAGCAAATAAAGATTGTCAGAGCCTAACAAAAAGGTCAAACCAACCAGTTTTGAATCATGAAACAAACAAAATTTTCATTTTTAAATGAATAAAAAAACTAAATTTTTCCAAAGTAGAAATAGAAATTAAATTTCTTCTGAAAGATGGAACAATAAATGTTTCATCAATATCTAAATCAAATCTAGTTTTTAGTAATAATCTAAATTCTCAATTGCTTCAACCTCAACTATCCATCATCTATATAGATGTATCTTTTGCCATTACTGGGCTTTCGACAAATTATCCTTATAACAAATCAAATTAAAAAGCATTCATTTTTTAGCATGCAATGTGCGATAATTAGTGCAATGCTTTTTCACCCAATTTCTTTTATTGTTACTTTTGACGTGCTGTATCTGTAACTATTTTATCCTTTGATTAACACTAAAAAGTGCACATTTAATAAGTTTAAAATTATCAGTTTTTCACTTATAGTATTGATTAATGCGCCCATTATTCTTAAATTATCTTAACATTCCCCTAATAAATTTTTATGTTAAAATTAATTTATAGTATGTTAATTTTTTATATTATAAATATTTCAAGAATAAAGAAAGAATCGGAACTGAAAGGAAGAACAAAGAAGAATTGCTGGAGTCATTGGAATGCATTATTGAGGAGATGTAAAAAATAAAAAAATTAAAAAAAAAATAGAAAAATGATGTAATAATGGAGTGATGGTCAGGTGGCCATTTTGCCACCTGACCAACACATCCTTCAATGTATATATATAATATAATAATAAAACAAAATAAAATAAATAATGAAAAATGAATGCATCCTTGCCTATAAAAGGCAAACTCATGCAGAAGAAAAAGAGGGAGGAGCCGAAGAGAAAATGAGAGAGCTAGGGGGTTGAAGCTGAGGAATTTTTTTTCTTGTTTTTCTTGTGTTATAAATTTTCTTATAATATATTTTAGAAATTTGTTAAATAAAATGAGTATTTTGTTTTTCAATATGAGTAGCTAAATTTTCTAAGCTGAGGTGAAAGGTGAAGCTTTTGGATTCAAGTTACTAATTAATTACTCTTTTAAGTGAGTCTTAAAGTTTCTTTTATTTGTTATATTTTCTTTTTTATCAGTTTCTTTTCTATCATATTAATTGATAGATTTGGATCTCTTTCGATTTATATGATATTTTGACATAATGTCGACACTTCAATATAGTTATGCAATATTAAATACTTGGTCCCCATATTTATTACATTAATAGTTGGTTGAGAATTAAATGGCATAATAATTAATTAGCAAGATAGATGAAAAATACAAATATGAGAGAATTGTTATAATCATAATTTGAAATTTAACAATAGATCTCATAACCTTAGCATATTTTTAAATTGATTCTTGTTAATTTTCATCCCGTAATTAATTTTCTTTATTACAACAAATTGACTACTAGATTAATTTTCCTGTAGTTCAACCTCAGACCCACCAAGTTATATTATAACTACTTATATTTAGGAGTAATAACACTTTTGAGTCGTATCATCCTTCTTTCTTTTCTTTCCTCCGTCCTTGCATTTAAAGGTCAAAGTAAGGCGAGCACTTTCTACCTTTGATCAGGGTAAGCATAGGTGTTATTGTCATTGATCGGGCTCTCATTCTTTACTTTGTTAAGGACACAATATATCAAGACAATATTGAAGAATCTCTCATATGAGAAATTATTCTAAAAAAACAAATTCTACCATTTCAAGAATTTATGCCATTAAGAAGACCCACTAGAGAAAGAAGAAGTGCAATGCTAGATAATTACATTGTATTTGAAGTGGACATTAGAGTAATAGAAGATATCCAATTAATTTCTGTCAGGACATAGGAAGTTCTAACTCTCAGAAGTCGGTTGATGTCATAAATAATTGAAATGAAATCCATGAAGAACAATGACGTATGGGATCTTATCTCATTGGTGCATGGTGTGAAACTTATTAGTTGCAAACAGTTATTTAAAACCAAAAGGGATTTGAAAGGTTATGTGGAGAGGTGCATGACACATCTTGTCGTAAAGGACTTTACATAGAAGAAGGCATTAACTATAAAGAGACTTTCTCTCTAGTTTCTTGGAAAGACATTTAGGATCATAATGGCATTGGTGGCGCATTTTAACCTTAAGTTACATCTAATGGATGTAAAGTTTGTATTTCTCAATGGTAACAATAATAGGAAGATCTATGTGGTTCAACCAGAAAACTTTATGTCAAAAACCTAAGAAATATGGTTTGCAAACTTAAGAAATTCATCTATAGGCTTACGCAAGTATCTTGACAATGGTATTTCAAGTTTTATCAAGTGATTATTTTATTTGATTTTGAGATGAATTTGGTAGGTAGTTGCATATAGCATAAGTTTTGTAAGGCAAGCATTTTTTTTTTATTTTATATGTTGATCAAATTTTGTTGCCAGCAATGATATACGTTTATTGCACGATGCCAAGAGATTTCTAACTAAGAAATTTAAGATGAAAGATTTTGCCGGCGTCTCTTTTTTATTACTCATATAGATAAACTAAGATCACTTCAAGATGTTCTAGTAATATCATAAAAAAGCTACATTGAAAAGTTCTCAAGAAATGACATGTAAGGTTGCAAATTAAGTGACACCCCTATTGTTAAAGGAGACAAGTTTAGTTTCAATTAGTACCTCGAGAATGATTTTGAAGAAAAGAGAATGCAGAACATTCCTTGGACATTGGCAGTAAAAAATCTGATACATGCTCAGGTTTGTATACAACCATTGCATATGTTACTGGAATGTTGGACATATATTTAGGTAATCGAGGAGTAGACCATTGGACAGCAACCAAACAGGTCTTATAGTATGTATAAAGAATAAAAGACTATATGCTTACATATCGAAGGTCAGATTAGCTTGAGATAATTGGGTATACTGATTTTATTTTTGCTGGATACCAGCGTAGTATGAAATCTACGTCAAAGTACATCTATTTGCTAGCTAGGGTTGCTATCTTCTAAAACAGTGTTAAACAGTCTCTTATAGCCTCTTTTATGATGGCAGTAGAGTTTATAGCATGTTATAATACATACAATCATGTAATATAGTTGCAGAATTTTGTCATTAAGCTATACATAATAGATGGCATTGATAGACAACTCAAGTTATTTTGTGACAACAAGTTAGTAGTGTTGTTTTTCAATAGCAATAGAAGCTCAACGAAGTCAAAGTATATAGACATTATTTCCTAATTATCAAAAAAAGAGTTTACAATAGACACTGTTGTGCAAATTTTATTGTATTCGCAAATGCACGAATCTATTGTAGAATAGATCAATGGTGACGAGTGTCGATCCCACGAGGAGGTGGATTTTAATTGCTTGTAGAATTAATTTTCTAAATGGATGATTGGATTTATAATGACAATGATGTAGGCAATGTATTAATTTAAATTAAAACTGCAGGAATAAACTATTAAAATGAAATGCTTGGATCTCCGGATCTGTATCAACATGCACTATTGGCTTAACATTCATTATTAGTACCAATTAAATCATGAAGAGGAAACTTGCACTCATCATGAACCACACTCTAATAGATATGGTACTAAGGGCTTCCCGGACCAAATAGTAATAACCTTGCCTAAGGAGGCGGTTATTCCAGCCGATATCCAGACAAGATTATTACTATATGTCTACGAAAAATCAAAACAACCACATAAATTAAAGGGGAAGGAAAAGTAAATTTACCAAATTAAGCCCATGATGTTGAAACTTCACCTTCAACCCAAACTTAAAAGGAAATTAGCTACTCATATTTGAACTAAGGGTAAAATGGAAATTTTATTAAAATACGTAGAAAATATAAGATGGAGATGGAATTACAGAAATTTGAGCTCAAAAATGGATTCAGGGGTATCAAATTAGGATGGGGAGCCCCCTTTTTATAGATACACTGAGTAAATCATGGCCATCAGATTAAAACAATTTGGACGCCCAGGATTGCACCACGTGGCAAGTTTCTATTGGATGGAACACATCATCAAGGCTATTATTCTGTATATATGTATGTACCATACACACATTTTTTCGGTCCACTAACATTCTGCCACATCGCCGGTCAACATTTTTTGTCCAATAAGATCGTGACACGTCATCAGTCAACGCCACATCATCAGTCAATGCAACATAAGCGGTCAATGCCACATCATTCGTCCAATCAAATGCCGCCACGTCATCGTAAATGGCCTTGCCTTATGCAAGATCCTCTATATCAACCGTCATCAGTATGTGTAAACAAGATCAGTATATGTGTCTGATACCATTTTTCTTTTTGTGCTCCTCCTAAGGTTTTCGACTGTCCTGAGTTCAAAAGTGCTGTCCATTTTTTCATCTGATCTTTCGTTTATTGTGAAATGGCCATGATATCCCCTAAAATACATAAAATACTTAATTAAAATAAAACATACATAATTAAATTACAAGGGACTTAAAGACATAAAAATAAGGATGTTAGTGAGACTTGGAGTGTAAAATGATGATTTTCTCCATTATAAATACACACTTTCTAGTACTCAACACCCTCCCAACCAGCTTGTTGCTAGTCCCTAGCAAATTAAGCGAAAACAAAACTCAAACAATTTTTTTTTTTTACTGTGGTATTTATTCAATCAGACTAATGATAACAATCAAATAAAGGTATAAGCATTATCTACAGTCTAAAGAAATATCATTCCCACATTAACTCTCCACAGGAATAAGTTTAGAAAACTTTGTCACAACTTCAGTAATTGAGTCACTTTCAAGAATGACATATCAAACCCCAAAATCTCACCGGTAGTAGTGATACTCTCATAAAGAAATTAAACCCAAAAATAATCACTCCAGTGAATGATAATTTGAGTGAAAATAATAAAGAACTAATATCACACTCTCACCAAAGTGACAAAAATATGCCCTCAGCTTAGAAATAATACGATTTTAATTAAAAATGCTAATCAAACCAATGTATTCATCATTCTCTTGTTTTTTTTTTTTAAATATGCACTACCACATCTTTTCAGCCTATATAACCAGTTTCTATTTCAGACTATAGTTCCCTAAAATCAAGAAGGACTTTTATTATGACGTAACGTAGGCTAGGGACGTGGCTAACAAAGAAAGGATAATAGGAAAAATAAAATATATGTTTGAAAAATAGAGAACTTTGGAGATTGTAAGGTGCTTTTCACTTGATTTTTATTTATTTATTTATATACATATTTTTTTTCTTTTGTTTCTTTTTCTTTCTTCTTTTTTTTAGCACTTTTTTTTTTAATGCAAAATTATCTCTATTTTCAAACATAAATGGGTGGTGAGAAATACAAAATATAAGGTGATACTCCACATTGGAGTGGGACAAGATAATAGGTTGTCAAAGAAAAAGTCTTTATTTTTATTTTATTATTATTTTCTTTTTTTTTTTAAGGCTCAAAGGGGTTAACTATGGATACATATTAATAGGGTTGGCTAGAAAGGCTCAAACGGACCAAAGATGGCCTTTCTGTCATCTTTTAGGGTTCTAAATAATCTTTCATATCTACTAGTTAGATAGCCTTCAGATGTGGCAACACACACTTTAGTTTTTTTTTTTTTTTTTTACAGAAATTTGGAGATAATGTATAAAGCAATAAACTGCAAAGCTGAATGAAGAATGGGCAAAAAGGGTTACTCTCCAAGAAAAATAACAGGCTCAAAAACTCACTTTGAAATTATTATGACATGTGCATTCTTTCAAGCAACTTATATTTGTCTCCAACATCAACATGTAGAGTAACAAACATGGTGTAACATAACTAAAGACTAAAGATAATACAAATACTAAAATTTAAAAGTTATCATGTCATCTAATTATGAAAAGATCACACAAAATGCTTTTTTTTTTTTAAATTCTACCCCCAAACCTATTCTTAGTCATGGAAATTATGCATGTAAAATGGTGAAAATGAAATAGAAAAACTAATTGGTAAAAGAAGTTAGAAAAATCACACTTAAAATGACAGTCAAAGCAAGAAATGTCTGTTTTGTTTTTTTTAATAAGAAGATGCGTTTCTAGAGTTACTACACTCTATACTCAGCCATCTTCCACTCAAAAATTTAGCCACAGTTAGTTTCTAAAAAAAAAACACACCAAAATTGAGATATTCCACAATTGTCAACTATTCCCTCCCCCCAACCTGAACGGAACATTGTCCTCAATGTTTGAAAGAGAATAGGGTTTAGAAGACATCACCTGAGTGTTGTATCACAGAAGAAAATATTTACAAGTGGAGAGTTAAATCTAATTTGCACTTCTTACTACGACTACTGTTACCATCATTAGTTGGCCATTGCAACACAAGGGTCTTGGGATCCGCTGCAGTCTATAAGCATAACATCAAGTAACTCGTTAGCAGTATGAGCACAAATAAAGATTTTTTTCGCTGTGAAAGGGATGAAATGATTTTTTATTGCATGGTTAAGAAATGCGATGAAACAATCATAAAATATTTTGACATTTAACAAACCGATGGGTTTCTGATGAATGTTCAGATGGGCCCAAGATGCTAATGTGATTAGTGCCACTAGAGTTGCAAGATCTTCTGGTAGGAAAATAAAAGCATCAGCATGATTTAGCATTTCAATTATTCTTTCTTGCATATCTGAGACAACTAACTCTTCTCCAGTTGGTGAGTCAGACATACAGGCCAACGGTTTGAGGCTTCTTGGGATGATGCCTAACACTTGGCTCCCTCTGAGATAAACAGCTTCTGAGACTAGTTTTGATAACCCTCGGTCACCTCCTCCATAAACCAGATGCAAATTTCTTTCTGCTATGCGTTGACCAAGATCAATGACTATCTCAACGAACTCTTTATGTTTGCCATAGTTAAATCCAGAGAGCACAAAAATGTTCTTGAATTGTTTATTGGGAGTAGCTGCCATTGGGATGCTTCTCAAAAACAATTTGTGAGTCTAAAAAGAAAAGATCATATATCAAGGATCTTGGTGACAATGATTTACAGCTGTACAGGAGGTAGCATGTCTATGTCAATTAACGCGTAAAGCACATGGCTCGAGAGTCAAAAAGGAAATAGTAAAAGAAAAAACACTCAATTATTAAAGACAATAATGCAATTGATAAAACAACAGTGAAATAAAACAACAGTAAAAGGATATTTACAGGTACTTGTGATTGTGGCTCACATCTTCCTCTGGTTTTACGTTCAGAAACGGCTTGAACGCCCTCTATGGGTCGAGGATAGGCTTCCCATCCAGTTTTCTTATAAACTGTTAAACAGGGTCGTTTATAGTCAGATTCCCAAGACTATATTGTACATGCTCTTTTTGAAATAATGGCCATAACTGGAGAATTGCTCTTTGT
The DNA here is from genome assembly GCA_030449905.1 of Luvunga scandens. Taxonomy (NCBI): domain Eukaryota; kingdom Viridiplantae; phylum Streptophyta; class Magnoliopsida; order Sapindales; family Rutaceae; genus Luvunga; species Luvunga scandens. The sequence goes on along the minus strand of JASUUG010000442.1, from coordinate 652,679 downwards.
ACGTATCCACTGGGATACGTTTCAAGAGACAAAAGGATATCATCCAATGACTCTTTATTTAAGCCATCCCTAATGAATTGAATCTTATCTTCCTTGTTATCAAACATCATTCCTAAAGAACAAGGATTTTTATCGCATTTCATCCTGGCACACTTATGACAATCAACATGAAGTTTTTCAGCTCTTCGTTTTCTCGAGTAATTTCCTTTACCACAACCAGGCATGTATGAAATAAATTTAGGAGGCAACTCACCTGCCAAACGTACTTTGGCCGCGATTAACCAACAGATGTCAACAGGGATGTTATTTCTCATAAGCAATCGCATGTGTTCAGACCGAGCTTTATAGATCATAAGGAGGGCATTCTGAGGAAGTGAAGGAAATCGCTTGTGAAGTTTTGCTAGAATCGTGTTTCTGTCTATACCTTCTTCTCAGAATATCAGTTATTATGGGAAACTGAAGTAACCGACTTTGATTGTCACGAAGTACCGTTATCCGCCACTTAACCGGGGTAACAAACTAGAGAACACACAAAAAAGAAAAGAAAAGAAAAGAAAAATAATAATCTCACAATTGTCCTCTTATTGAGTTTACTTCAAGTTCGATTTGGGTTTCGTTGATACCTCCCTCAATTTCTTTGAGTTGTCTTTCTAGATCTTTAACGTGGGATACCAACTCTAGAGGTTGTAGCTTCCAAATACGATGTGTTTTACAAAATCGTATCTGGCTTCTCAGATGAGATCGTATACGTTGAAGTTGTCTGAGATGTTTCAAGAGGATCTGTCTAATTGTGGCATACATGATTAAAAGTGATAAAAAAAATTGAATGATTAAATAAACACACTTTCACACAAATTTAAATCACCAAAAAGAAAAAATAAATAAGAAAAATTCTCAATTCAAATTTGGTGGGTCACTCAAATCGATTTCGGTGTCTTTTTTCATGTGGTTGGTACTCTAGATATGGCTTCAATCTTTGACCATTAACTTTAAAAATTACACCGTTCTTTGGATCCTTAATTTTAATTGCTCCATGTGGAAAAATCGTGTGGACTATAAAGGGACCAGTCCATCGATAGCGTAACTTACCTGGGAATAGGTGCAAGCGAGAATTGAATAAAAGTACTTTCTGACCTGGTGTGAAAGATTTTCTCATAATGTGCTTGTCATGAAAGACTTTCATTCGCTGTTTGTAACTTTTGGCATTTTCGTATGCATCATTACAACTTTCTTCAAGTTCTGCCAGTTGTAATTTTCTTTCTGAGCTAGCTTGCTGCATGTCAAAGTTGAATTTCTTGATGGCCCAGTATGCATGATGCTCAAGTTTCGGTGGTGATTCTGATGATGGACTCAGTTTCTTCTCTGATGGTAGTCGTTGTTCCATTCTTGACTTCCATTTGTTAATGTCCATGGATGGCGCTGAATCAAGTAGGGCGTTAACCTCATCTATTGATCTGTCAATATTAAAATCCAAACCAAAGTGAGTTAAACATGTTTGTAAAGGGTCATCACTAAGATTTGGAAGAAAAGTATTATCAACTAATTCTTCAATTAAATCCACATCAACAATTTCATCATCTGCATTGGGAGGTTGTTTGGCGATGTTGAAGATATTTAGCTCCATCGTCATATTGCCAAAGGACAACTGCATATTTTCAATCCTGCATTGAATGTGAGCGTCGGCAGTTGCCAAGAAAGGTCATCCTAAGATAATGGGGATCTGCTTCCTTGAATCCTGGACTAGTTGAGTGTCAATTACAATGAAATCAACTTGAATCCTGCAAGTTGTAACACCACTGGAGTTGGGTGTAATTCTCCCAGTCCAAGTTTCACAAATACTGAGTAAGGTAACAGATTTACACTAGCTCCTAAGTCCAACAAAGCATTCTCAATTATGTGGTTCCCTATACTACATGAGATAGTGGGGGAGCCTGGGTATTTGTATTTTAAAGGAAGTTTATGTTGGAGTATAGAGCTCACGTTTTCTGTTAAAAATGTCTTCTTTTGATCATGAATGTTTCTCTTTTTAGTACAAAGGTCTTTAAGAAACTTGGCATAAGATGACACTTGGCTTATAGCATCAAGCAAATGGATGTTAATACTTACCTGTTTAAAGATTTCAAAAATCTCACTTGTAGATTTTCCTGTCTTTGCATTAGCTAACCTCTAGGGAAATGGAGCTTTCAGAACGTATTCTCGTGGGTTGGTTTCTTCTTTCTCCTCTGATGATGAGTGTTCTTCATTTACCGGTACAATTTGAGTTGTTTTTGTTACCGGCATCTCCACTTTGTTGTCAACTTCTTTTCCTCTTCGCAAGGTCATGACGGCTTTGATCTCTCCATGCTGTTGAGGTGAACTGGTGCTTGCTTCATACACTTCTTTAGGATTAAGCACTGGTTGACTTGGGAATTTAACTTTCTCAACAGTCATTGCCAAGGTCTGAACTGAAGAAGCAAGTTGTCCCACCATTTTTTCAAGGTTTGAAATTGATTGGGTTTGTGAGTTAAAACCCGCTCTCATCTCATTTCATAGTTCATCAATGGTGTGGTTTTGTTGCTCGATTTTGAAGTGAATAAGATTCTTGAAATTCTGAAATGCATCCTCCTATGGTCTAGGCTGAGAATGGTTTGGGTTCTAATTATATGGTCTAAATGGTGGTTGAGAGGCTTGAGGATTTTGAGGAATTGGTTGCATTGGTGGAGCTGGAGCTGGAGCTGTTGGTCCATTCTGTTGGAATCCTTGAGACCATGAAAAATTGGGGTGGTCTCTCCATCCGGGATTGTACGTGTTGGAGTAAGGGTTGTAGTTTGATGGCTTTCTCATTACATCTATGGCATTGACTTGGTCTGGGTATGAGTCCTGGACATGTGGTTCCGTCAATTTAGCAACTGTTAACGATACTATTTGTCGGGAAAGACCTTCAACTATCTCTTTGACTTCTTTGATTTCTGAACTTGACTCGCCAATGTGAACCTCATTCACTCCCTTAACTCTTCTAGTATTCCTGAGTGAACGACTTCGTTGTTGGGAATTATCTGCTTGTCGCTGGAAGAAATCCCAAATCTCTTATGCACTTTTTGACATTAGCTCTCCTCAACTTGTTGCCATTAGTCATTCTTGCACATTCGGCAATAATCCCTCTAAAAAGTATTGACATTGATGTCATTTTTCGTACCCATGATGTGGACACTTTAGGAGTAGCCCATTGAATCGCTCCCATGCTTCGAAAAATTACTCATCTTCTCTTTGGGTAAACTTTGAAATTTTCCTGTGAATAGCATTGGTTTTATGTACTGGGAAATATTTATTCAAAAATTTTGTTACCATTTGTTCCCATGATGTAATGCTATTAGCAGGCAATGCATTGAACCATGAATGAGCTCTATCTTTTAAAGAAAATGGGAATAATCTAAGTTTAACATCATCATCTGAAAAATTCTCATATTTAAAAGTTTGACGAATAGCATGAAAATCATTCAGATGATTATATGGATCTTCATTTTCTAGGCCATAGAATGTTGGGAGACAATTTAGCACACTAGGTTTTAATTCAAAACTCCTAGCAGCTACATTTGAGTATCTTATGCATCATGCGCTCAAGTTAGCTAAGGGACTGAAGTAGTCCTTAAATGGCCTCTCTTGTAATGCTGGTTGCAAATTCATTTCAAATTTATTTTTAATTGTAACGTGCTTGTGTGTGCAAAGTGTTTTTTCTAATTCAAAGTCTATATGCTCAAGATTTGGTAATTGTGACCTACGACCATGCATGCAAAGAAAAAAAAATGATAACAAAATTAATAAAAATAAAGAAAAAGGAGAAATTATGATACTAACCTTATAACGCTGTTACAATTTTGCTATGAAAATAACTCAAGCGCTAGATATAGAAAAGAAAATACGTGAAACAAATTAAAATAGATTAATAGGTGGTTGAACCTGCCGATTTAATAAAATAAAAAAAATAATAACATGAAAATTAAATTACAGAAATTTAAAGAAGAAAAGAAAAGAAAATAAAATAATATTTACTTCAAAATGTAAATTCACTTTTTTTTCTTTTTTTTTCTTTTTTTTAATAATAAAAAAATAAAATATTACAAGGAAACAACTAATCAAAAGAAAAAAGAAATAAAGAAATAAAAAAAAATCTACGAATTAAAATACTTACCTCCCCGGCAACGGCGCCAAAAACTTGTTGTGCAAATTTTATTGAACTCGCAAGTGCACGAATCTATTATAGAATAGATTAATGATGACGAGTGTCGATCCCACGAGGAGGTGAATTTTAATTGCTTGTAGAATTAATTTTCTAAGTGGATGATTGGATTTATAATGACAATGATGTAAGCAATGTATTAATTTAAATTAAAACTGTAGAAATAAACTATTAAAATGAAATGCTTGGATCTTCGGATCTGTCTCAACATACACTATCGGTTTAACATTCATTATTAGTACCAATTAAATCATGAAGGGGGAACTTCCACTCATCATGAACCACACTCTAATAGATATGGTGCTAAGGGCTTCCCGTGCAAAATAGTAATAACATTGCCTAAGGAGGCGGTTATTCCAGCCGATATCCAGACAATATTATTACTATATGTCTACGAAAAATCAAAACAACCACATAAATTAAAGGGGAAGGAAAAGTAAATTTACCAAATTAAGCCCATGGAGCATGTTGAGACTTCACATTCAACCCAAGCTTAAAAGGAAATTAGCCACTCATATTTGAACTAAGGGTAAAATGGAAATTTTATTAAAATACGTAGAAAATATAAGATGGAGATGAAATTACAAAAATTTGAGCTCAAAAATGGATTCAGGGGTATCAAATTAGGATGGGGAGCCCCCTTTTTATAGATACACTGAGTAAATCATGGCCATCAGATTAAAACAATTTGGACGCCCAGGATTGCACCACGTGGCAAGTTCCTATTGGATGGAACACATCATCAAGGCTGTTATTCTGTGTATATGTATGTACCGTACACACATTTTTTCGGTCCACTAACATTCTGCCACATTGCCGGTCAACATTTTTTGTCCAACAAGATCGTGACACGTCATCAGTCAACGACACATCATCAGTCAATGCCACATAAGCGGTCAATGCCACATCATTCGTCCAATCAAATGCCGCCACGTCATCGTATAGTGCCACGTCATCATACATCACGGTGAAGCAGTCGTGAATGAGCGAGTCACGTGAAGAATCAATCTGCGTATATATATCAACCGTCATCAGTATGTGTGAACAAGATCTAGTGTATGTGAATGATGACCATTTTTCTTTTTATGCTTCTTCTAAGGTTTTCGACTGTCCTGAGTTCAAAAGTGCTGTCCGTTTTTTCATCTGATCTCTTGTTCCTTGTGAAATGACCATGATATCCCCTAAAATACATAAATTACTTAATTAAAATAAAACATAGATAATTAAATTACAAGGGACTTAAAGACATAAAAATAGGGATGGTAGTGAGACTTAGAGTGTAAAATGATGATTTGCTCCATTATAAATACACACTTTTTAGTACTCAACACACACCCCAACCAGCTTGTTGCTAGTCCCTAGCAAATTAAGCGAAAACAAAACTCAAACAATTTTTTTTTTATTGTGTTATTTATTCAATCAGACTAATGATAACAATCAAATAAAAGTATAAGCATTATCAACAATCTAAAGAAATATCATTCCCACATTAACTCTCCACATAAATCAGTTTAGAAAACTTTATCACAACTTCAGTAATTGAGTCACTTTCAAAAATGACATATCAAACCCCAAAATCTCATCGGTAGTAGTGATACTCTCACAAAGAAATTAAACCCAAAAATAATCACTCCAGTGAATGGTAATTTGAGTGAAAATAATAAAGAAGTAATATCACACTCTCACCAAGGTGACAGAAATATGCCCTCAGCTTAGAAATAAAAATGCTAATCAAACCAATGTATTCATCATTCTCTTGTTTTTTTTTTTTTAAATATGCACTAACACATCTTTTCAGCCTATATAACCAGTTTCTATTTCAGACTATAATTCCCTAAAATCAAGAAGGACTTTTATTAGGACGTAACGTAGGCTAGGGACGTGGCTAACAAAGAAAGGATAATAGGAAAAACAAAATATATGTTTGAAAAATAGAGGACTTTGGAGATTATAAGGTGCTTTTCACTTGATTTTTTTTTCTTTATGTATTTATTTATATACATATTTTTTTTTCTTTTGTTTCTTTTTCTTTCTTCTTTTTTTTAGCACCTTTTTTTTTTGTGAATATAAAATTATCTCTATTTTCAAATATAAATGGGTGGTGAGAAATACAAAATATAAGATGATACTCCACATTGGAGTGAGATAAGATAATAGGTTGCCAAAGAAAAAGTCTTTATTTTTATTTTATTATTATTATTTTTTTCTTTTTTTTTAAGGCTCAAAGGGGTTAACTATGGATACATATTAATAGGGTTGGCTAGAAAGGCTCAAACGGACCAAAGATGGTCTTTCTGTCATCTTTTAGGGTTCTAAATAATTTTTCATATCTACTAGTTAGATAAACATTCAGATGTGGCAACACACACTTTAGTTTTTTTTTTTTTTACAGAAATTTGGAGATAATGTATAAAACAATAAACTGCAAAGCTGAATGAAGAATGGGCAAAAAGGGTTACTCTCCAAGAAAAATGACAGGCTCAAAAACTCACTTGGAAATTATTATGACATGTGCATTCTTTCAAGCAATTTATATTTGTCTCCAACATCAACATGTAGAGTAATAAACATGGTGTAACATAACTAAAAACCAAAGATAATACAAATACTAAAATTTAAAAGTTATCATGTCATCTAATTATGAAAAGATCACACAAAATGCTTTTTTTTTTTTTAAATTCTACCCCCAAACCTATTCTTAGTCATGAAAATTATGCATGCAGAATGGTGAAAATGACATAAAAAAACTAATTGGTAAAAGAAGTTAGAAAAATCACACTTAAAATGACAGTCAAAGCAAGAAATGTCTGTTTTATTTTTTTAATAAGAAGATGCGTTTCTAGAGTTACTACACTCCATATTCAGCCATCTTCGACTCAAAAATTTAGCCACAGTTAGTTTCTAAAACAAAGAAAAAAAAACTACACCAAGATTGAGATATTCCACAATTGTCAACTATTCTCTCCCCCCAACCTGAACGGAATATTGTCCTCAATGTTTGAAAGAGAATAGGGTTTAGAAGACATCACCTGAGTGCTGTATCAGAGAAGAAAATATTTACAAGCGGAGAGTTAAATCTAATTTGCACTTCTTACTACGGCTACTGTTACCATCATTAGTTGGCCATTCCAACACAAAGGTCTTGGGATCTGGCTAGAGTCTATAAGCTTGTAACAGATCAAGTAACTCGTATATGTGAACAGTACCATTTTTCTTTTTATGCTCCTCCTAAGGTTTTCGACTGTCCTGAGTTCAAAAGTGCTGTCCGTTTTTTCATCTGATCTCTCGTTCATTGTGAAATGACGATGATATCCCCTAAAATACATAAATTACTTAATTAAAATAAAACATATATAATTAAATTACAAGGGACTTAAAGACATAAAAATAGGGATGTTAGTGAGACTTGGAGTGTAAAATGATGATTTTCTCCATTATAAATACACACTTTCTAGTACTCAATAGACACTTGTCTATAAAGCAAGTTAGCACAAACTCCATGATTGCAGATCCACTTACTAAATAATTGCCATCCAAAATGTTTCATGAGCATACTATTCGTATGGGTATCATATCATTAAAGGGTATTCAGTTTTATGATGGGTTGAAATCAGAATACCTAATGATAATAAGAAAAGTTATCTATATAAATAGTTATGTTTCTGAGGTCACATGTAACATTATGTTCTCTTTTGATATCCCATCATTATAGAGAATGCAATGAGAAAGTCAAAGGATGTAGAATACGTGATGATTTGAAAAGGTAACCATATATATTCTAGCGAGTAAAGTCAAAGGATTTTGTAGGATACATGCTGATCTGAAAAGGTGACCATATATATTCTAGCGAGTAAAGTCAAAGGATTTTGTAGGATACATGCTGATCTGAAAAAGCAACCATATATATTCTAGCGAGTAATTAAGTATTATGAAGTCAGGTACACTTTCGCATACTTAATAATTGATTCGTGATGGTACAACATGAATGTTCTTGAATTTTAGGTGATGGTTTTTCACCAAAGAATTTATTGTTTTAATAAGTAAGTGTATGTGTCTATATATATATATATATGTGTGTGTGTGTGTGTGTGTGTGTGTAATTAGGTGACTAAAAGAAACATACAGTAAGAGGATTTAGTGGATGGTATATTATAATCATTTTTAAGTGTGGGTGTCGGCATTTTTTAATATGAGAATTTGGTGTTTCATACTTGTGTCAAATGTCTTTACACCATTGTGAACGGTTGAAAAATTATTTTACACCATTGTAAAATTTTTTGATATTGGTGTAAATTCTTAATTGGCAAAAAAATTCATACAAGGCGTCGGCACTGAAAAAAAGACTTAGGTATGTCATATGTGTGTGAAGTTATTAGATAAGCCTTGAAAAAGTTCTTGTTGAGTTCTTCCTCTGCTTTACTGTTGTCAGCTTTCTCCGTAGCCAAGGCGAATAATCGAATTAGAACATGCGACAACATGAAAGACCAGTTATAGCATGTTTTTGTGGAATTTCGAAAGCAAAAAGAGAGTCAAGATGGGGTTCCTTTAAGATACGGGGTCTTAAGAGGGTAGATGGGCTTTAGGTAGCGTTATTTAAATTAGAAGCACAGCTTAGGCAATTTTATGATATCGTGAATCGGCTCCGTGCTTCAGATGTTACATTGTCACTTACGGAATCGTTTGTATATTCGTGCACGTGTATAAAGAGAGCGAGGTTAGTAGTTAGTGCCGAGAGCTCAAAGCAGAAAAACTTCGACAAAATCACTCAAGATGGGAAATACTCCATCGAAGGCCAATAATTCGCAGAAGAAACATCCGCGGAAACCTGCTGGAAGATTAAGATGCTGGTGCTTTCTCTCGAACCAGGTAACGTTTGAATTTCGGAAACAGATTCTATCTATGCTTCCATTTATTTCTCTATGCTACTGTTTGATGATGAGCCCTCGTGGAAATTATTAGGGGTTACTTATGCAAATCTTTTAACAGTTACATGCTTGCTTTGTATTATTAACAAGTTTTAAATTGAATTTATCTTCTGGGTTTGGGTTTTTTTTCTTGGATCCAGGCGTCTAGTTTTAGGGCGTAATTTTTCACGAACAGCTTAAATCCTTCACGACTTTTCTAAGTCCACTAGTTCAATCAAGGAATCAGCAGCTCAATACCAGCTTGGTGTCGAGGCCTTCTCCTTGGTAATTATTGGACTTCTTCGTCCTTCTCAAAAAAAAAAAAAAAAATTATTGGGCTTCTTCGGAGGCAAGTATAGAATATGGTTCGAAAGCTTTTTAATGCACTCAGACTAAAATTATTGGGCTTCTTCGGAGGCAAGTATAGAATATGGTTCGAAAGCTTTTTAATGCACTCAGACTTTGTCACGTGAATGTACTTACACTCCGTTTAGGTGTTTAGGATAATTTTTTACATGGAACTTTATTTGAAAAGTGTTTTTGTTAAAAATCTTAAAATTATTTCAATAAATAAATTTTTTAAAGTTATATTATAAAAATAAAATAAAATTATAAAACAAATTAAAGATATTTTTAACAATTTAACTTTTTGAAAAACTACAATCTCTATTTCCAAATACTCAAAATTTAATCTTTTACTAATTAACAAAGTTAAAATAATTTATTTAGTTCTCAAAAACTTTACTCAAATGCATTGAAACAATAGTAATAATTTTGAAAAGAACCTATAAAATTAAACAAGTATTTATCGCTATTACATATGACTTACTAAACATAAACTTAATAATCATCTTAGATAATAGATTGAAACTTACCACACCGGCACAAAAAGTTTCGAGAATACCCTCCAATTTTAATCCGAATGAAAATTACAATAAAAGACAAAGACAAATGCGACGCTATCGAACCATTGTGCAAAATGATTGAAGAGAAGTCAAAAGTGATCTTAATCTTCAAAGGAAGCAATGACCTAAGAACACTCAATTTTTTTTTTAACCTTTTGTTCCTTTTAATTCTCATCTTTTCTTTTTCTCCAGATAAAATAATAAAATTTGTAATTGATTTAATACGGTCTTCGTTGATGATGAGAGGCTGTTGGCTGGGATTGGGCGTGTAGTTTAGTGGCTGGCTGGTTGGAATTGACCATTTGAGCATTGACTGTTGGGCGGCCGGTTTGGGTTTGGCATTTGAGTTTTTAGATTTGAAAGGTTGGTACGTTTGAGAGTCCTGAGGGTCTTGATAGTTTGATAAAGAAAAGCAGAGGAATACACGTGGACGACAGTTTAAGAATTATTGTAGAGAAATTAGATATCTATGGTGTGTTTACTTTGTTAATTTATGGCGATTGAAATCAAGAATCGGATTCATTGGTAAAGTCTATTTCATATTTTATTGGTACGAATGAGAATCAACATTGCGGGATCCATAGTAATTTGGGACTAGGAATATATATTGTGGAGCGCCAGTTTGAAGAATTGTTGTGGATATTAGATATTTAGAGTTTGGTAAAGACAGAACGTCGTTTCCGTTGAGTGATCGTAATCCAATGTCTTTATAACTGATGGGCCCTCTATTATCTTCCAAGTAGAGTCCGACGTCAGCCGATATATACAATTACACGCCATGATCATGCCCACGGAGCGCAGCGCAGCCTCGTGAGTAATGATGCCAACGGGCCCCGCCAGCGTAAAACGAGGGTCCATTAAGGCACACGGGTTGCCACGGTATGACCTACTCAATTGGTGGTCCGTGTCGTGCTGTTTTATTTTTTATTTTTTAAATTCAACATGGCCCATGGCACGAACCTACTTGTGTCGTGTTTAAATCGTGCCGTGGGCCGTGCTCAAAAAAATTTATCAACTTTTTTTTTTTCAAACTAACGTGTATTTTTAAGTACAAGTATTTTTTTAAATCCATCAGCCTATATAATAATAATAATAATAAGACCAATAATAATTTTTATTAATTATTAAGAGAACAATTAATATTTTATTATCAATTTATCATAATTTCATAAATATATATTTAAATATTTAATTTCACAATTAGATTTTATTAAAAACAAATGATAAATGATAAACATAAAACAATTAAGATTTTTTAAAACTAAAACTTAAATTAATTTAATAAAATATATTAAAAATTTTAATTTTAAAATATTTATAAAATTATAAGTTCATAACATTTTAATTTTTTTTATTAAAAAATTTACATTAATATAGTTTTGCTCATGTGCTATTAACGGCTCATGAGTTACGTGCTAGCACATAAATGAAGCGTGTTTATTATGTGTCTTTTCTCGTATTATGTTTTGATACACCACTAATCATATCGTACTTTTAAGGTCCACGTGTCTAAAATTCTAAACTCGACCTGATTTACGTGCATGCCGTGCCATATAGTATACCTACCAAAACATAATTGTATTGTGTCGTGCCGTGCCGTGTCGTATGGTCCATTGGCTATCTCTACTCGTGAATCATGTGAGTCGCATGACCCACGATTATTAGCGCACACAAACGCAGAAAATTAGAAATAAAAATATCACCCATCCCCACCGTCCCAAATTCCACTCAGAAATTGTAACAAATTCGGATGAAGATGAAGATATCTTGTAATTTTAATCTCTTGTTTAGAGCTAGTAAAATTTAACATGACACGAATAAATAAGTATGGGTCGTCGAATTTAACACGATTATTAAATGGGTTGTGTCCGGGTTGGCAAGATTTTTTTCCGTGTCGGGTTAGGGTTAAAGTTCTTGACCCATTTACACGATCAATGACCCGATTATATTTTCTATTTTAAAATAATTTGTATGTTCTTATCATCAAAATTCAAATATTAGAGATAATTTTTTTTATTTCTATTTTTTAAAAGGATAAATATAAACATAGTGTTTTATTTATAAAATTTTATGTACATTTAGAGCGTCAATAGTATAAATGTATAAAATATTGGTATACATATATATTTTATAATATTGATATATAATATTATTTTTTAATATATATAATTAAAACTCCAATAATATAAATGTGTAATATTTTAGTACATATGTATATTTTATAATATTGATAAAGTATGTATGTGTGTATGAATAGTAGTATTTAAATGTTTAATATAAATGTTGTTTAATATACTGATATTAAGCGGTTTATTGGGTAACATGATTATTTTTCTGTGTCGGATTTAAATCTTAATATTTTGACACAATTATTAAATAGATCGGACTTGAATTGACTTAAATTTAATACAATACGAAATTAACCCGAAACAAATACAATATGATGATCCATTTTACCACCTGTACTCTGTACTCTTGATCTTATTAAATAATAAAATTTAAGGAACTACTCGGTCAACTCATACTCGTCCGCCCCCGTCCTCTTATATCTCCTCTACAAACGGTAAACAAATTAAGAATGCTTTTTTGTTAGATCCAAAATAACGGCTGGAGGAGTAAGTGTAACAAAAAGCTTTTAGATCTCTTAAAACTTTTGACTTTCCCGATAAATTTCAAAATTTCCCGGTAATCCTTTACCTTTCACTTAAGATTTATAATCATCTAAATGCAAATAACATGATTTTATATGCGGCTGTGCCTGTAATGCAGTTAAGCTCAAGCATGGAAGAGGACTCTCATTCACAATCAGCTTCACTGAAGGAATTTTACATTCCCAGTTATGTTTTATTACCTGATTCAGAGTCTGAAACAGTTCCTGATGTGCCTCGGTGTCCCGTTCTCGTGTTTATCAACTCCAAAAGCGGCGGTCAGCTCGGCGGCGATCTTCTCGTTACGTATCGCTCGCTTCTCAATAAGAATCAGGTACCTCTCGTTTCTTTGAATTTGATATATGATGATGTAATTGTATCGGATTTTGAAGCTCTGAAGCTGTAGTTAATCAAGTTTCTGTTTCCGTTATTTTTAGGTGTTTGATGTGGGGGAAGAGGCTCCTGATAAGGCGCTGCGAAGAATTTATCTTAACTTAGAGACGCTCAAAGCTAATGGAGATGCATATGCTAGACAGATTGAGGAGAGATTAAAAATAGTTGTGAGTAGTTAAAGTAAATAATTGTAAATAGTCCTTCCTTCTATAAAGTATCTTTATCTTTTCTTTTCTTTTTTAATTAGGACCTTATTAATTGCAAAAAATAATTCTACAAAGTATCTTCTATTATAAACTATCTTTTATCTTTTCTTTTTTAATTAGGACTTTATTAATTGCAAAAAATAATTCTATAAAGTATCTTCTATAAAGAACTTGCAATTTAGGTTGCAGGTGGCGATGGGACAGCTGGCTGGCTTCTTGGAGTTGTTTGTGATCTCAAATTATCTCATCCGCCGCCGATTGCTACAGTACCTTTGGGAACCGGAAACAATCTACCTTTTGCTTTCGGTTGGGTGAGAGCCCTGTATCTTTAAGCAATTGTGTTAGCCAGATTAGTGCATTTATTAATTAATCATATGCCATATAGTACAGATGATGAATTCAGTAGATTTTGGGAGCAGATGTTTAAGTTGTTGATGCATATGCGTCTCTCTACTTGTTTGAATGCATATGCTTAAGATTTTTCTTTATTTCAGGATGCATTGAGCATCTGCTAGCAGTCTGATTTATGAATACTTAGGTGTCTTAACTATTTGAGAGGTTGTTATCAACTTGCAATTTGCTAATTTACAGGGAAAGAAGAATCCCGGGACTGATCGTCATGCTGTGGTGCGATTCCTGGATCGTGTAATGAATGCAAAGGAAATGAAAATAGACAAGTAAGGATGTTGTAAGACCTCCATGTGTCTTTTTAAAAAAATTGAAATAAATGCCAGGTTCTTCCAAAGTAATAAAATTAATTAAGCTGGTGCATATGGGTCTCAACTGATACACATCTCAGAGTATGGGCATTCGATTTACTTTGAAGAAATGACTATTGTTGGCATAGAAATCTCGGCATGCCACTTAGTGTAATATGAATCGCCTTGTTCCCTTTCCTGGGTTTATTATCTAGTTTTCCAGTTCTTTTATGTGATTTGTTTGGTCTTGTCTACTGTTTTCCTGTTTTCTGACATATGATAGTATCACTGCCCATAAATATTGCTTAATTCTTGTATACAATTCTCCATGATAATTTTTACTTATGTGCCAATATCTTGCAATATAAATGATAGTATAGTGCTGATATACAAAATTTTTTATCAGTAGATTTTGTTTTCTTCTTTTTCTTTTTAATTCAATTTATTTAGTTGATTTTTTTTTCAAGCTGGCATATTCTCATGAGAATGAGGGCTCCAAAGGAAGGTTCTTGTGATCCTATTGCACCTCTTGAGCTACCGCATTCTTTGCATGCATTTCATCGTGTCTCTGCAACAGACGAGTTGAACAAGGTCAGAACAAGCAGTTGCTGCCTATTCTGAATACTCTAAATTATCTTACGATTCTCCCGTAGGCTGTACCAGTAGCTCAAGAATCTGTAGTTTGTTCCCATTTAGATTCCAAGATCAACGCCATCAAAAGTCTCCATCATTTTGTTGAAATTACGTCTAGTTATCTTCATGAATATGCATTATAACTCTTCTGCAAAAGAAAAGCCTTCTCTACTTAGCTTTTGTAATTCTTTGTCACATAGGAAACAAAACAAAGGCAATCACTTAAATGAAGCTTGTTTGATACTATTCAATTGCCCCTCCCTCTGTATGGCCTGACCTTTTAGGTGGCAAGAATGAAGAGGATGAGAATCTGTATTCTTTTATGGGGTTTACAAAAACAGATCAAGCTGTTGATAGTTCAATTCATGTTTCCTTTCTTTTTAAATGAATTCTATATTTTCATATGGAATTCAGGCTTACTAGACTAATTTCATATATTATATTCTAATATACCATGCAAGAAAACCGTTCTCTTTTAAGCCTATACCTCTTTTCATTTTTACAAATAAATGTTTTACTTCTCTCAGGAAGGTTGCCATACATTTCGTGGGGGTTTCTGGAATTACTTCAGTATGGGTAAGTACCTCAAAAACAAAGCGAACTGCTGAATTGCAGACTGATGATGTTTAACTTTTGATACTTTTCTGTTCTAGTTATGAGTACCTTTAAAAAACATGGCATTTGCTAGTACTTTCTAAATCATAAGATAACATTTTATTTCTTACTTTTATATGCAATTTCCATTTAGAACAAGCATTGTCTCATCAATGTTTCTGAGATGGGGACCTCTTGTATGTTTTCTGTTTTCTACAGGAATGGATGCTCAAGTATCATATGCATTTCATTCTGAACGGAAGTTGCATCCCGAAAAATTTAAAAATCAGTTAGTTAATCAGGTACTGTTACACTTGCTGTCTTGTTTTAATGAATCACAGACATTAATAGAATGACCACCATCCTTTTAATTATGTGCTAAGTATATTCCTACCAGGAGTATTTAGTGGAGTTTGCAAGATAGAGCTGCTCTTAGCAAGCATTGGTCTCTGCTACTGGTTTACTGCTATTTTTGGAGTTGCTACACCTAGACTAAATCTACCCTTTCTTAAATAGATGCAGCCATAAGTAGACAAGCAGAGGCTACTGATGAAAGTAAAATGGATGTTTGATAAGCTATCTAGGATTGTCCAAATAGATTTGACAACAGTAATGATGGGTGCTACACATGGAAGCAAACTTGGAGATGTCACATATTTTGAGGATATGGCTCAGGGGCAAAAGCTGACAACTTTGGTTACAGGGGTTGGGTGAATAATGTAAAGAAATGAAGCTAAGATCGTCGAATAAAATTGAATAACACAAATGTGGAAATGAGTTAAAAAATGTATTTTTGAATTGAATATTGAGTTAGAGAAGAGAATTATGACATGCTATTGTCTATAAGAAAAGATAAATTATAATAAAATTATAATAAAAGTAGGATTTAGGTATTATGAGGGATTATAACATGTATTTATTGTAAAAATATAAGGGACTAAAAATATATGTCATGATAATTTATAAAATATTCTAATTAGTTTAGAGATATTTTTTAATTTCTATTATAATTTAGGAGATATAATGTATATTTAAAAAAACAATTTGAAACTTTTACAGGGGCCATGGCCCACTATTGTCTCCATTAAGTTCCGCCCCTGATGTGGCTAAATATATGGAATGACTGTTAAGAGATTTTTAACCAGAGTAAACTATTAATGCTTGAATATTTATGTTCATGTTTGATATTTTGTTCATTTTAACGTATAATGCAAGTATTACACTGAAACAATGAAATTGGCTTTGGGTTAATCCAGTTGTTAATGGTATCATTTTAACTTGTTCTTATTCGATCTTTGAAGAAAAGATTTAAATGTTCTGCAGAAAATGGATATATAACCCTTCTGAGCTTGGTATGAATTAGCTTGAATTTCTTATTTAGCATGCAGTAATGTTTCTTGACCTGAAATTTGGAAATATTCATTTGCTTGGATTTGTCTACAGCATGTAATATTTTTTGTTTTGTTTACTAGGTTCTTGCTTGTTTATTCCCTGGAATTTCTAAAAGAAATTGTACTTATTGTTTTTTACTATGATTTTCTATATCTTTTATAATCAGAGTACTTATGCGAAGCTTGGTTGTACTCAAGGATGGTTTTTTGCTTCTCTTGTTCATCCTTCTTCTCAGTGAGTGCTCCTGACTGTTAACAAAATGTCCTGGTTTAACATTTTCCTTTTCAACAGAACTCGCTGGACAGTGCAATATGAGTTGGTTATATATCTATTACAAGTACCTATTCACTTCAACTTAACATTGCAACTCCCTGCAGCTGCAGTGCATAAATTTGGCTGGATCTTATGAAATAGGTGTCTATTTCCTGATTAAATTGAATCATGAATGATCTTTGTTACAGTAACATAGCTCAGCTTGCAAAGGTGAAATTCATGAAAAAATGTGGTCAGTGGCAAGATCTTGAAATGCCTTCCAGGTAATCCAGTTTGCCTTAAATTATCTTGTGTCTCAGAGGACAAATTTTTATTCTTACCTGATTCAAATGTTTAGTTAATATTGCAGAATAAGCATATTGCCAAAATTAGTATCTTTTGTGAAATTTAAAAATGAAAATTGTAATTTGTCTACATTTCTCCTTGTTGAATTACCTTTTTACTTTTCTGAAAAGAAATAAATTTTTTGTTTTTAGCATAGCATAGTTGATAACTTGACATACGAATGTTAGAAATTTACTTTTAGGTGAAGAATCTCTCCAATCTACGGTTGGTTATGGAATCCCCCTACACTCAAATTCAGTTGTGCTGTTACTGTTATGCGCTTGAGGTTTTGGCAAGATGGCAACTACACATTCTATTTCAACTGTTTCTGTTGAGTTTACTTGTTTTGACCATTTACTCCTATCCTTCATTTTGGACCTTTTAGTTAGATCTGCTAATCCATGTTTCTATAATATGCCTCCAGATTATAAGCGAAAAATGTTTAGTTACATTTAACTCACTTCTCTTTCTTCTGTAACAGCATCAGATCAATTGTATGTCTTAACTTGCCCAGCTTTTCTGGTGGACTAAATCCTTGGGGAACACCGAACACCAAGAAATCCCAATATGTAGGTTCCATATGTGTCGCTAGTTTGTCTGTTTATGAGAGAATCCTTCTTAACAATATGTATTTAAATTTTCATTCGTTCAAAGATGATGAAATATCTTTCCTACATGACATTGCAGAAAGACTTCACTCCCCCATATGTTGATGATGGCCTTCTAGAAGTGGTTGGATTTCGAGATGCTTGGCATGGTCTTGTTCTATTTGCTCCAAGTGGACATGGGACTCGTCTTGCACAGGTGAAAAAATCATTTTTAGAAAGATGCAATTTATCGTAGTTTCAGAGATTTAAGTACTGCTAATTAAACGATAAGTACTGATAATTACATGTCATTCTTTTAGAACGCATCAATTTGGTAGGCTGATCTAGTAGATTAATAAGTCATTATAAATGTTTTTCTGATTTCTTTGGCATTAGGCACATCGAATTCGCTTCGAGTTTCACAAAGGAGGTGCTGATCATACATTCATGAGAATTGATGGAGAACCATGGAAGCAACCACTGCCAGTGGATGATGATACTGTTGTGGTTGAGATCTCTCACCATGGCCAAGTGAACATACTAGCCACCCATGACCGTCGGTCTAAAAGTGTGCACGATCCATCATCATCGCCTAGCCAACATGGCAGTGAGGATTGTCAGAGTGATGATGACTCTTCACATGGGGGAGAAGAGCATAGGAAATTTGGTGCGGCAGAAACATTCAAGATCCCAGAGGACATCGATATTTCTCATATTAGTTGAGCATTTACACGTCTCAAACTCTCAATTTTAACTTGGTAACAGTTTACCTCTTTTGGAAATTCAAACAGTAGATGATTCTGAACACCAGTCTAGATTCTACCCCATTTCTCATTGGTGCTCAGCGTGGAAGCATGATGTGGCTACTTCGTAGGGGCCTTCAGGTGGAAATAACCTAACGGTTAGGTATGGTTGCCTCCTATCATTTTGTGTCATATAATTGATTGGAATAACTGTTGAATACAGCTTACTGTTCACCATTATCTCTGCTTAAAATTACTGAGAAAGTGCATAAATATAAGCTTCTGAACATACTTTCTACGTTTTCCTGTTAATTCCGTTCATGAAATTCTCCTTGTTCGATAAACAGGAAATTAGGTTTTCAAGTTGCCTGATCTATTGAACAAACAATAATGTGGGTGAGGTTGTAACAGGTAACTCTGAGAGAGAGAGAGAGAATTGGCAAAAGCAAACAAAATTTTTAAATAAGCTTGGGAAGACTGGAGGAGGCATCAGAATTTATTAATAACACTAAACTACAATCTGCAATCCCTCAATATAAGAAAACTGCAATGCTGATTTGTATGAATGTTGCTGTAGAATTATGAATAGAAAAATACATTTGGCAAAAGCGCGAGAAATTTGTGTATTAGCACGGTGAAGACAGGATGTACGTTAATCACCGTATTAAAAACATTACACTGAAACATGCCAGCCTGTAAGCTTAAAACATGGTTCATAGAGCATTGAGGCTCCAACTCTACCACAAAGCAAACAAAAACGGGGTGGAAACTTCACAAGAGATGATTAGCATTGTCGGATTCCTTCACAGGTTGAATTACTGATGGGCATATAGGTATTCTCCCAGACATTTTTTAATGGCTTCATTAGCCTTTTGCGATTCTGTCCTTTCTTCTCTCTTCTTCTTCTCCCTGAAAGGCCAAAGCATGTTAATGAAACAGTTCAGCGTGAATGAATGGTGGAGCCCATAGAAAGAAGATGAATTCCAAAAAGTTCATGATATATAAATTAATGAATTGCATGGAGGAGACGCAGGAAGTTTTCAACTATATTAGGGATTCAGGTTAAAGTCCAGTGTGATAAATCTCCATAACATCAAAGGAAACACTTTTGGATGTCAGCATTTTCAACCACATGATCCTGATACAAAAGTAATTCATAACAAGTGCAGCACACAGGAAGACAAAGTACATAAAATTACAGGATTAAACCTCCAATCAATGATTCTTATTTTCTTGAATCTTCCATTATGGGTTATGGTTTGAATAGTCTTTTTTAATTATGGTAAGCGTTTACAGTATGATAGCTCCAACCTAAACTGATGTACAATTTCCAAATTAATATGTAGTATGTCGAACACTATTTAAATAAAAACTGAACTTGGAGCAGAAAATTGTCTTTTTACCTATCCACGTACTCCTTCAGCAACTCTTTAGCTTGAAGCAGCTTGGATAATAAATTGCGATATACATCAAGGTCACGATCCACACTTCTTTTGTTAACATTTAAGACTGCACAAAGCTGTCATGTAGAGACAATAAGAAAGGCTCAAAACATCAGCCAAAATGTCTTGATTCTAAAAGAAAATATTCTTTCACAGAAATGCATTTTCCTCTTCATAAGTTATCAAGTTGATAAAAATTTAACAGCTGAACATGTGAAGCTATGATGGGCATGTGAAATTAATTGTAACTTGAGCATCATATCATGTCAAAAATGTTGACTTTCATCTTGCGGCTATGAAAACATAAATGCTAGTTTGCCTCACAGAATCCTATGCCCCCCAAGATCATCTGAGGAAAACATAAAGAAAAACTATATAATCCATGCTCATTCAGGTGGGTAATGGGTTCCATATCCTGCTAAATACAATGATTTTTAATAACCAAAAACAAGGCTAGAATTGTACATGGAAATAGAGAGCAAAATCTTAGAAATAACTGCCAAATCAGGATGGACATGAAGTGCAATCATCCCAACTAACCAAGGTCTTCCATTGGCATTCGCATTTTTTAGTAAATTATCACAGTGCTTATATCTTTCTGAACCTATCATGCGTGCCAAGCTGCCTATGAACTCGCATGGAAGCAAAGAATCAGCCCAAGGATGGTCAAAGATGTGGTACTTAGTTTCAGCAATCATCAATAGATTTTTCCAGCATCATTCAAAGCTCTTAGTTTCAGCAATCATCAAGCACTTTTCCGACAACATTCATGGCTCTTCATGTTTTTTCAATTATCAGTTGCCAGGTTTACATTATGTGGAAAGTTGAAAATCTCTACACAGAATATCTCTTGGAAATCTAATTCTTCAATAATCTGGAGCAAGATCAGTGGGTCTCAACCACTACTAGTTCATGCACCAAAAACCTAACGCTCTAATACTCTATCTAAATTTGAAGGGTAAAAAAGGTTGGTATACGATCTTTGATTAGGCACTGAAAATAGAGATCAATAACTGATTTTGAGAAGAGGGAAAGGAAAAGAAGAATCAGATAGAGATTCTTGTCATCCAATTCAGAGAGAAAATTGATATAACATGTTAATAATTGCAATTATTAAGTGAACATTTAAGACCTAAACAGATCTTCACCAGGTATGACAGATGTGGCAATGTTATCAAAGGAGTAGATCTAACCTTTTCTAACACCGTGGGTTCAGTTGCATTTGCCAGCTCAAGAAGGCGAAACAGCCCAACAGCAAAGAAACGGCTGTAGCTGAAATTCCCCTTGCCCCTGGCTCTTTCTGCAATGTCCTGCAATATCCCCTCAACTTCTCCTTCTTTAGATGGGAACTCAACTAATGAACTGGCAGTCTGACCCCGAGCCCATTCCTCTAACTTTTGTGCATCAATTCTGCAGTGCATAAATTACAAATTATTCAATAAAAAATGAGAAGTTTTATTTTATTTATTTGCAAATATTCAATTCAATGTGATGCTGCTGTCCTTAAAAGATCAAGAAACAGTTCTAATGTAGCTAAGCATATCTTAAAACTCTTAGCATACACCTCCAGTTTCTGAAGGATTAACTGAGACTCTCAAGGTATGACCCTCTTCACTTAGCCTTTATCCGTTCCACATGAATTCTTTCAATTGTAAAACACTCTTCACATGATTCATATATTACTAAGAATTTAGTCATTATTTGCTTAAGTTTTAATAAAAGGTCAACAGGGATCATGACATTTTCAAATTATATTGAAAAAACAGTTCATAAAAAAGACAGGAGACTCAGCAGACAGACCTATATTGCTCTGGGTCCTCCTTCAGTGCCTTAATGTATGCTTGGAAGATGGCTTCTCGATCCTCATCACTTGGATAGCCTTCCATGAGTCGATCATATACAGTAACAAAACCAAGGGCAAACACAGGGTCATATTGGTATGTTCTCTTGTACCTCATCAAATGTTGTTGGACAATCAATTCCTGTAGAACAGTGTTGTAGATACTGGGGATTGGTCTCTTATATGACTTCAGAAAGTTCATCTTTGTCTCAGCCACAGTGGGAGGCACATCTGAGATCATGTAAATATATAAATTAAGACTGACAAATGAAAAAAAGAAAAAAGACTGACAAATGGTTCAAACAAAAATGACATGATTAAAGGTAGAATCATTTGAATTGTGTGATATATTGTTTCAATCAACAGTTAAATTTCATTCTGTTAGCTAAGTTAAGCCAAACATTTGATTCATCAAGCCAACCCAAGCTCATTCAGTTTGAAAGACGCTCGGATTATTTGCCTTGCTAAATTTAAATTACACAAGCCGCAAGAAATAATCGATTTGAACAGTTAATTTACTTTCTATTTTCAATAATTATCTTAAACAGGAACAAACAGGCCACAGCAACACATTTAAAAGTAAAATTAAATGCAGCAATATTCTCCAGTCCAGCATTGCATAGACTAGTACAAGTAAATTAAAATCTGCCCTTTTCCATTTAAGAAATAAACAACACAGATTCTTTCAAGCTAAAATATTCAATAATCATATGCTTTTGAACACACACACACACGCGCACATATAACACGAAATCTAAGTAAAAGGAATTCAAAGTTAAAAAATAAAAGATAAAGAAAAAGCTCACCAGTAGCAGTGGACATGCATTGAATAACCATACGAGAACTTGAACTTGAAGCTCTAAAATGACAAAACACACTCGTACGGAATCGAAAGCCTTCAAAATTAGAAGCTAGGGAACGAGTCGTCGGAACGTTGACTTTCCTCTCACAAGAAGTTTGACCGATTGATATAAACGCCACTGAAGTGACAGACGCCATCGTAATTTATATTATTAAATTTGAATTTGTGAATGTATTAGTTAGTGCAGAGCAGGAATCGGACAGTTTTGCATTTGGTTTTCTTCTTTTGAATTTTTTTTTTCCCTTCACTCGGGAAAGTGAGAGAAAGTATGGCAAGAAAGTAGCCTTATGCTTATCCTAGTGTAATATGAAATGTGGATTTTTGTGATTTTCATGAGAAGACGCTAAATCTTTGACACGTGGCGCTTTGGTGATTTTGATTTCTGATTTGTTAGACTTGGGTATTGCTTGTGTGATTTTCATGAGAAGACTAAAGGATGCTTGAACGGGAAAGCACTACAACTAGTGGGCCGATGACTATACCCGCTGAATTTCTCAGGGCTCCCGGTTAAACAAAATAAAGGCTCATTCGTTGCTTGTTAAAACTTAATGAGGGTGCAGTGAAAGTATTGGTGGGTAGTCCCAATAGAACTGTGTCATTAACTGAGCAATTAACTAATTTTTAGTGAGTTGGACTATTGACAACCACCATCCTTTTAAAAGCTCCATTTTAATTATATTAAATTAAATAATTATCCACCGATTACTTTTTTTTTAAATATATACATCTTATTTTTTTTTGTAGCACTCCACTTGAAGTTAACATTTTATTCACTCTTCCACTTTTATTATAACGCAGTTAAAATTTTACTGATATTATAAAGGTAAAATTATCATTTCACATGAATAAAAAAAAAAAAATGACGTTGCAATTAGGAGAAAAAAAAAGGTCAACTAAAAAAAGAATAAGCTCTATTAATCAATCCATAAAAGATCAAATAAATTCCATATACGAAAACCCTAATCACATCTCCTAAAAGAAATAGAAAAATTAACTTAAAACACCTTGTGAATCTTGGCTGACTACAATAACCAAAAGCAGTCGACACTACACCTTGTGCTTTGGCTTCGTGGTGGAACCAAGAAGAGAAAGAAGAAGAGATCCACCAAGCCCAAGAAGATCAAGTACAAAAAGAAGAAGGTGAAGTTGGCTGTATTGCAGTTTTACAAGGTTGATGATTATGGGAAAGTGTAGAGGGTGAGAAAGGAGTTAATTGAGGAAAAGCCTAAGATTAGTTACCGTGTCTGACCATCTCATTTTTCTTGATGAGATTATGCTCCTTTTCTATTCTTTTCTTTTGTTTTGCTTTTGGACATCTATTATGGTTTTGTTCTTGGATATTAGAAATTTTTAGTTAGATTTAAATCCTTTGATTAATTGATATCCTTGGTCTCTTCTAAAAAAAAATTATTTTGCTTGTATTCTTCAAGGCTCAAGGATGGGAACAGAAGTTTCATGGGGTTTCTACAGTGCCGTATTGAACTTGGGAAATTTTAAATGATATTCTTATATTTTTGGCATTTATTTCAGACAAAACAATAATTTTACATTTAAGGGCAAAAAGGTCATTGATTAATATTCTGCTAAATCTATTAACTGCGTTATGATGGAAGTGGATGAGTGAAAAGAATGTTAACTTCAGGTGGAGTGCTATAAAAAAAAAAGATTTGTTAAATCTACTGACTATGTTTGATTAATATTATGTTAAATCTATGAATTGTGTTATGACGAAAGTGGAATAATGAAAACAATGTTAACTCCATGTGGAGTGCTGAAAAAAAAATTTGTGTATTTTTGAAAAAGCTAAAAAAAAAAAAACAAGTGATCGGTGAATAATTACTCTATTAAATTTAATGCAAAAAATTATCCTTCTTTCTAAATAAAGACAATTAATTTACGAGTCTTTTAATTTTCTATTATCTTCTTGTCCCCAAAATTGTTTTAGTCTTATTACCTCAGCCTCCATAGAAACAATTTCTATGAGTGATAAACTTCTTAATACAAGTTAGTTAATTAAATTGAATATCTTTAAGATTATGGTGAAATTTTTTTTAATATGAGCATAAAACAAAAATCATATAATTTGTCAGATTAGGCTTTGCTCATGGTCAATAGACTTCGTTCGTTATTAAAGAAAAAACAAATACAAAGAAGTAGAGGAAAAAATTACCTTGATGAGAGAGAAAATAAAAGAGTATGGAGAGAGAGAGAAAATACATGTGAGATATAATAAAATATTTGTCCTTAAATATAATTATAATAAAATATAGGGTTTGAGAGAATTTTGGAGAGATGTTGATAGTCCAACTCTAATTTAGTTGGTGTTCTGGCTACTAATTTGTAATTATCATATCATTTAATTTATTTATAAAAATAAATATGTACTAAATTGGTAATTGCATACCAACACCAATCATTTGGAATAAAATAAAGAGTTGGACTGTTTGATCTCACAAAAATACTTTCACACTCATATCTTAATAGAATATTTAATTATCAAAATGTCCATATACAAAATTTCTAAAGAGGACAAGTACTTTAATTGACTGAATTAAACCCTACTTTATGTGCTCACCATAAACCTTAGCACTCGCCTCAATTTTAAAATTGACATGTCCCCATTTATTTATTTTCTGATGCTTTTATCTTTGAATTATTGGATAATTGAATTCCTATATAACTTTGTTTTATTTGCAGCGAAAGAGACAAGCAATTTTTTTGTAAGTCTAATGGCTAGTTAAATCTATATACCAGTTGAATTATTTTGCAGAGTTTCAATGGATTA
The DNA here is from genome assembly GCA_030449905.1 of Luvunga scandens. NCBI lineage: Eukaryota > Viridiplantae > Streptophyta > Magnoliopsida > Sapindales > Rutaceae > Luvunga > Luvunga scandens. The sequence goes on along the minus strand of JASUUG010000442.1, from coordinate 627,234 downwards.
TGAAAGATTAACAAACTAAACACTAGTAGAGGATTTTCAGTTGAATTAATTTTACTACACGAATCATATCTTAATTTAATATTATCGCTTTCTGACTACTTTTGGAGATTTAAACTTTTTAATTCTTATTCGATGATTGGATAAGTGGTTCTTTGGAAAAATTTATTTCGTAATTTGTTTACTATCAAACAGGGAATTAAATAAAAAAAATGAGTTTAATTTTGGTGGGTTTGAATAGAAAACAAGATGGAATACGAAGTTATAATTTAGGATTAATTTTGAGATATTGAATGGTTTACAAAGCAAAATTTATATTATAGTAGAGTGTTAAAATGAATTGTTTGTATTTAAATAGGCATATCCTAAAATAAAAATGGATGCGATTTGATATTTATATGGTCAAATCAAGACTTTTTTTTTCGGGGGCAGGGAAAAGTGGTTAAGTCAATAATTAAGCTTACTCCCAAGGATGTGTAATTTAATGCTTGTTTTTACTTTTTTTTTTTTTTTAAATTACATGGGTTAATATCTAAATTACAACTCATATTACATGAGACTATTGATAATATATTTACACCAATCAAATAATTTTTGAGATTAGAGTCCAGATTTTTATCCTCCTTAATATTTGAAAAAAACATATTTTACTATCATTTTGAGAGGGAGAAGACTACTTTTACTCAATTATTTTTCATAATTGAGAAGGAATTTTAGCATTGTAAGAGCTCAATCTCTACCTTTACAATTACGGGGGCAATAGCTCTACTACGTAGCCTTTTGGCGGAGTGGCTACGCTTGTTTTTACTTACAACATAAACTCAAAGCCTTATTTTCTCGGAAAACCAAATCAGAAGTCAGTGCTGAAGGAGAAACTTTTTAAGGAAGCTCATTCACAAATTATGATGTATATTTTGATGCAATTTAGTAAAAGTTATTGAGATGGCTTTTTTGGTAACAGACATCTCTTTCGGTGGATCAACACCTCACAACAAAAGATTACTTTGTTGCAAAATAAAGTATTGTATAAGTCCCATATTAATTGAAGCCAATCACGATAGTAGAGCTGTTCTACCGTGAAGTACTGATGACGACCGTCAGATAATATCAGTAAATGCAAATATAATATTTATCTCTATAATCATATTATTATAATTAATTTTCTATTGTGAAGCAATTTCAACATAGTTGGACCCTTAGTTAAAATACAACTTAAACAAAAAGATAAGATTATAATACAAACAACAACTAAGTAGAAGCTGAAAATCTCAAGGCTTGTGTTGCATAGTTTCCTTAAGATAAATTCATCTTCTATCATCAGGGTGATGTAAGATTCAATCATCGACTATTTCCTTAGATACTATAAGTACAAACAATTTTGGCCTATCACCAAATTATTTTTGATCAACTTTGATGTGTTTGAACTTTGTTACACTTAAAAAGCATTGAAGGAATGAACATTTTTTTTCTTATGTGCTCTATATACTGAAATGACATAGAGTAAGCGAAATTTAGTGCAATCAGAGGAGCATTATGATTCAACAAACTGCATTAAGGAGCTACCTTCAATTTTTTATTAAAAGCTAATGTAAATGTGATTAATTCTGAGATTAATTTCAAAAAATTGAAATTGATTGTTTGTTATAAAACTTGTAACACCTTTTACTTTTAACCGCAAATTAACAAAAAAAGTACAAACAATTTTAGTGTACCCCTAAATTATTTCCAATGAATTTGGATGCGTTTGAACTCTCTTGCACTCAAAAAACATCAAAGGTGGAAAATTTTTGTTCTTGTGTGTATTATGCATTGAAATGAAATAAAGTAAGCTAAATTTAGTGCAATTAAATAGGGGCATTACAATCAAATAAACTGCATAAAGGAGTTATCTTAATTGTTGATTAAAGCTAACTTAACCGATATGATTAATTCTAAGACTAATTTTAAAAAATTAAAATTGATTTGGTTATTACAAAAACTTGTAGCACTTTTGCTTTTAATTGCAAATTAACAAAAAAATATAAAAACGTAGCTAAAACGGCATTTGTTGAGTACTGGAGAATGCATATTTATAAAGGGTAAAATTATCATTTCGTGCTTCGAGTCTCACTAACACTTTTCTACTTTTATGTGTTTAAAATTTCCAAACTTTTATTATGTATGTGTTATTATAATTTAAGCATTTTATGTATTTCAAGGATATTTTGGCCATTTCACAATTAACAAGAAGTCGAACAGCAAAACAAATGGCATTTTTGAACTCGGAAACCTTAGGAGGAGCATAAAGGGGTATTTGATACTATTCACGCATGCGGTACTATTTATAAGTACGACACTGTTCACATATATGGTATGATGATTTACCATTGACTGATAATGTGCTAGCATCTTATTGGACTAATGATCTGACATTAATTGATGATGTGGCGTTGACCGATGATGTGGTAGGATGCTTGTGGACCGAAATACTAATATGGTGTTGATCTATGACGTGGTAGCATCTTATTAAACCAAAATGATGATATGGTGTTCACTGATGATGTACTCCAGCCAATCAAAGCTTGCCATATGGCACAATCTTGAGTGGCCGATTTATTTCATCTGATAGTCATGATTTACCAATTGTATTTATAAATATAGGGATCTCCTCTAATTTGAACCCTTAAATCCATTTTTGAGCTCCATTTTCTATAATTTTTTCTCCATCTTGTATTTTCTAAGTATTTTAACAAAATTATTACTTTACCTCTAGTTCAATTATGAGTGGTTAGTTTAGTTTCAAGCTTAGACTAAAAGTGAAGCCTCAACATGATCTATGAGCTTAATTTGGTAAGTTTATTTTTTTTTTCTTTTTTGATTTATGTGGTTGTTTAGACTTATTGTGGACAGACAATGTATTTTGTTTAGATTTTGCACGGTATATTGGCTCCCTAGTGAATGATAGTTACTGTCTGGCACAATGAGCACTTAGCACTATATTTATTAGAGAAAAAAATTTCCTTATAGCGTTTTGTGGGTTATCTTGATTCAGTGTCAACAGAAAGTGTATCTAAGCTATTTAGTGGATTGTCTTTCCATGTTGTCGATAGAAAGATTATTATCGTCTAGCAGAACATGTTTGTTGGATGCTTCTTGTACTATGAGTGTCAATGTACAAGTGTATACAATAAGTAATATAATGATAAGTATTCGATATCGTCTCTATAGGGATTGAAGTTATCAGATTTGCTACAACAATCCTAACAGTGTAGTGTTGCTTTAATTGAAACTAAAATAAATAATAAAACTAATAAACTACTTAAACTAAAAATGCAACAAATAAGAATGCAATAAAAAAAATTCTCATGTCACATACAAAGATAAAATAAAGGAGAATGGAGTAGTTGAGTGGTCAAACTCCTTTAATAATTTTGACTACTTCTTTAAATTTTATGTTTGGTTGCTATAGCATCTGCTACAACACTGACTAGAATTCTTAAGTATCCTCAGCTGTCGCTTGTTGGATGTCTTATGTCTTGATGCAACTTAACAGTGACTAATTATTATACTAATATAAGATATATCATTACACACTTAGGCATTAATTATCCTACAAGGTGAATCCTTATGTCTAGTTCATCACTAATTTTAGATTAAGCATGACCCTTTTGAAATCAAGTTCAACTCAACTTAAGAAACTCAATATAAAATCAAGTATTGCTCTTATATGTTCAACTAAGACAAGCCTTTTTGAGCTTTACTCCTAGTTAATATCACTAAATGGGTGGTCAATTGAAATAGTGAATTAAAATAAGTATTATCAAAACAAAATGCTATACCAAACATACAGCAACTCATAAATGAGTGGTCAGCCGAAATAGTGAATTGAAATAAGATTATCAAAACAAAATGCTATAATAAACATGCAGCACCTCATAAATGAGTAGTCAACTGAAATAGTGAATTGAAATAAGTATTATCAAAACAAAATGTTGTAGCAAACATACAACTCATAATTTCAGTCAATCAACCATCAAGGTTGTTTGTCACTCAACCACAAATAATTTAGTTTATAACTTGCGAAAGAAAAGTAAATAAACAAAGTTCAGCTATTAAGTATATCCCTATAATTAAAGAGTAAACAAGAAATCAAGAAAGAAAAGAATAAAAAAAAAAGATTTTCCTAAATAATCTTTGCACTTTCTCTTTTAATACAGCCCTGACGTTTGCTCTTGAATTCTCCTTTCTCTATTGTCTCTTTTTGGTTTTTTCTCTCTTGGTTGATGGCCTTTTTTTCCTTGGGTGCGTGCTTCTTTTATAGTTGAAAATTAAGGCAACCGGAAGTCTAGGGCGTGAATCTCTTAGATTTGAAAACTTTAGATCGCAACCTTCGAAATATCTTGCGCGAAATCTTCTTTGTCAATGTTCCATGATTGTTACAACAACGGTTGCTACAACAAGGCTACAACATCTGCATTGTTCTAGACTTGTTTCAATTCTTTTGTAGCCAAGTTCATTCCTTATCTTTGCAAGCCTATCAGAACAGCATTCCTTCCTTGAAAATTGAGTTTTCGATTACCTATAATTAAGCATATGATCTAAGAACAAAATTATTCTAAAATAACACAATTTATTAAAAATAAACTAGAGTAGATCTTATTGAAAAATATAGCTAAAATGTAATAAAAATATGTCATTTGCTCTCTAAGTAATATTGATTTAAGTCTAAAAGTGCTATGATAACTCTTATCTTATAGAGTTATTACACCCCCAAACTTAAACCAATACTTGTCCTCAAGTAATGACAATAACACTAATACTTTAATCACAAAATCATGCAAAACATAACTTAGCTCTGTCATCAAATTTGTAAGGATTTTTCAACCTTCAGACTACACTCTTAATCATGTAAAATTGCCAGAATAGTTCAGGTTTAAACTTAGGCCTCATTCTATCTAAAGTGAGTGTGTGCCACTTTGTCCAAGTCTAGAGGTACTGCAGCAGTGTATAGACATTACACATAACTCAGAAGTAGACATAAACATATTAATATATGGGGGTAGAGATTACAAACAAATTCCACTATGCTATAACAAAATCTCTATTTTTTTTTTCAATGACTAATGAAATTCTCTTCAATGTATCATTGATTTTTCATGTGAATGTCTATCACTTGTGATGATGACACCCAATTACTCAACCAATGCACAAGTTAAAGTATTTGCAGCAATGCTCACAACATAGTCTTATCTATAAACATCTTTAACTCAAAGCTAAACATGAGACTCACGAACAAACCTGTCTACTCAATATCCTAGACAGAGGATCTTAAAATTTTTTTTGTATTAATGCTACAACATTACTCATAGCTCATGTTGCCATTAGACTCAAGTTTGCATATGGGGTGCATACCCAACTCTGGTTATTTAGCAACTTAAGCCATTAGAGCATAATTTATTTCATAACAAGCACAGTTCAGCTGAAATTTTTCCCCAAACTTGGAATTTTTTCACCTCTCTTTTATCATTGCTCTGCTACAACATTCTCCTCAAACTTAATCAAAGCCTACCTGTTAGGACAAAATTTCAGCCCTTATATTTAAAATATCCCTACTTGGCAATCATAAAACTTGACACTCCATTTATCTTTATAGGTTTTTCAATCCATACATAAATATTAGATAACAGAGTTTCATATCACACATAACACAACACATTATAACATAACACAACCTTCACTCAGCACATAACACATTATAACATAACACAACCCCCTCAACTTGAAAGGTGTTGTGCCCTCACATGCATATAAAACAATGCAATACTAAACAGGTTATGTTAACCAAAAACATGCAAATTAAACACAATAAAAGAACTTAAGAAAAGAGTAGAAAAATTTTTAAGGACAGAAAAATAAAACTGTTTTGCAAGGGGATACTCCTTTGTTGTTGGGTTTGTTGCTATAGCATATGTTGGAAAAGATCACTTCTTTTTAGAATTGCTCCTCAAGTGTTCCTTGAGAGAACTCGTTAAAACAGCAATCAGTTGTTTCTTTTTCTTGCTGGATGTTAAACTGATAGGAGGGGTTCGAGCAGGCCCACTTATTCTGTGCTGAATTTGTCTTGGTTTCTTATGACTTGGTTTTTTTGGTACTGTAGCGCCTTCAAATGGCTATGCCCCTTTGTACTTGCTGGATCCCCTTGCAGTTATGGTTCTAGATGGTGTGGACTGAGGAGTATATGGTGTAGATTCTGCTACTGATTCCTCAACAGTGATACTGACTATAATTTCTCGTAAACTACTGTGGGCTTCTTCTATTGTAGCCACTCTGCTACTGGCTTTTTTAATAGCCGCATCTATATCCTCTTCCCATTTAGTCTCTGAAAATTCCTCAACTACTATCTTTCCCTTGCCTTTGCTAACTAGAGACATCTGTGGTGGTTTTTCTTCCTTCTCTTCCTTCTCTTCTTCATTTTCATATTCTTCCTCTTCCTGTGCCTCTTTATCTGATTCTTGTTTTTCTCCTTCTGATCTTTATTCTTATTCTTATTCTTCATCTACTTCTTTTTGCTCATGCTGTTCTTCTTCATATCCCTCTTCAACTCTGGCTTTAACTTCTGCTTCTTCTCTTCCTTCGGCTGGAGCAGCTTCTTCAGTACTGTTGAAGTTGAACTGCTACAATAATAATTTTAGAATGTTGGCATCTTTACTTCTTAAGTACAATATAAGTTGATGCTTTTGTGCTTCCAAGTACTGTAAATAAGCCTAGAATCTTTGATTCTCATCTGTTTGTGCCCAGACACATTCCTTTACTGTCATACTAAGTTTTTGAATCATAGTCCCAAAGTCTGTTGTCTATTTAATTTTAACTGCAACATGATGTTCGGGAGTTGCTGCAGCAGTAAATTCTCTGGCAACTTTCTCTACTATCCTCACTGTCATGACCCTCCCATTCTTAACTCACTCATCATTCAATTTAAACCTCACTCCCAAGGCCTCACACATGCCACTGATCAAGGAAAAAAATAATAGGGTTTTTAATTTTTATTTGTAGGTGGCATATTCTCTAATATTCTTTTAATTATTTTTCTTACATTTATTCTTAACCCCTTGACGATAACATATATAAGGATGAGTTTGTCTTGGGAAACTGTGGTGGTGTGAGTTGTGTGCATGAGCCTAGATTTTAGAAATTTAACTCAGACTTTTGCTATGGGTTTTAGGTCAATTCTATTAACCACTCTCCCTTCCTCATTAGTCCATTTATTGCTCTATATAGTCACTATCTTAAAGACCTCCCCTCATTTTTTATTGGTCATGTTCTCAACAAACATAATTTATTTGTATTCAATCGAAGCAGATAAATCATAAAAAGGATTGATAACATATGAGTCCATAGGTGCTTGCACATTTCTCACAAATATGTTTCTTTGTTCTTGCTGCAGCATATTGGCATAGAACTCTTTAACAACTGGAACAACAAGGTCCTGCAGGTGAGAGTAGAATCGCAACCATCCTCGTTGTGCTGCAGCAGTGTATATGGTTCTCATCACACATGTTGGTTGTTTTGACAATATGAATCCTTTTTCTTCTAAGAGCTTGTGTGATTTAATAAAATTTTCAAATTTATCCTTAGCCCTATAACTGTGGAAACGAGATGGATCCTTTAATCTCATGGCACGTGACCTGATCTTTACTATTGTTATAGCAACATGCAAGAATTACTATCATTGAAAAAGAGTTGAGCAAATTTGCAAAGTGTGAAGAGTGATGTCAAGAGTTGTAGTGAAAATAAAATTGGAGGAAAAGAAATCCTTAATTTACAATAAGAGGAGTAAAAAAATCTTGGTAGTAATTAAAAATTAAAATCAAATTTTAATTTAAAAAGGAAAGGGAATGTGTTACGATTATATAGGGATTTGAGATTTCCCTTATTGTGATTGATATCTTATTGACATTAGCATCTCAGTCCACCCAACGGTAAAAAGAATTGAAGATGTCTCTTTGCTGTAAAATCTTAGAAGGGTTGTGCTAGTAATGGTAAAAATTTTAAAGCTATTTTGTTGGCTCTATTGCTACAACAATACATAATAACACATCCCGTTGTTAAGATTCACTTGCTTTGTATCATGTTAAGTCTACGTTATAACAATTCCCCATTTATGTATTGCCCATTTTTTTGGTATTTTTTCTACAATTTAAAGAAATAAAAGAAAGTCAGGAAAAAAATTAAATGCACAAATTAAACACAAAGACTAAAAGCACGAAGAACTGAAACAAAAGTTTCAAAACAACTACCCTCATTGGGTTGCCTTCCAATTAACGGTTGATTTTAGGTCCTTCAGCCTAACCCTCCTTGATTGCTCATATTAGATCTCTCAGGAACAGATCCTCCCTTGGGTGAGTCATATTAGTTCCCACATAATGCTTCACTTTGTGTCCATTAACCTTGAATAGTTAACCTGTTCTTTCATCTAAAAGCTCAATTGCCATATGGGGGTACACTTTAACAAGCTTGAAAGTTCCTGACCATCTAGATTTCAATTTCCCTGGGAAACACTTTAATCTTGAGTTATTAAGCAAAACTTGTTGGCCTGGAATTAAATTTCCATGCTAAATGTATTTGTCATGCTATTGTTTTGTTTGCTCCTTGTAAATCCTTGCATTTTCATAGGAGAATAACCTTAACTCTTCTAGTTCACATAGTTGAAGCTTCCTATGTATGTCCATGTTAACCTATTTTATTACCTAATATGCTTTATGCTCTAACTTCAACGGCAAATAAAAAGCTTTGCCATAGATAATTATGTATGGAGACATGCCAAGTGGTGTCTTATAGGTTATACAGTAGACCCGTACAGTATCGTGTAATCTAAGAGGCTAATCCTTTCTAGTAGGGTTCACCACTTTTTCTAAAATCCTTTTTATTTTTTTATTAGACATTTTTGCCTAATCATTAGACTGAGGATGGGATGTTGTAGTAATTTTATGCTTAATTCCACATTTAGCCAATTTTGTAGCAAATATCTTATTGCCAAAATGAGTGCCTTCATCACTAATGATGGCTCTCGGAGTCCCAAAATTGAGAAGATATTTCTCTAATGAAATTTCACTACTATTTTGAAATTACTTGTTGTTAAGGTTACAGCCTCCACCCATTTGAACACATAGTCTACCGCAACCAGAATTATAAATTCTTAGTAGATGGTAGGAATGGACCGTAAAGTCTATCCTCTAAACATCAAAAAGCTCAACTTCCAAAATATTGGTTAACGACAGTTTATGCTTTTGAGAGATGTTTCCTGTTCTTTGTCATATGTCACAATATGTAATAAACTTATAAGCATCTTTAAAGATATAGGGCCAATAATAACCTGATTGTAATACTTTAATTATTGTTCTGTGGCCTCCAAAAGGTCTTCCATATGCTGCAGCATAACATGTTTGTAATATGTTTGGGATTTCTTCATCAGGTACACATCTTTGAATGATCTAGTCTGAACACTTCTTGTATAAGTAAGGATTATCCCACTAATAGCTTCTGACATCATAAACAAATCTCTTCTTCTGCTGGTAATTCAAATTAGGTGGTAACAATCGACTCACTAAATAATTAACTAAGTCTGCATACTATGGGAATCCTGACTATTGCAGTCTCTGTCTATGCTGCAGAATTAATATCTGCTCATTAGGAAATGTTTCCTTGATGTCTTGTTTGGTTTGAGTGCCCACATCTGTTTTAAGCCTTGAAAGATGATCTGCTACTTTGTTTTCAGTTCTTTTTCTGTCCTTGATTTCAAAGTCAAATTCTTGTAGTAAGAAGATCCACCTTATCAGCCTTTGTTTGGCATCCTTCTTTGAAATCAAATACTTTATGGCTAATGGTCTATGTACATAGTCACTTTTGTTCCAACTAAGTAGGCTTTGAATTTTTCAAATGCACATACAATTATTAGCAACTTTTTTTCAGTAGTAGTATAATTGATCTGAGCATATGCCGGGGTTTTACTAATATAATAAATAGAATGAAAAACTTTGTTATTTCTCTACCCTAATACTACTCCAATAGAATGGTCGCTAGCATTACATATCAACTTGAAAGACATACTCCAATCTGGTGTTACCACAATCGGTGCTGTAACAAAGGCTTTCTTCAATTCAACAAAGGCCCTCAAACAATCTTCATCAAAATTAAAGGGTTTATCATGTTCTAACAGCATACATCAAGGGTTTGGCTATTTTAGAGAAATCCTTAATGAATCTTTTATAGAATCTAGCATGACTTAAAAAACTCCTTATACTTTTGACTGAAGTAGGTGGTGGGAGTTTATCAGTTAGCTCTATTTTTTCTTTATCCACCTCAATGTCTTTTCTAAAAACTTTATGGCCCAAAACTATTCATTCTTTCACCATGAAATGGCACTTCTCCCAATTTAGCACTAAATTTATCTCCTCACATCTTTTTAGCACATTCTCCAAATTATACAAGCAGTCATCATATGATTCTCCAAAAATTTAAAAGTAATCCATGAATATTTGAAGTGTTTCCTCGACCATACTTGAGAAAATTTCCATTATTGACCTCTGAAATATTACTGGAGAATTGTATAAGCCAAATGGTATTTTTCTAAATGCAAAGGTGCCATGAGGACAAGTGAATGTTGTCCTCTCCCGATCTTCTAGTGTTACAGTAATTTGATTGTAACTTGAATACCTGTTCAAAAAGTAATAATACTCATTTACCGTAATTCTATCCTGCATCTGATCTATGAAAAATAATGGAAAGAGATCCTTTCTTGTGGCTTTGTTTAGTTTTCTATAATCTATGCAAATTCTCCAACCCAAAACTGTTCTTGTGGGTATAGCTAATTCTTTTTATTTGCTATAACAATTACTCCTTCCTGTTTTGGCACACATTATACTAGGCTTATTTATGAGCTGTCTGATATTGGGTAGATTATTCCAGCTTCCAACAATTAAATGATCTCATTCTTTACAACTTTTTTAATGATAGATTTAGCCTTTTCTGTTGCTCTAGTAAGTTGCTATAGCAATCTTCTAACAGAATCTTGTGCATGCATATGGAAGGATTGATTTCCTTGATGTCTGCTATAGTCAGCGAATTGCCTTCTTATGCTTCCCCAATACATCTACTAAGGTTTTCTCCTGACTTGAATCTAAAGAAGATGAAATGATTACAGAGAGTGTATTATTGTTACTGAGATAAGCATATTTCAAGTGTGAAGGAAAAGTTACAATTCTAACATTAGTGGTAACTCTATAGAGGAGACAGATGGTTTCACCTCCCTGTTTCTTCAACTATTATAGTTTTCAAAACTGTGCTGCTACAATAATTATTCACTTTCTCTACTACAGCAAGGTCTACAACACTTATAAAGCTGCAATCTTCATTCTTATCAGGGCTCTTCATTACTTTTAGAACATTGAATGTAACTTGCTGGTCATTCACTTGCATAGTTAATTCTTCTTTTTGCACATCAATCAAGGTCTTTCTCGTGGCTAAGAAAAGTCTTCCTAGAATGATTGACACTTTTTTGTTTGCTTCAAAGTCTGACAATAAGAAGTCCACTAGGAAAATGAATTTATCCACCTTCACCAACATATCTTTAATCTTTTCTTCTAGATAAGCATGAGATCTGTCAATAAGTTGCAATGTCATAGTGGTTGGCCTTACTTATCCAATTCTCAATTTCTTAAAAATTGAAGGAGGCATGAGGTTAATGCTAGCTCTCAGGTCACAAAGTGCTCTATCATTATATCCAGTTCCAATAAAGTATTGAATTGTGAAGCTTCTTGAATCCTTTAACTTTTGAGAAATTTTGTTCTGAAGCACGTGGCTGTATTTTTTTGTTAGAGTAATTGTTTTAAATTCTCCAAGCATTGTTTTCTTTGCCAAAATATACTTTAAAAACTTTACATAATTTGACATTTGTTCTAATGCTCCACAAAAGGAATATTGATATGTAACTGTTTCAGCACTTCAAGGAATCTACTGAATTACTTGTCTTGCGTTTCCTTTTGAAATCTTTATGGAAAAGGTAGTGGTTTTCTTAATTTTTGTGCTATCACAGGTTATGCAGACTGCTTCTCTTTTGCCATATTCTGGTTTGTTGTGGTTGGTATTGCAGTATCGTCTCTTACTAATTTTGGTTCAATATCTTTTGCAGGTGCTGTAGTTTGTCTAATTCACTAGTGTCCTGGAAAATTAGTTGTTGTACTTCTTCCTCTGTTTGAGTGTTCTCTTGAGTTGAAGTAAGCTCCACCCTTCTTTTTGGTACTCTAACAGGAATATGAACATCGTTTCCATATCTCAAATTGATCACCTAACAATGTTCTTTTCCCTCTCGTCTTGGATCTTTTGTGTTGTTAAGCAAACTTCCCTATAGCCTGTTGCTTAATGCTGAAACAAGCTGTCCAACTTGATTTTTTAAATTTCTTAAGGATATGGCTTGACTTTGGACAATTGTTTCATTCTTCAAAATGTACTCCTTAATTAGTGTCTCAAGAGAAATGAGCTGGTCATTGATACTTTTTCTTTACCCTTGATTTTTCTAGTAAAATCCTGGTGGTTGAGAAGGTTTGTTTTGTCTACTGGTTGCTCTAGCAGACTGATTTTGGTTACTTTATGAAAAATTTGTATACTGTTTTCATCCTGGATTATAGTTATTTGAATATGGATTGTTATAGCTCTGCTGTTGAAGTTGCCCACGTAATTGACTGAGACTATATTGTCAGAGGAATTTTCAAACAAATCCCCTTCCCCATAATAAACACATGACATTTCTGCAGCTTAGTTAATTATTGCTGGAGCAATAGTTAGAGCCTTCACCATGTTTATCAATAAAGTTATTTGTGCTGATAGAGCTATTAAGGCATCCACATTTTGCACTCTAGCTATACCTCTTGCTGTAACTTGCTTAGTTGATGGCCATTGATAATTGCTGTTAGCTATTATCTTCAAAATCTCATAAGTTTCATTGTAGGATTTATATAACAAAGCTCTATTTGCTGAAACATCCACCATCAACTTGTAATTGGGTTAAGACCATTGTAAAAGGTTTCCAGCTGTATACAATAAAGAATGCTGTGATGAGGACATCGTCTTAGTTACTTTTTAAATCTTTCCTATGCATAATACAAGCTTTCATCTTCTAATTGATGAAAAGATGTGATCTCATTCCTCAATTCTGTATTCTTAGTAGATGAGAAATACTTCATCAAGATCTTATCAGCTAAGCCATTCTATGTAGTAATAAAGTCATGTGGTAAAGAATTTAGCCATGTCCGTGCTTGATCCCTCAAAGAAAATGGAAAAAGTGTGAGCCTTAATGCTTTTTGTGATGTTCAAGCAATCTTAAAAGAATCACTTACCTTTAAAATCAATTTAAGATGAAGGTGAGGGTCTTCTGAAGGTAATCTATTGAACTGCCCTATTGTCTGCAACATTTAAAATATCACTGGTTTGAGCTCAAAGTTGTTAGTTTGAACTTCTGGTCTGACTATTCCTGGATGTATGACTTGAGCAGTCAACATTGCATATTCTCGAATGGCACTATCTCTATCATCTGCTGTGTGGATAATATTATTGTTCCCTGGTTGTCCATAGAAATGTTGCCCACTTTGACCTTTTTGTGCATTCACGGATTGTATCTCTCTTCGAGGATTTAAATTTTCAGTATTTTGTAAATCATCCATTGCTACAACAACTTTTAAATTTCTTTGCTCCTTTCTCAATCTCCTTGCAGTTCTTTTAATTTCTGGATCAAATTAAAATTCAACAGGTTTGTATTCGCGCATGCAAGGTGTTGTGCAAATTTTGTTGAACTCGCAAGCGCACGAATCTATTGTAGAATAGATCAACGGTGACGAGTGTTGATCCCACGAGGAGGTGAATTTTAATTGTGTGTAGAATAAATTTTCTGAGTTGGTGGTTGGATTTATAATGAAAAAGATGTAGGCTATCAATTAATTTAAATTAAAGCTGTGGGAATAAACTATTAAAATGAAGTGCTTGGATCTCCAGATCTGTACTCAACATGCACTATCGGCTTAACATTCATTATTAGTACCAATTAAATCATGAAGAGGAATTTTCCACTCCTCATGAACCACATTCTAATAGACATGGTGCTAAGGGCTTCCCGTGCCAAATAGTAATAACCTTGCCTAGGGAGACGGTTATACTAGCCGATATCTAAACAAGATTATTACTATCTGTCAACGAAAAGTCAAAACATCTACATAAATTAGAGGGGAAGAAAAAGTAAATTTACCAAATTAAGCCCATAGAGCATGTTGAGACTTCACCTTTAACCCAAGCTTGAAAGGAAATTAACTACTCATAATTGAACTAGGGGTAAAATGGGAATTTTATTAAAATACGTAGAAAATATAAGATGGAGATGGAATTATAGAAAATGAAGCTAAAAAATAGAGCTCCCATTTTATAGATACACTAAATAAATCATGGCTATTGATTAAAACAATTTGGACGCTCAGGATTACACCACGTGGCAAGCTCTTATTGGATGGAACACATCATTAGGGCTGTCATTCCGTGTATATGCATGCACCATACACACATTTGTTCGGTCTACTAACATTTTGCCACGTCGACGGTCAGTATTTTGGTCTAATAGGATCGTGACACGTCATCAGTCAACGCCACATCATCAGTCAATGCCACATAAGCGGTCAATGACACATCATTCGTTCAATCAAATGCCGTCACGTCATCGTATAGTGCCACGTCAACATATAGTATAGGTGAACAGTGCCGTGAACAGTGCCGTGAACAGTACCGTATATGTGAACAGTACCATTTATCTTTTTATGCTCCTCCTAAGGTTTTCGACTGTCCTGAGTTCAAAATTGCTGTCCGTTTTTCCATCTGATCTCTTGTTCATTGTGAAATGGCCATGATATCCCCTAAAATATATAAAATACTTAATTAAAATAAAAATACATAATTAAATTGTAAGAGACTTAAAGACATAAACGTAGGAATGTTAGTGAGACTTGGAGTGTAAAATGATGATTTTCTCTATTATAAATACACACTTTCTAGTACTCAACACACCCCTAACCAGCTTGTTGCTAGTCCCTAGCAAATTAAGCAAAAGCAAAACTCAAACAAAAATGAATTTTTTTTTTAAAACAGTTTTATTTATTCAATCAGACTAATGATAAAAATGAAACAAAAGTATAAGCATTATACAGTCCAAAGAAATATCATCCCCATATCAACACTTCGCATGAATCAGTTTAGAAAGCTTTGTCACAACTTCAATAATCGAGTCACTTTTAAGAATGACATATCAAACCCCAAAATCTCACCGGTAGTAGTGATACTCTCACAAAGAAATTAAACCAAAAAATAATCACTCCAGTGAATGGTAAATTGAGTGAAAACAATAAAGAAATAATATCATACACTCTCACCAAGGTGATAGAAATATGCCCTCAGCTTAGAAATAGTACGATTTTAATTCAAAAATGCTAATCAAACCAATATATCCATCATTCTTTTTTTTTTTTTTAATATGCATTACCACATCTTTTCAACTCATATAACTAGTTTCTATTTCAGACTATAGTTCCCTAAAATCAAGAAGGACTTTTATTAGGACGTAACGTAGGCTAGGGACGTGGCTAACAAAGAAGGGATAATAGGAAAAATAAAATATATGTTTGAAAATAAAGAACTTTAGAGATTGTTATGTGCTTTTCACTTGAATATTTTTTTTCCTCTTTTTATTTTATTTTATTTTATTTTTATAGCACCTTTTTTTTTCATGAATGCAAAATTATCTCTATTTTCAAACATAAATGGGTAGTGGGAAATACAAAATATAAGGTGATACTCCACATTGGAGTGGGACAAGATAATAGGTTACCAAAGAAAAATGATTCTTTCTTTTTTTTCAAGGCTCAAAGGGGTTAACTATGGATATATATTAATAGGGTTGGCTGAAAAGGCTCAAACGGACCAAAGATGACCTTTCTGTCATCTTTTAGGGTTCTAAATAATCTTCCATATCTACTAGTTAGATGAACCATTAGATGTGGCAACACATATTTTTTTTTTTAGACAATGTTAACTCCAAGGAAATCTAGAGATAGTATATAAAACGATAAATTGCTAAGCTGAATGAAGAATGGGCAAAAAGGGTTACTCTCCAAGAAAAATGACAGGCTCAAAAACTCACTTGGAATTTATTATAACATGTGCATTCTTTCAAGCAACTTATATTTGTCTCCAATATCAACATGTAGAGTAACAAATATGGTATAACATAACTCAAGACCAAAGATAATACAAATACTAAAATTTGAAAGTTATAATGTCATCTAATATGAAAAGATTACACAATTTTTTTTTTATTTTAATATTGCCCCTAAACCTATTCTAGTCATGAAAATTATGCATGCAAAACGGTGAAAATAGAAAAACTAATTGGTAAAAGAAGTTAGAAAAATCACACTTAAAACGACTGTCAAAGCTTAAAAGAAATATCTGGAATATATATATATATATATATATATATATTTGTAAGAAGATGCGTTTCTAGAATCACTACACTCCATATTCAGCCATCTTCGCCTCAAAAATTTAGACACAGTTTTTACAACAAAAATTAGTAAAAACTACACTAAGATTGAGATATTCCATAATTGTCAACTATTCCCTCCCCCCAACCTGAACGGAACATTGTCCTCAATGTTTGAAAGAAAATAGGGTTTAGAAGACATCACCTGGGTGCCGCATCACAGAAGAAAATATTGACAAGTGGAGAGTTAAATCTAATTTGCACTTCTTACTACGGCTACTGTTACCATCATTAGTTGGCCATTCCAACACAAAGGTCTTGGGATCTAGCTCTGCTCTATAAGCTTGTAACAGATCAAGTAACTCGTTAGCAGTATGAGCACAAATAAAATTTTTTTTCACTATGAAAGGGATGAAATGGTTTTTTATTGCATGGTTAAGAAATGCGATGAAGCCATCATAAAAGTTATTGACATTTAACAAACCGATGGGTTTTTTATGAATGTTCAGATGGGCCCAAGATGCTAATGTGATTAGTGCCTCTAGAGTTGCAAGATCTCTTGGTAGGAAAATAAAAGCATCAGCATGATTTAGCATTTCAGTTATTCTTTCTTGCATACCTGAGATGACTAACTCTTCTCCAGTTGGTGAGTCAGACATACAGCCCAACGGTTTTAGGCTTCTTGGGATGATGCCTAACACTTGGCTCTCTCTAAGATAAACAGCTTCTAAGACCAATTTTGATAATCCTTAGTCACCTCTTCCATATATTAAATGTAAATTTCTTACTCCTATGCTTCGACCAAGATCTATAGCTGCCTCAACGAACTCCTTATGTTTGTCATAGTTAAAATCAGAGAACACACAAATGTTCTTGAATTGTTTATTGGGAGTAGCTGCCATTGGGATGCTTCTTAAAAACAATTTGTGAGACTAAAAAGAAAGGATCATATATTAAGGATCTTGGTGATAATTGTTCACAGCTGTATATGAGGTATCATGTATGTGTCAATTAACGTGTAAAGCACATGGCTCAAGAGTAAAAAAGGAAATAGTAAAAAGAAAAAGCAATCAATTATTAAAGACAATAATGTAATTGATAAAACAACAGTGAAATAAAACAACAGTAAAAGGATATTTATAGGTAGTTGTGATTGTGGCTCACATCTTCCTTTGGTTTTACGTCCAGAAACGGCTTGAATGCCCTCTATGGGTCGAGGATAGGCTTCCCATCTAGTTTTCTTATAAACTGGCAAACAAGGTCGTTTATAGTCAGATTTCCAAGACTATATCGTACATGCTCTTTATGAAATAATGGCCATAACTGGAGAATTACTCTTTGTTCATATCCACTGGGATGCGTTTCAAGAGACAAATGGACATCATCCAATGACTCTTTATTCAAGCCATCCCTAATGAATTGAATCTTATCTTTTCTGTTATCAGACATCATTCCAAAAGAACAAGGATTTTTATCGCATTTCATCATGGCACACTTATGACAATCAACATGAAGTTTTTCAGCTCTTCGTTTTCTTGAGTAATTTACTTTTCCACAAGAAGCAACTGGTCGTATTGTATGCGCCAATTTCCATTTAGCTAATAAGCCTGTGGATATTGAGGTTCCACAGGCAGTACTCCTTGATACTGTATTTGAAGTAGTTGTTAGAATTCCTTATGATATGCAACTGAAACAAGTTCGTACTAATGGTAAAAATGGGGCTTTGAATGTGAGGGCCATTCTTATTTTACCAGAGGGGTTTGAATTAGCCCCCCCCCCCGATCGTATTTTGCCCGAGATGAAAGAAAAGATAAAGAAGGCAAAAATTGTCTTTTCGGACTCTACCACCCACCAAAAAAAAACATTCTTGTGATAGGGCCAGTTCCTGGTCAGAAATATAGTGAAATAACTTTTCTTATTCTTTCCCCGAACCCCGCGACTGATAAAGATGCTTACCTCTTAAAATATCCAATATACGTAGGTGGAAACATGGGAAGGGGTCAGATTTATCCCGACGGGAACAAAAGTAATAATACGGTTTATAATGCTACAGCTGCGGGTATAGCAAGCAAAATCATACGAAAAGAAAAATGGGGATACGAAATAACCATAACGGATGCATCAAATGGACGTGAAATGGTTGATATTATCCCCCCAGGACCAGAACTTCATGTTTCAGAGAGCCAATCTATCAAACTTGATCAACCATTAACAAGTAATCCCAATGTAGGCGGGTTTGGTCAGGCAGATGCATAAATAGTACTTCAAGATCCATTACGTGTCCAAGGCCTTTTGTTCTTTTTGGCATCTGTTGTTTTGGCACAAATATTTTTGGTTCTTAAAAAGAAACAGTTTGAGAAGGTTCAATTGTCCGAAATGAATTTCTAGATCCGCGGATTTATGTTTGTAAAAAGAATAAAATTTTTCTTGGCAATTCGAATTATATTATGTAGGAGCACAAAACTTACGAAAAGCCTTTTGCTTATTTCTATTCTTTTTCTACCGGATGCCGGGAATTTCTTGTACTGCATTCCTAAAGCACAGTATATATATTATGAAGAAGACTATTTAACTTTCCCCCTTCTTTGTTTTTTCAATACAAACTGGAGAATGTCACTATTACCATATTTAAATATCATAGAATGTGTCAATAGTTTTCGATTCTATTAGACTAGAATCAAATTCGACTAGACCTAGCTGCTAAACATAAGATAAGGAAGCGGAGAATATAGAATATAAAGAAAAAAAGAAAGGAAGGATAAATGAAGGGGAACAGGGGATTCTAAAGGGGATTATTCGTCGTACTCGTCTTTGGCAACCGAAAAGGAATTTTCCACATCCCTTTTGGGTGCCGAAATAATAAGGGTTCTTACTTAATTCCATTCATCAAAGATTCCTATTCGTAGTTTCGAATTTTTCTAGGTTTATCAGAACTCTTTTTGGATTTTTATTTTGGATTTCTATTAAGTATTGGTAAAACAAAAAAAAGAAATAGAAGTCATTGAACAAATGAGACTGGTCGTAAAGCACAATTATTAAAGACAATAATGCAATTGATAAAATAACAGTAAAATAAAACAACAGTAAAAGGATATTTATAGGTAGTTGTGATTGTGGCTCACATCTTCCTCTGGTTTCACGTCGAGAAATGCTTGAACGCCCTCTATGGGTCGAGAATAGACTTCTCATCCAGTTTTTTTATAAACTGGCAAACAAAGTCGTTTAAAGTCAGATTCCCAAGACTATATCGTACATGCTCTTTATGAAATAATGACCATAACTGGAGAATTACTCTTTGTACATATCCACAGGGATGCGTTTCAAGAGATAAAAGGACATCATCGAATGACTCTTTATTCAAGCCATCCCTAATGAATTGAATCTTATCTTCTCTGTTATCAGACATCATTCCAAAAGAACAAGGATTTTTATCGCATTTCATCATGGCACACTTATGACAATCAACATGAAGCTTTTCAGCTCTTCGTTTTCTTGAGTAATTTACTTTACCACAACCAGGCATGTATGCAATAAATTTAGGAGGCAACTCACTTGCCAGACGTACCTTAGCCTCGATTAACCAACGGATGTCAGTAGGGACGTTATTTCTCATAAGCAATCGCATGCGTTCGGACCGAGCTTTATAGATCGTAAGGAGGGCATTCTGAGGAAATGAAGGAAATCGCTTGTGAAACTTTGCTAGAATCGTGTTTCTGTCCATACCGTCTTCTTAAAATATCAGTTATTATGGGAAACTGAAGTAACCGACTTTGATTGTCATGGAGTACCGTTATTCGCCACTTAACCGGGGTAACAAACTAAAGAACACAAAGAAGAAAAGAAAAGAAAAGAAAAGAAAAGTAATAATTTCACAATCGTCCTCTTATTAAATTTACCTCAAGCTCTATTTGGGTGTCGTTGATCCCTCCCTCAATTTCTTTGAGTTGTCTTTCTAGATCTTCAACATGGGATACTAACTCTGGAGGTTGTAGCTTCCAAATACGATGTGTTTTATAAAATCGTATCTGGCTTCTCAGATGAAATTGTACACGTTGAAGTTGTTTGAGAATGTTCAAGAGGAACTGTCTAGTTGAGGCATACATGGTTAGAAGTGATAAAAGAAAACTGAATTATTAAATAAACACATTTTCATAAAAATTTAAATCAAAGAAGAAATAAATAAGAAAAATTCTCAATTCAAGTTTGGTGGTTCACTCAAATCGATTTCGGTGTCCTTTTCATATGGCTGGTACTTTAGATATGACTTTAATCTTTGACCATTAACTTTAAAAGTTACACTGTTCTTTGGATCCTTAATTTCAATTGCTTCATGTGGAAAAACAGTGTGAACTATAAAGGGACCAGTCCATCGATAGCGTAACTTACCTAGGAATAGATGCAAGGAAGAATTAAATAAAAACACTTTTTGACCTGGGGTGAAAGATTTTCTTATAATTTGCTTATCATGAAAGACTTTCATTCGTTATTTGTAAATCTTGGCATTTTCATATGCATAATTGCGAATTTCTTCAAGTTCTGCTAGCTGTAATCTTCTTTCTAAGCTAGCTTGCGGCATGTTAAAGTTGAATTTCTTGTTTGCCCAGTATGCTCGATGCTCGAGTTCTACAGGTAGGTGGCAAACTTTTCCATATACTAGCCTATAGGGTGACATCCCAATCGGGATCTTGAAAGCTGTTTTATATGCCCATAATGCATCATCCAGTCTGAATGACCAATCTTTTCTGTCTAGTCTCACCGTCTTTTCTAATATGTGCTTTATCTCTCGATTGGAGATCTCAACTTGGCCACCGGTTTGCGGATGATATGGGGTCGCCACTTTGTGAGTAATGGAATACTTTGTCAAAAGAGCCTTGAATGATTTGTTACAAAAGTGGGTTCCGCCATTACTGATTATTGCTCGAGGGAATCCAAAGCATAAAACAATGTTGCTTTTCAAAAATCCAATCACTAACTTGTGATCATTGGTTTTACATGGAACTGCTTCTACCCATTTTGATACGTAGTCAACAGCAACCAATATATATTGATGGCCAAAAGAAGGGGGAAAAGGTCCCATGAAGTCGATACCCTATACATAAAAAATCTCAAACACTAAAATTGGGTTTAATGGCATCATGTTCCTTCGCGTAATGCTCCCCATTCGTTGACACCTATCACATGAAGAACAAAAAATGTGAGCATCTCGAAATATAATTGGCCAATAGAAACCACATTGTAATATTTTAGTAGCTGTCTTCCTAGCACTGAAATGGCCTCCACAAGCTTGTTCATGGCAGAATGAAAGGATATTTTGAAATTTATTTTCTGGGACACATCGTCTGAAAATTTGATCTGCACAATACTTGAACAGATAAGGGTCATCCCAGAAGAAATTCTTTATTTCTGCAAAAAAATTGGCCTTGTCATGCTTAGTCCAATGCTCCGAAAGTTTACTTGTAATAAGATAGTTAACTATATCAGCATACCATGGTAATATTTCCAAACTCATCAATTGTTCATATGGAAATGATTCATTTAATGGTAATGGTTCTGTAATTGTATCAAAATTGAGACAAGAGAGATGGTCTGCCACAACATTTTTTGTGTCCTTCTTAGCCTTGATTTCAAAGTCAAATTCCTGCAAAAGTAACACCCAACGAATTAGTCTAGCTTTTGTATCTTTCTTTGTGAGAAGACATTTAAGAGCAACATGATCTGTGAAAACAATTATTTTACAACTAATGATATAAGATCAAAATTTCTCTAATGCAAACACTACTGCTAGCATTTCTTTTTCAGTGGTTGAATAGTCCAATTGTGCATCATTAAATGTCATATTAGCATAGTAAATGACATGGGGAATTCGATCAACTCTTTGTCCTAACACTGCTCCTACTGCATAATCAAATGCATCACACATGAGCTCAAATGGTAAGTTCGAGTTTGGGGGTTGAATGATGGGTGATGATGTTAACAATTGCTTTAGTTTCTCAAACGCCACAAGACATAAATAATTAAAGATAAAAGGTACATTCTTCGCAAGTAAATTGCATAAGGGTCTAGAAAATTTGCTAAAATCTTTAATGAAACGTCTGTAAAAACCCGCATGCCCAAGGAAAGATCTTACTTCTCTAACTATTTTAGGTAGAGGAAGATTGAAAATGAGATCCATCTTGGCCTTATCAACCTTAATACCTTCGCTCGAAATGATGTGACCAAGAACAATACCTTGTTTTACCATAAAATGGCATTTCTCCCAATTTAAGACCAAATTCTTCTCTATGCATCTCTGCAGAACTAGTGTTAGATGATGTAAACATTGATCAAATGAATCACCAAAAACAAAAAAAACATCCATAAATACTTCAAGGAATCGTTCAACCATATCAGAAAAAATGTTTAACATTCATTGTTGAAATGTAGCAAGTGCATTACATAA
Source organism: Luvunga scandens (assembly GCA_030449905.1). Lineage (NCBI taxonomy): Eukaryota > Viridiplantae > Streptophyta > Magnoliopsida > Sapindales > Rutaceae > Luvunga > Luvunga scandens. Next base: position 604,249 of record JASUUG010000442.1, on the reverse strand, counting down.
TCCAAATGGCATTCTCCTATATGCAAAAGTGCCAAAAGGGCAAGTGAAAATGGTTTTCTCTTGATTTTTTGGTGCTGTGGGAATTTGATTATATCCTAAGTAGCCATCTAGAAAGTAATAAAATTTATGATTTGTTAATCTATCAAGTATTTGATCGATAAATGACAAAGGAAAATGGTCTTTACGTGTGACAGAATTCAAATTTTTATAATCAATACATACATGTCATCATGTAGTCATTCTAGTAGGTATTAATTTATTATCAGCATTGGTAACTACTATGACTCCTGACTTTTTAGGGACAACTTGCACAGGACTGACCCATGAACTATCAGAAATTGGGTAAATGATACCTGCGTTTAATAGTTTAAGGACTTCAGTTTTAACAACTTCTTTCATATTAGGGTTCAACCAACGTTGCATTTCCCTGGTAGGTTTAGCATTTTCATCAAGGTGAATGTAATGCATACAGTCCACTGGGTTTATACCTTTTATGTCGGCTATGGTCAATCCTAATGCTCCTTTGTGCATTTTCAAAACTTCCAACAACTTACCTTTTTGTTCGTCATTCAGGGATGATGAAATGATTACTGGCAGAGTTTTTTCTTCTCCCAAGAACGCATATTCCAAAGTGTCGGGTAATGGTTTGAGCTCAAGTTTTGGTGGTGATTCTGATGATGGACTCAGTTTCTTCTCTAATGGTGCTAGTTGTTCTACTCTTGACTTCCATTTGTTAGTGTCCATGGATGGTACTGAATCAAGTAAGACATTAACCTCATCTACTGATCTGTCAATATCAAAATCCAAATAAAAGTGAGTTAAACATGTTTGTAAAGGGTCATCACTAAGATTTGAAAGAAAAGTATTATCAACTAATTTTTCGATTAAATCCACATCAACAATTTCATCATCTGCATTGTGAGGTTGTTTGGAAATGTTAAAGATATTTAGTTCCATCGTCATATTGCCAAAGGACAATTGTATATTTCCAGTCCTCCATTAAATGTGAGCATTGACAGTTGCTAAGAAAGGTCGTCCTAGGATAATGGGGATGTGCTTCCTTGAATCATGGACTGGTTGAGTGTCAATTATAATGAAATCAATAGGAAAATAAAACTTATCTACCTGTATAAGCACGTCCTCCACAATACCACGAGGTTTTTTCATGGACCGATTTGCAAGCTGTAACACCACTGAAGTTGGGTGTAATTCTCTCAGTCCAAGTTTCACAAATACTGAGTAAGGCAATAGATTTACACTAGCTCCTAAGTCTAACAAAGCATTCTCAATTGTGCGGTTTCCTATACTACATGAGATAGTGAGGGAGCCTGGGTCTTTGTATTTTAGAGGAATTTTATGTTTGAGTATAGAGCTAACATTTTCTGTTAAAAAAACTTTCTTTTGAACATGAATGTTTCTCTTTTAGTACAAAGGTCTTTAAGAAACTTGGCATAAGATGGCATTTGTTTTATAGCATCAAGCAAAGGGATGTTAACACTTATATGTTTAAAGATTTCAAAAATCTCACTTGTGGATTTTCTCTTCTTTGCTTTAGCTAACCTCTGAAGAAATGGAGCTTTGGGAATGTATTCTCATGGGTTGGTTTCTTCTTTCTTCTCTGATGATGAGTCTTCTACATTTACTGGTACAATTTGAATTGTTTTTGTCACCAGCATCTCCACTTTGTTGTCGACTTCTTTTCCTTTTCGCAAGGTCATGACGGCTTTGACCTCCCCATGCTGCTGAGGTGAACTGGTGCTTACTTCATGCACTCCTTTAGGATTAGGCACTAGTTGACTTGGGAATTTTCCTTTCTCAACAGTCATTGCCAAGGTCTGAACTGAAGAAGCAAGTTGTCCTACTATTTTTTCAAGGTTTAAAACTGATTGGGTTTGTGAGTTAAAGCCTGCTCTTATCTTATTTCGCAGTTCATTAATGGTGCGGTTTTGTTGCTCGATTGTGGAGTGAGTAAGATTCTTGAAATTCTGAAATGAATCCTCCCATGGTCTAGGTCGAGAATAGTTTTGATTCTGATTGTATGGTCTAAATAGTGGTTGAGAGGCTTGAGGATTTTGAGGAATTGGTTGCATTAGTGGAGCTGGAGCTGGGGCTACTGGTCCATTCTGTTGGAGTCCTTGAGACCATGAAAAATTGGGGTGGTCTCTCCATCCAGGATTATATGTGTTGGACTAAGAGTTATAGTTTGATGGCTTTCTCATTACACCTATGGCATTGGCTTGATCTGGGTATGAGTCCTGGTCATGTAGCTCTGTCAATTTAGCAACTGTTAACGATACTATTTGTCAGGAAAGACCTTCGTCTATCTCTTTGACTTCTTTAATTTCTAAACTTGACTCGCCAATGTGAACCTCATTCACTCCCTTAACTCTTCTAGTATTCCTGAGTGAACGACTCCGTTGTTGGGAATTATCCTCTTGTCGCTGGAAGAAATCCCAAATCTCTGATGCACTTTTTGACATTAGCTCTCCTCCACTTGTTGCCATTAGTCATTCTTGCACATTCGGCAATAATCCCTCCAAAAAGTATTGGCATTGGTGCCATTTTTCATACCCATGATGTGGACACTTTAGGAGTAGCCCATTGAATCGCTCCCATGCTTCGAAAAATTGCTCGTCTTCTCTTTGGGTAAACTCAAATTTCCTGCGAATAGATTGGTTTTATGTCTTGGGAAATATTTATTCAAAAATTTTGTTACCATTTGTTCCCATGATGTAATGCTTGTTAGCGAGGCAAATGCAATGATCAACCATGAACGAGCTCTATTCTTTAAAGAAAATGGAAATAATCTAAGCTTAACATCATCATCTGAAAAATTCTCATATTTAAAAATTTGACAAATAGCATGAAAATCATTCAGATGATTATATGGATCTTCATTTTCTAGGCCATAGAATGTTGGGAGACAATTTAGCACACTAGGTTTTACTTCAAAACTCCTAGCGGCTACATTTGGGTATCTTATGCATAATGTGCTCAAGTTAGGTGAGGGACTGAAGTAGTCCTTAAATGGCCTCTCTTGTGGTGCTGGTTGCAAATCTATTTCAATTTTATTTTTAATTGCAACGCGTTTATGTGTGCGAAGTGTTTTTTCTAATTCAAAGTCTATAGGCTCAAGATTAGGTAATTGTGACCTCCGACCATGCATGCAAAGAAAAAAATGATAAAAAAATTAATAAAAATAAAGAAAAGGGAGAAATTATGAAACTAACCTTATCACGCTATTACAATGTTGCTATGAAAACAACTCAAGTGCTATAAAAAAAATAATAAATGTGTGAAACAAATTAATATAAATTAATAGGCGATAGAACTTACAAAATAAAAAAAATAACATGAAAATTAAATTACAAAAATTTAAAGAAGAAATAAAAATACTTACCTCAAAACGTAAATTCACTTTTTTTTTTTTAATAATAAAAAATATTACAAGGAAACAACTAAAAAATAAATAAATAAAGAAATTAAAAAAAATTCTACGAATTAAAATAATTTACCTCCTCGGCAACGGCGCCAAAAAATTATTTTGTAAATTTTGTTGAACTCGCAAGCGCACGAATCTATTGTTACCTCCCCGACAACTAAAGAATGTGCACAATACAGTCTTGGAAATCTGACTATAAATAACCTTATTTGCCAGTTTATAAGAAAACTGGATAGGAAGTATATTCTCAATCCATAAAGGGTTTTTAAGTCATTTCTAGATGTAAAACTAGAGGAAAATTTGAGCAACAAACAACTATTAATACATATTCTTTTGATTTACTATTTACATTATTACTTTTAATGGTGTGATTTCTATCTAATTTTTTTTGTTTCTTTTTACTGTTTGCTTTTGAATAATTGAGCCTTGTGTTTTACGTGTCATTTGACAAGCTCAACCCATTTGCAGCTGTGTATCGTTATATCTATCACTAAAATCTTTAAACATGAGCATTTTTTTCAAAGCCTTCACAAATTATTTTTAAGATTTTTCAAATCAAACACTTCGAGCAGGTAACTCAAAAACATTTGTGTGCTCTCTGGGTTTCACTATGGTAAATATAGAGAGTTTATTCAAGTAGCTATAGATCTTGGTCGAATACTAGCGGAGAGAGAGATACACCTCGTATATGGAGGAGGTGATCGAGGGTTATCAAGACTTGTTTCAAAAGCTGCTTTTATTAAAGGAAGCCAAGTGATAGGCATCCTCTTAAAAGCCATAAAAACACTGGGATACTTGCTTGGCCCA